>JARQSV010000106.1:307266-319825 GCA_030142285.1 Calameuta idolon
TTATCGTAAGGGATTTCAAGAGGGTTTGATGTTTCTGCTTGACGTTCCTTTATATTACCGTCTGATGTTTTCACTACCGAATGAAATGGTAGGCTCTGTGCGCAAGTGGATCATATTCGCTAAAAGTTCCATAAAATGAGCTATAAACATTCTATTCTTTTTTTTTTATTACATCTAATTCACGTACTGCCCTACTGTAATAAATACTGTTTCTCTTTTATATGGAGTATTACGTGTGGCCCGAGTGTGTATATTACCGTGAAAATTGATTTTCCTGAAATCGGATATGACAGTGCACTGCACTATCGTAATATTCGCGTGCATCCTGGCTGCACATTTGATTCAATGATATCGCACCAAAAGGAAAGACAACGAATAAAATATATAGAAAAAGAAAAAAGAATCAATCATAATTGAATCTGGAATGGAATTTCTTGTTAATGTTATACTCCTGGCTGAAGCAGTCATCGGGCGTGATTTAGGTGATTCTTCTTCCTCGGAGCTGGGAAGGGTATGCGATAAGGACTGAAGATTATCTCAATCGCCAGAACAAACGTGACGGGCCGAAAATCTGATGAACACACATCAATCAAAGTCCTGAAAGTAAGACAGCCGGAATAGCGAGGATACCGTTTGATACGCCCGCGCCGAATCGTCTCGAAATAATTAAATTGCAACCATTAAGGTTCCCCGGTTCTGAATGTTCGGGATGAAGAGGAACCGTTTACCTACGCTGTCACCCCAAGGAGGTTAACGACATTCTGAAAAGCTGATATTGAAAGGCCGAAGATCCATTAGACAGAATATTATATATGTATAGCTATAGGTATATCAATATTTCTTCGCCGAATTACTAAATGCCCGGGAGGCACCGGGAGTCTTATAATTCTGGTATAAGGTATTAAATAAGTTGAGCCATTTACGCGGATAAGGGTGGTGACAATGGGGGAATGCTAAGTGACACATTCACGTAGGAGATTGGTTAACGGATTTTGAACATGTGTACAAAATTATAATTAATCACGTACCGAAGTTTTTCGTCGTAGCAGATTCAAAAAATTCGCGGAAATTTCAAATTTGAGAGGTCGTACCATTTTCTATAATCATTTTGGGTGGTCATTAAAGATTTTTTTTTTTTTTAAGAAACTTCAAATGCATTTATCCAACAGGACAATGCACGGCAGTAGACTTTGATGGAATTGTGTAGTTAAAGAGTCCCAGGTCAGAGAAATGGGTACTCCCTTGCGGGCTTTCATTTCTCCTAGGTAGCTAGTAGGTGGGTATCTAATTCTCGAGCAACTCCAAATGCACTTACCTACCCCGCAGGACAATGGACGGGTCAGAGATCGAAGGAATTGCTTTTAGCGAGTTGCCGAGTACGACCGAGCGTAATGCGCTCCGTCCTTTTACGATATCTTACTTTTCGAGTTCCTTTGGATAGGCAATTCCTGAGACTTGACTAACTCCGAAAATACTTATCCGAGAAGACAATGGGGTGGAGACGAATACGCCAGAGCTGGTGAGAAGAATTGAAATGACAGCGTATTAAACTACCGTACCGTAAGTAAGAAAGGAATTTCACTCCAGGGACAAGAGTCTCACCGCAAGGGTTCTCATTTGGTTCATCATTGCTCGCTGTGTCCCGATAACTGCAATCGTATTTTTTTACGAGATTCTCGAGATGGGAAATTTTTTTTAATTCTCACACTTTCAAAATATTTGAAATCTTAAGATCAAACATTTATTTTATTAAGTGTTTAACGTTTTGACAGTTACGCAGATTGGAATGACTTCTTCGAATACCCTACTTTTGCCTACTCTCAGCTCGTGAGTGATCGACTCGTTGCACGTAGTGTAGCTCTAGCTGGTGGGAAATATAGTAAGAGAAAACATATATGGACAAAAGGCCAAGGCCGAAAAGAATGTCTTCTATTGGCAAGTATAATAATGTCAGAGAAGATTTCGGCAAGGAATGAGGATATCCATAAGAAAAAAGTAATAACAACCGAAGTAGCACCGCATTAATTCTTTAAAGAGATTCATCGCCCTCTCCGACGAGGGAAGCTGTGAGGTGACTTTCACCAGCGTATCAAGCCTTTCCCCAAACCACGTTCCTTTCTGTAGGACTTATAAACCGTAATGCTTCTTCATTTTTCTCAAAGATCCTAAATTTTCTTGTCGAAGTATTATACTTTTAGCTATTAATTTACACATCGAAATAACCCTTATCCCCGTGCATACCATAATAATACCTGTGTAAGAGTATAACATTGATTTTCACTTGATCGATATTCATCTCAATAGAACATCAAAAAATGTGCATGAAATTTGATACTGATAAATGTTCTGTCAAAAATTCAACATCGTATCATCCTTTCGAACATGTTCATCGATCTTCTTAAAGTAATCAGACATCGATGTCATTGCGAAGTGAGAGAATCCTAGATTCACGCGAATTCCTGCCTAATTCGATAAAAGCTAGTGGTCATTTATTACAAATTATATTGAAACCCCAATTCGATACGCTGGAAGCAGAAATTAATCGTAACGCAAAAACCAGACTAATAATTTCTAAAGATATAGACAGTTGAAAGTTCCACTCCGTTTGCATACGCCGATGATACACCGTTATTAGAGTGACCCGTAATTTATTTCGAGTTTGCCGTCACAGGGATGAAAATACATGGACAATGATAGGTGCATAAAGTTTCGATCAGCAGTAATGGGAAGTACGAAATTGAAATTGACTTTGTTTAATTAAATCGAGGTGGTAGATATTTTATACGATTAGTTACACAGCGATTATTAAATATATATATATGTACATATTATCGCATAATTAATAGACTTATGGATGAACACTGGATAATATGTCAGAACTTGCTGTACAATGGATAACAATACTAATCTGTTGTTTTATAACTGAAAAAAAAAAAAATCCAATTTGAATTAATTTTCCTAACGCTAACTTGACAATAGCTAACGAACAAGTGATAATTAGCTCATTCTTTAAAAGTATTTACCCGCCTGTTTTTCAGCCCTGATATCACGACCACTGCTGCCACCACCTAATCGATCGTTTCGTTCCTTTCCCGCTCCTCGAACAGCAGCCTCAACCCTCGTACCAAAGACAGACACCCCTTTCAACTATGCATCCTTTTCTATCCCCTAGAGGCCTCGCCCGAAGTCCTGAACCTTTATCCCGGGTCCTGGCGCACTTCTAGGACTCGTCAAACTCCCTGTGTTTTGTCATAACGAACACGCAACTCCCATTAAACTAACGAAAATTTACGAGAGGCAGACCGAATACATTGCAATATTAAAGTACAGGAGAAATTTACTCGAACGCGTGTTAGCTCCCTCTCTCCCGCGTCTACGTCTCTGGTCGCCGAAATGACAATATTTTCTCACTCAGCCATTCTAATGCTCTTTCAGACACCCTACCCGTACCCCAGACTAATAAGAAGATCGACCGTGCTTCAGTTTATCTTCCCACAGATTAACGGATACTGCTAGGAAGCGTTAAACTTACGAGAACGTCAGATGGAAGATGCGATTACGGTGTCCCAATTGTTAGCATAAGGTAAAGGGAGTGACGTAAGAGGAAACGGACTGGGTGATGCAAGATTATACGATGTCAGGAAGGTAGATAGGATATCGCCCGTGAGACTTTTGGTAGACGCTAAATCGATTTGCGGCTATAAACCGTGTCGAATCGGAAAGCCTCAAAATTACGTGCTAGCTTAGCTACACGAGAAAACTTTGAACCTTGATTGTTTATACTTGACTGGTGGATGCTGGAAGATTTAGGAATCTGACCGAGCTCGTAAATAATTATCACTCTTCCTGCTGAAGAACTCGTCGCATTTATCATTCACGTTTCTACGTTTCTTTTTGCATCCGACTCTACTCGTCAACCGTTACGCCGGTGCTTTGGTTTAAATGCTCGCGCGACTGATTTAACGTGCTATGCGCATCGTTGTTGTATCTTCGACGATGCACTCGCGCAGACTACACAATTTACATAGCGACACGACTAACATAGAGAACCATAACCGCAATCCAAACTTGGTGCAATTTGCACAAACTGTTTCGCGTACCGAGAATGATAAATTGTATTTAAATCTTTGTGTGATATACGAAGCCAGTGATACAATTTAAACTACGATCCTCGAGGTTGGTAGAACTTCCAGAATCGCTTCGTCATGTTGGACACGTATCTAATTACCTGCGACTACTTTGAATGGAGAAACATGACGTCAGAGTCTTGTTTATTTCCATGGGTTAATCCCGTGGCAGGAGAATTAAATAACGAAGATGCCGTTACGACGGACGAACATACGAACGATTATTGTTTATCGATCGAACGAAATTACCCAATATCGATACTCGTGTGAGCTCCGGGCTCGAGGTGAAAGTCCTCATTGTCTTTCTCTCCGAGTATAATTCGGTTGTGGTCGGGTCTCGCGAATCGTAGGCGCTAATGTGTTGTGCTGTAGAGTGAAGTTGACGCATTCTCGATCAATCAACCGTCACGCGCAGCTGCCTTCGCGTAGCTGGCTGCGAGCTCCGTACTGACTAACCTCTCGTTGCCAGTCCTCTCCAATATGTAAGAGCCCACCGATTTAGCCCATTGCCACCGCTACCGCTGCCGATAGCTACCGCATAGCTGTGTAACGGGAGCATTGGCTTAAATTCATCCATTTATCATTCAAAGGCTCATTTTTGCTGCCAAAAGTTTATATCGGAACGAACGAACAAGTACTGCGAATCCATCGCATCATCCACGCACCCCAGATAATTCCTCGAGCGATAAGATTATTAACTTTCGGTGAGAACAGATCGTTTCTCAGCTACTGCCTTGCGAGGTTACTGGAATTAAGAGGATTC
The DNA here is from genome assembly GCA_030142285.1 of Calameuta idolon. NCBI lineage: Eukaryota > Metazoa > Arthropoda > Insecta > Hymenoptera > Cephidae > Calameuta > Calameuta idolon. The sequence continues at coordinate 312,157 of JARQSV010000106.1, forward strand.
ACCTTGTCTACGTGTTAATCCTTTCAGCCCAAGAATTTTTTTTTTTTTTTTTTTTCGGGCAATAAAGAATTTACGTATCATGGTTTTACTCGTTATGGGGTTTCGTACTCGTTGTGCTTTCTTAGGCTGATAACAAGCCGAAGATTTGAAAAGAAGAAGGATAAATAAATACAGTGCCAAGCCGTCGATCACGTAGCTTCGTAAACGCAGGTAAGGGAAGATAAAGTCGATTGAGAATTAGAAAATCGAGTTGGACTTTCTACTTTATTGCTTGAAAAATCTTTCGAAACTTTTAGACTGCGTTACTGACTTCCAACGCGTAAGGATGATAATGAAATTTCTAGGAGAGATACGGAAAAAGGAATTTCGAGTGAAAATGGAAATAGCCGAACGGCTTGCGAGCGGCAGAGAAAGATAACAGGACGATACGTGGAATGAGATAGCGCGAAGCCGCAGCGTTGGCGGCACTGTGAGAAAGATGCGAAAGAAGCACGAACGAAGGGATCGCCTTTATGACATAAGTTTGCCTATGAATAAAATATTAAGCTAAGTTTTACCCTTCGGCCGACTTTTACTCGTGGCAAAACACCGTCGACCGGAGAACTTACGGGCTTTAAGCATCTATCGAATGAAAACTCGAGATGCGACTCTAAACTTGCCTGAATCACGCTCGATCGACTCGGGATCGTCGAACTTTTAATTCTGCTGGAAGTTTTCTGCCTGTGAACTTTCAATGTCTACGAACTTTCAGAGGCGAAGAAACCGCGTGGTACAGGAGTTTGTATCAAAGTGACGACAGAGACTTAACATGCAGCGACGTTCGCTTCGGAGCTGGTTATAACGACGTTCGATTCTACGAGCATCCTAATCGTCATTTAACCTTCATTCGTGTCGATTGACAAGTAAACAGTTGTGTGGGTGTGCGCGCGTGAATGTACGTGTAATCTGTGGGAATTTGTACTATTTGCTGAAATGCTATGGCACGTAATTAAAGCTTAATCAGAAATTACTATCGCTGTACATTAAGTATATCTAACTAACCCATAGGTTAATTATATTATGGCATAATTGGATCAATTCGTTTCGCCGATTCAAAAATAACGTGTCGACCGAAAATTTATGAACTGATAAGGATTCCTATAAAAAAAAGGTAAAACTTCAAGTTTTGAAATTGGTGATTTATTTTAATTCACAAATTATGATTTCACAATTTTATTCTCGTATTTTTCTAAAATTATATAATTAAATATTATTATTTTATATCAGTACAGCGATCCTCGAATTGGTATTAAATGTTTGCGCAGTTTTTCCTCAAATAATAAAGTTCACAAATTGCCAAATCTTTTAGACGTTAAAGCGTCTCGTAATTGTTCGAGGAATATCAAGGGAATACGTCGAGCCGGTATATTGATAGCAGGCACCGACGTTATCGATCCCCACGATATAGTTACGTTCGATTTCCGTTGCACAGGATATACTATGGAGGTTGGATAGCGAGACCATAAGCCATTTCGAACAAGAAGTTTTATTAGCCTGAGCATCGGCATCCACGAGATCCTTGCAATCGTTGCAATCTCTGCATTCAAAAAGTTTACGACTTTATACCACGCGATTTCCCGCAAGATTACTTCTTAAACAGTTCAATGACTCATCCCTGTGATTTTATTTTTTTTTCTCAATCTTTCGATTTAACCATGTCGAAAATTTGCCTCGCTGAACGATACTTCAATTGATTTGGAATTCTTATAAGTATTTTCAATCCCCTAAGAGTCTCATTATAACCAGTATATCAAATTTCACCGGCTCTATATTTTTCATTGTATTATTATAAGTGCATATAAGAGAGGTCTATTGGCTTATTTATGCAAAGTATTAAGGTCATTCTGATATTAAATTATTTTTTAATGTATAAACTTATTCGCATAAAGTTAATCGACTATGAAGACTAGGCTTTCAATTACGATAAATACTATAGGTTGGTTCGGATTTATAGAGAGAAAAAATCGGGTTTTACAAATGCTTCTGAGACCCAATGTAACCTACTGGTTTACTTAACGGATAAGTAAGAGGGCTGTGAAAAAAATTTCTTCACTGTAGCACGGAATCGGGAATAGTCGGGAACACTCGGGAACACTCGGGAACGTGGAGCAGAAGCAAGTGTCGTCGCGCTATACGATTTTCTTTGATTTACGAGAGAGAAAATCCCCTGGAAAGTTATTGACTAAAGTTTTCTACCGGGAACGAGAAAGGCGTCGTGATCTTGTAGCAAGATTGATAAAGAAGATTTATAGATTCGATGAACTCGCGTTTCCATTGAGAGACGAAGATGCATGGAATTGGAGCGGGAAACATGTTCTCTCGATATATGTATGTCCATTGTTTTCAATATTCAAAACAAAAGTCGATACTGATGCTAATAATCGTAGTCATGAATGTATTAATGAACATAATTTTCCGAACCGTAGTTGGAATTTAACGAGCAGCGCGCTCAACAAAGCGTATTTTATTAGCGATATTGCATCCGGCGATGGACCCGAATGTTATCGGATTTCGCGAAGCTTTAAGCTTTAAAATCCAACGAAAGAAGAAAAAAAAAAAGTTTAACAATTGCAAATTTTTCTAACTTAATTTCGGTGTTGCTTGGTCCCTCGGGTGTGTCCCGGCAACTCGCCAGGCACCTCCGGACTGTTACATTTGTATACGAATTTGCATTTTATGAAAACGTTGAAATATATTTTTAGGGCTTGCGAACCGCAATCACCATCTTTTTTTTTTTTTTCTCTTCCTTTCGTCGGTGCTTATCCGCACTTACGGCTCACCACTTACGAGAGCTACCTGTACTCATACATATATTATACATACCCATATACATATATATACAGAATAGCATTTAAAGTTCCATCTCAGGATTACATTAATCATTGCAGTAATCTATGAAAAAAAAGTTTTTTTTTTGATTTAGCTAATCAAGTGGCGTGTCACATCTAAGAAGTTGTAAACGTAATTGCAAAGATTAATGTGTTCCTCAAGTTGATGATATCTGACCCGGTATATTCGCAACTCGGAGGCAGTGACGAACCTGCGTAATCGCCGTTTGCGAATTATCAGCGGTTTCTCGTAATCACGAGAAGTTTAAGTATTTTAATATTTCAATGACGCGTCATTCGTAATTTCCATTATAGAATTAGCCACAACGGATTGTTATAAGCTAACGTGTTAAAATTTTAATTCCATGCACTTTTCAGAATGCAAAATAAATTTTATCACTGTGTAATAAAATGCCACGTATTAGGTCTTCCGCCGTACCGTACCGTACACTGTACCGTAAGAAGCTTAACGTTATTTTGTTTATTGCGCGCAGAAAAATTGTCTGTATACAGACAATGTATGTATACATATTACCTACATATAACGTTACTCAGTATTGCACCAACTGAAATCAGCTTGCCCATTTTATTTTTATGACAGAATCACCTTAGGTGGTGCAATATATCTAAATAACTCTGTACATTGTATATGAACTGTTATATGGCTTAGGTAAGTAATATTCTTTTTGCTGATGTATAGTAGAGAAATATTGTATTTTTTTTAAATTCTTATTTCGACAAAAGCAAAATTATTATCGCGTAAAACTGAAATTGAATTTCATTGAAATAATGAAACACGAGGTAATTTTTCCCTACGATATTCATAAGAGCTTGATTTCTCGAAGTAGGACGAATATCGTGCAACGACGTTATCTTACTTACTGTAACATTATAAATGCGAAAGTTTCGATGGATATTTGTTCCTCAATCACGCCAGAACGACTGAACGAATCTGGATGAAATTTGGCACGGAGATAGATTATGGTCTGGAAAAGCACATAGGCTACTTTTCATCCCGGAAAAATGCACGGTTACACGTTTTTCCGCGAAGCGGGATCGGGTCTGCTAGTATGTCATATATATTAAAACATTCGCTATAAACATGAAATGTGCTCTTTACATCACAGAAATGATAGGGCATAAGTTTCTCATGTATAACGGACGTTTTAACGTATCTCGTATTTTACATAGTTTATACTGTACTGTGTGCGACTCGAGTTCTCTTTAAACTTTGCAGAGAGTCTCAACAAGTGGAAAATATTGTGAAAACAAAATTTAATAATAACTCGCGCAACGTACGAAATGTCGAAAGAATCAAAGTTGCCTTAAAAGCAAAATCGTACCGTACGAAATAAAAGATCGCGTCTTACATGTATATTGATCGTTTTAAAATAAATTAATTTCACGCGCCTGCGCTAATTTGAAACCGGATGTGTTCGAAGTGTGCAAATATTACTACTACTGTTCAGCCTTATCTTCCTTATAAATGTCAATCTACTTGCTTGAGTAATCCGTTTGAAAATATTCGTACAAGTATTTATGCACGCAGATCCACATTTATTTCTTGTAAAGACAATTGCATAAGACTCACGCCCGTTCCATGGAGTTTTGCTTGAAAATAGATAAAAACATTAAATTTGTACGAAGAATTTCAAAGATAAGTTATATTCTGATGGTAGAAAAAAAAAAGCTTCGTGTATTTTATTATTCATTACAAATTACATAACAATAAAGCCAAATACACTCTATACGGATTTCATAAGGAATTTTCATTATCAGAAAAATGTCTGGCGAGAATGATATATTACGTGACCTGTCAAAACCAACAGAGGGTGTCGTTTTTCTTCTTTATTCTCATATTTCATTCTTGAAAAAAAAAATACTTATTGACACTTTCAATTTTGAAAAATTACCTATCTCATTGTAAAGATAAATAGAGAAAAGTCAGAAAAGATATAATTCAATTAAATCCAAACAAAATTATTCAGCCGAAAAATTCAGTTATATTTTTCTCGTCAAATGTATCATAAGTTTCAAACGGGGCACGGGGAACATTAATCATAAAGAATTTGGGCTTATTATTTGAGAATATAATTTTGCATCTGTGCAGTAGAATAAATAAAAATGTCGTTGATAAAATATAATAAACTTGTATCGTAACATTACGATGCACATATATTTTTATTCATTTTCGATAATTCCTTACCTTTGAATTTTCTAGCATCACTGAGTAATGCATTAAATCAGTAACGCACACTTTTATATTTCCTTTCGAAGTCACACTGCAACGTGGAAAGGAGCCCTGTTTTTTTTTCTTGGTATATTTAATGGTCTAAGCTTTGCGTAAGCACGTGCTCATTTTTCAGAAGGTTAACATCGTATGATGGAACGAGTCGGTGTTTCAACAAATTTGTATGCTGCTCTAGACAATTTTTTTGCGACTTCCGGTACACGTTGAATTGTTGGGCAATACATGCGAGAGTGTTATTAATAAAAGATGTTTATTAATACGAACGAAAGAATTTTCTTTATACCTCAAGCGAAAACATACAAAATGCTTTTCTCTTTTGACAATGAGTACCAACCTATACACTTATGCATTATATATATAGTATAACTATATATACTATATGACGACTGATTGTTATAAATAATTAAAAGTAGCATTTAAGCAATGATTTCTCATTCAGCGTGCAGATGGCTTTGTGAGTGTGAATTCTCGTTAATTACACACTGGTGTCACGTCGGGTTACACAATGTAGATAGTGGAATTTCGGAAAAGTCGAACGGATTCCACATACTCCGGTTGTATCCAGGAGCAGAAAAAAATTCGAATTTCAAGAGAAATTTTTACGTGATTTTTAATAAATATTATCTGAAACAGACAGTCCCAACGAAAGGCCGGAAATTTTATACGTCGAGCATTTTCGATTTATTCCGTTGAGACCAGTGCATGTATAATTAAGCATTCCGAGTTCATCGCCGACGCGCAGTTCGTTCGAAAAACGTGGAATGAAGTAAATTGCGCAAATTTCGCAAAAAGAAGTTACAAAAAAAAGAATAGAAAATGGAAGAAACATAGAGAAAATTAAGATAAAACTCAGGAGAGAAATTACACAGTCGGGGGTAGTACTAACCTTTCTCCAGCTGCGTAACGTATTTCTTTGCTATTAGAATCAGCCTTTTTTTTGTTTACGCATAATTTGCAATTCTGCAGGAATAATACGCAAGATTTATATGCCCCATCCGGTATCACTTCTGTTCACCCCTCGACACTTGCCATGGTTAATTGAACGGGCGGGCGGTGGTTCGTCAAAATATGCTGAATATGCTAATTTTCTTTTGTAAATAGTAACAGCTCACATTTCCACACACCGAATAGTAGAAAAAATATGGCGAAAAAAACAACGTCTCAACTACTAAACTGTCGTCCATAAAATTTCTCATATGCTACATACAACGCTTTACTGATTCCGTATTTCGACACGTCAGTTGAATTGAACGAAACTTCGTTCTGTCGTGTAACCAATGTCCGTTCGGTCGAGGGATATTCGTCTTTCTCACAAATAAAAAAAAATCTTTTTTGCACCCTGTACGTCCAATCGTCATACCTTTGATATTTTATCTATCTCATTGATAATGCTGGCACGATAAATATTTGCGCAACTGATGGTGAGCCGAACGGCTATGCCGTAGGATTAAAGTTTAAAAAAAATAAAGACATGAGAAAGTCAGAAGTAATCCTTCAAGACGTCTACTAGGTGCAGCTGAGACGCGAAGACAAGACCCGTTACTTTTCTTAAGGAAGAGAATCTCAGCGTCAGACTGGAATGATAGATTGGGTTAGGTGCTGGTACGAAGTACCAATTCCGAAGTAACTGAAGTAGTTGAAGCAGTTGAAGTGTATGATATAACGAGTGATCTCGTTCTGGTATACTTTTTCCAAGGGATAGAAAATTAAGTAAGAAGTGGACTTCCTTCGTAGGTGATCATGCAAGACAGAAGAAGATACGTTTTTTTTTTCTTTTTTTTCAGGAAAAATCTCATAAAATGTTCTGAAAAGAAGTCAGCCATGAAATCTTCGTGATTTACTATTTTCTCGTCGAACGAACCGGAACTAGTTCGCCTAGCCGAACACCTTCGAACTTTTATAGCATCATAGTTCTAGCATGAGAATCTAGTGCCTGATCCTACGGGAACAGCAGAAGATCCTTTCAACCAAACTCGATTTCAGTCGTTGGCAAAGCAAATAGTTCTCATAACGATGGGATCTCACGAATTTCGAGGAAACTGGATTTTAGACTAGGCCACTGAGTGGACGCCTTGCTGAATATGTAAATACGATGGCTGTCCATTAATATTTTGAAAATTTCACCTCCAGCCAACGCGATATCAGATTTCTGAAGGATACTGGAAAATAAATAAAACATTAGCGCAAATGGAGTGCTAGCGTCTACTCCGCATTATTCTGTACGCTGGTCGAAATACAACATTGAGAGACTGTAGAAGTTTGAGTATATGCAGGCGTTGATAGTCGAGCGAACCTGTTGATTGAAATTGAATGCGACACATTGCGCTGAGCGATTTCGATTCTTTTATGAATAAGTGAAAATTTGATAAAAGCTCAGCCGCGAAACTATGCCACAGTAATTAAAATCTCTGGTTACGCAAACTATATTTACGTACCTATATATGTAGTAGATATGACTATCCTTATATTCATTTTTTTTTTCAACTCCATGAAAAGAACGTCATATTTGGTTTGCTTGACAATATTCACTGAATGAACTTTTTCATTAAAC
>JARQSV010000106.1:332766-357704 GCA_030142285.1 Calameuta idolon
CAAATATAGTTACTTTTCTCCCAAAATCTCAAGGGACATGTATTTTGTATCCGAGTGAGAATTTTAACTTTGAATCGGAATTCAAAATCTGTTGTTTCCAAATATACGTATTTCAGAGGGAAGAAAGCCATATCCAACATCCAGGAATTGGAGGGTGAAGAGAAGAAAGACACCGACGAATAACTAAGGAAAGAAGGAGGGGGGGGGGGGGCAGGGGAAGATTGTAGATAACAATAATTATAGCAGGCAGGACTACCATTCACGTTAGAATTTGTTGAAGAAGACGGTATTCAATGGTCTATTCGAGGAATTGTATGTCCTATAAACGATATATATATTTCTACGGATACAAGTCAACTTCATTAGGAGGACCATGTTTTCTAGGTCATTCTTGTTCCATCTGAAAGCTCTTATCAGATTAACTCTTAACAGCCATAATATCCCTTGAGAACCAGATCTGTCCATTTACCTAGTTCCCAGTGAACTGAGGTTCTAGACGAACCTGGTCCATAAGGTTCTTTTCATCCAGCATGCATTTCAAGGGTACGTTTAATTACGAGCAAGAAGAAAAAAATGATAATTGATATTGGAGTTAAGTGATAAGGAAAGATATGATCGTCAGTCAGTGACCCAATGGATAATAGTGTATTAACACGTTGACTGCCACGCGAATTTATAAGGAAATCCCCATCAGGCCAAGCTTGCTGAACGGCCTGAACGGAAAGTTCAGTGTCAATAACCGATGACTGACGTGGTGCTCAACGTGTTAAGTGTTTGATAAGAATAAAACGAAGTGACTCTTGAATATGGAATAGGAAGTAAAAAAAAGGAGGAAAGTAAAGAGTGGGCATAATGCAAATAAATCGGTCCGTTCTACCAAGGAAATTTTTATCATAAAATATTCCGCTCCGTCTCAGTCCTTTTTGAATAAGAGGTACAGAGCGAGGTAGATGGAAATGAAAAAAAAAAAAAATCAACGTTCTGATTTTTATTCCAACGTCCCAACGAAGTCCAGAGACTATTCAGTTGTAAAAAGCACTCTACTTCCTATTTCTTTCAATAGTCAGACAGTTCTGCGAGCCATCTCATTGCTGTCTACCTTTTACCTTTTACATTTTAACTTCTGCCTTTTGCCTCCCACTTCCAGCAACATTCCGTTTTTTTTACGTCTCAAGCGGCCATCTCGATTCTTGGGAAAATATTATATGTCTCCCACGTAGCAACCTCAGTGTACTTGACCTTTCCCGTACAGTAGAATCTGTCACAGCTTACTTGATTTCTAATAGATCCAAACTATTTTGAGATTTTAAGTCCTATTATTGCCATGTCAAATTGTCAAAAGTTTACGAGAACGTATCTACGGAGTGAAACGATCAAACGATTCTAAACTTTTCAAAACACACTCGAGGAACCTCGATCTTTTATTTGATATAATTTAAACAAGTGCAAGAACCACCTTAAGATCTATTCAAACGCATATTTACTCAACGTTGTCCGATAAATCCTGCTGGCACGTCCCGTCTCTAGTAAATCGCTTGAACTTTTATTCAACCCTGTACTAGATCCTCGAGTAGGCACTCGTACAATTTTCTTTTTTCTCCCACGCTCTTGTAGCCACAGTCATTGAAAATCAATTTCCCCGGGACCATCGGCATCATCCCCTAAATCCCGATATCCGCAAACTCTATCAGATCCTGGCATGTCCGTGCGACTGGTCTTTCTGTGTCCCTTTCCGAGAGAACTGCTCGAGCAGCACAAGCGCATAGAGTATTTCAATGTAAATCTCATTACTGTAGAAAATCCAAAATCCAGAAGCTGGACGTATCAAGAAGCAGAACGACAAAAACAGACCAGTCGGTAACCAATGCTTTATAGTTTTACTGATAACCGCCATAAGTAATAACGATATAGAATAACCACCTGATAGTACTTAACACTGTCGCAGAGGATAGAGAGTTTTAAACGATTCGATCTATTTCTTATTATCGATCAATCGGTCAAGCTCAACCACACAGCAAAACGTTGATGAAACAACAAACGATTCTTCTCAATCGTTAAATCATCGTTAACTGATCCAGCTATTTTACTGGGCAGGATCTATTAAATTCCACCGGACCGTACGGATCAGGAAAAATGCAAAGGGGTGAAGTACTAAGCGCCTTTAATTGCTGGCAATTGCGGATAAAGACCACAACCATGAAAAACACTGCGTTTCTATCGGGACCAATATAGATCGTCGCGGAGGATAGTTTTGGTCAGATTAGATTGACTTTAATTTATATTGCCGATAGAAACGTTCCCTTCGAAAGGTGGGGGAGGCGGAGAACGGGGGGGGGGGGGCGGGGTATAGTATCCAGTTTCCATTGAAACGAAATCGGATTATGTGCGCTGCACTTTTCGTGACATTATCCTTTCCCGTTTTACGTTCCTTTGGTATTCCGTCCACGCTCGTCGCGTTTGGTCTGCCATGAAATGAACGCAAAAAGTGCACAGTACGTCGAAACAAACGTAATACGTTGCGAAATAAAAGCGAAATAGAAAATTACAACGGCGTAGTTCTCTGTCAGTCGAGAATTCGATTGCGTGTCCCACGAACTCGCAGTGCCGAAAGTCACGTTCAAGGAACATGCTTGCCATGCAGACTCCTGAGTAAAGAGGGTTGCCGGCTACTAGCAATGAGTAGAGTAGTAAATCTTATTGTCAGTTTGCCGCAGTACTATAAGTCAGCAAATAGTCAGGTTCTGCAATGTAGTTAGCGACCGGACTGCAAGATATTGCAGTTCGGTCGTGCTGGACTGGCGACTCCAGTGGCTTTATTACTGTTCACATGACAATGCGATTGGACTGTTCATTGTGCTCAGGGGGTGCACCTGGTTAGTGCATTCAGCCGCGAGATAAGTGAGATTCTGTCCCATCGTATGACCTGCGCCCTTTAAACCTTCGACATGAGGTCAAACCATAAACCGTGAGTTTACGGTGACTAGTTGTAGTACGGCGACCGTAATGGTCACAGTAGCTAAATTGGAAATTCAAACACGAGTACTGTAACCATTTTTTTGTTGGTACACGTTGCACCAATTAAGTAATGGCAGCAGTTCGATTGCCAACTTAATAAGTATTTTTTATATTACATTGAACTTCGTGGCTCGATGAGTATTTTAGCATCGATATGTGTACGCGTAAGATACGTATAACCGTATTGACAATTTCGTGCCCTGACAATTCTTCTGTTTGTGGTTCTTGTAATTTTCACAAGATGGCTGGTGTTTCGATTTGATCAGCCCAATATCTTTTTGTACGGCTATATCGTGATACCCATTATTGGAAGATGTCTACATTTTTCTAAGGTCCGACAGATCAATAGATTGAATTTATAAACGCACCGGAAATTGTTCCGTCGAGTGCTTTCATTCAAGAACTTTCCTATTTCCTGTTTGAAGGCGATTAATAATAATGATAACTTATATTCTGAAAGATTCAATGCTTCTTTATGCCGTGCGAAAAAGACATGTTGTTCGCCGTTTGAACGAGAAATATTAAATTTGTCTAAGGGAATTGGATTGGGAGAAATAATTTCGGTGCCATTGTTAAGGCATTGTTGTGTAACGGACCATTACAATAAACAACAATCGTTTGTAAAGGCTGGTACGACCATCGGAATCGTTAATAATTCTCTCTGTTTCCATGCTATTGCAGTCTCTCAATACAGTTATATAAATAAAATATTTTAAAATCGAGTCGAACTAGAATTCTGACTGACATCTCGTAATTTCAACATGAACAATGCGGAAGACAAAAACATAGACAATGATTATTTCATATATTAAAAAAGAGAAATACTTTTTCCTTATGGTGACTATAATAGGAAAAAGTATTATAGATATTTTTTTCAGTGATAGACTGAAGACTTTATGCTACGATAAAATTGCATTAAAAGATTCTATTGATTTAAATTGTACTTAAAAAATTCTCTTTACGAGATAATTTCAAATTTCATTATTTTCGTACGATTGTAGTTTTTTTTTTAATTAATCCGAGTGAAGCGACCGATGCGCGTCAATTAATTTGATTATTAGGTACAGTGACGGAACGTCATTAGTTTAACAATAGAGCCAAAGCTCCATTGTACTTTTCGAAAACCCGAGTATCGTGAAATGCAAAAACATGAAATTTCTCTCTTTCATTCACGTCAAACTGGAAATTGTCGGTTAAAACAAGACACTGATATATTTCGATGTAGTCGTACTTATAAATAGACGGCTGGTTCGAGCATCCGAATTTCATAATTTATCTTGGGACTTATATGATATCATTGGACCCTGTTTTTCACTCGATAACCCGCTTTCTGTAGGATTTGCAAACCATTCGTTTTCCGCAAATGTCAAATGCGAAAGATTCGTATCGCGTTGCGCCTGATTCATCGTTCCAGGAACTTCCTTTGGCGCAGTGGCTGTGAGCTGGACGATGACGGAGACATAGAAAAAAAAAAAAAAAATACCAAAATATAATACAACAAGAGAGAGAAATGTAAAACGAGAGCGCGACAGTCAAATTAAATTTATAAAGACTATTTCAAGAAAGCTTCACGCGTGGTAAGTGAGAAATATTTTCACCCCGTAACACATGAGATTTTCCCGACTGTTTTACTCCATTCAGCCCAGGAAAATGTTCGTGCGTGTGGACCACGAGAGTCGTTTCTTGAAGGGTAAACTGAAGAAATAAGGAATACAAAAGGACTCCCGCGAGCTCATGCTGCGTTACGTGGAAAAAAAAAAATTCAGCAAATACCGTAGAAACGAACTCCCCACTTTCCACTTTTTGCTTTACGCTTTCCGCAAATCTTCAAATATTCAGCAGAGTTCACTCCCCATCGACCTTATTTTTCGATCCCTTGGGACGGAATCCTGTCGAATCAAAACTTAAGAGATCCACCGCGTACCACAGCTTCATACGGAATAAACTGCTAGTGTCGTAGAGGGCGACACAATCGTTTCTCATTTCTCCTTCTCTTTCCCTTTATATATGTAGATTTTTATTACCAGCACCAGGTGTGTCGGTATGCTGCACTTTGGCTTTCTGAATAAATACTGGCAGCTGACTAAGTAGGTATTTTAGTTTCTAGATCGATTCAACTTTTGCTCCATTTACGTAGCCTCTGAATAATCAAGCGTGACACGGTTTACCATATTTATATGTGCCATGCTTATACATAGCTTAAGCCGGAGATGATTTGTTTCTTTGCATTCCGATCTATTCTTCCTTTCGATTTTCTTGTCTCCTTCATCTTGAGATTTCTCTTCATTTTCCATTACCCTAGTTATACCTTCTTTCATATTTCACTCACCGGTCCCAATCGCTGTAACCACATTGAATCTATTGGGTTCCAAGATTGCGCGCAATCTTCGTATATCCCAGTGAAAGGAAAAGGACAAAATTTTCATGTGACAAATTATAGTAAGTAATGTACATATTTCTCATGGGACCTACCGGCGCTTTTATGAGGGCACGGCAGTCACGTGCTACAACAATACGACTTCAATACGTTGCCTTATACTCGCATTTAAGACCTTGATAATAGAAACTGCACTATTGTCCTATTCACGAGAGATTTAACATAATATTTGCCATTGAAGTCCCATTCGCTATTCACTGCTTCCTCAGAATCTGCTCGAGTCTTGGAAGCTGCGAGCGCTCTCCTGATCTGCTATCAGACGAGGTCCTTTAGACGATCGCGCGAATTCCGTTAAGAAGCATTAAAAAGGAGCGATTGAGAAGCAGAGAGGAAAATGAGTGAAAAACAAAAAAAAATTACGTCCGAAGTCCCTGCGTCAACATTCAAACCCATAAACTTTTTAACTGCACGAGAAAATCAAATTCCTGAAGTTCTCACGAGAATGCGCATCCCGCCGCATTAGCAGAATACAGTTTCTAAAATACAACCCGAGTGACGAAGAGAGTTCATTGGAACGGATAATCGACCAAAGGACAGAATAAAAGTTCCGAGAAGCGAGAAAGATTTCGATATTAAAAATTGTAGCCGAGTTGTTTTTCCCGAAGTTATCCAACGAGAAAGTAGGCAAGTTTTATTCGACCAGGGAAACTTTCTTCCTTTCCTAGTGTTATTGCCATAACCGTGAAAGTTGGACATATAGGGTGTCGTTGAAGCTTCCCGAGAATGAGTCAATAGTTTCACAATATGCCCAACAGTCTAAGGCGCGGTTCTTATCCCCATATAAATCCCAATCAATTAAGCGGGAGTTTAATTGCCCGATATAAAATTTTATCACCTCCCGTATAGCCACTTTGCTTAAGATTCTACGTCATGACTTTGACGACTCAAAATGGCAGGATGCGGCTGCAGATCGAATTAACTAAGATAGACGAGTGAACATACTGACAGGCTCCGGCTCAATGGAGTAGCATTCGAGTTCAGCAACTGATTTGATTTGATTCAAGAATGGAAAACGGGGAGCGAAGACGAGGAACGATCCCCGACGGAGACGATCATTCCACTTCACAAGAAGATTCAATCAATACCGAAGTGACTGGCACACATCGGTCAGAAAAGCTCTTCGACAGACACCCACGTTTAGGTGCGTTAAGGGACGTCGTGATACCTTCAAGAACACTTTGTAGGAATTCAGTAAGAAATGCATGATACAGTGCAAGCTTCAAGTAACATACACATCGCGATGTCGGTATTGCGTTTTCCACCTTTACCGATATATCGGGAGTTTCGCTTTATAAGTAAAATCCAAGTCTGATCCACGATTTAGCCATAGCTATACGTATAATCCCTACACCGGGACTGGGTAAACCAAATGGCATCGGAGTTCTTCTTGCGCCTAACTGGCAAAGTAATTTCATAAACATCCCCAGGAACGTGAGTGGTTTGTCCAGCGTACGAGGCGGCGCTGCGGAATTTCGCTTCCAAGTCGGTGCTGTCTGCGAAAGCCACGTACTAATGACATCACGCTCGTAAACATCCGAAACGGTCCAACTTTCGTAGACTCGGATAGCAGTCATGCACTACCCGGGGTCGCGTATTAAAATTGCAGCTGTAACGTACGGCGACTTTATGTTGCAGGTAATAAAGCGCGTTTCACGATACGCGTAACGCGAAACCGCCAGATGGTCACAGGTTGCAACAGGTTACTTGAGGCGTAATTGCGAGTTGAAATTCTTAGTGAACAATTTGTTTTTTATCAACCGAACACTGAATACCTGCTGAGAGATACGAGAAACGTGACGTAATGCTGTGAAAGTGCAATAACGATATGTCCCACTTCGTTTCGCTTAAGCGGGACAAGAGTCTAAGATCATTCTCGAGGACCAAACGTTTGGCTCACTTATGCGACACTTCACGCCACTCCACTTCGCGAGACTCCGTTCTGAATTTTCATGCTGCCACGTTTCGAGCTACCAGTGTGTTTCTTCAATGCATCCTCAGGAAGACGCGCGAATGCTACGGCTTTCCCGTAGCAGGCAAGTGCAGCCCGCAAAATCTACGTGCCTCGATAAACGGCTTGCACGTACGGTGCACTCTGAGCACTGCAAAAGGAGAATTTAAAGTTGAAGAGGATTGAGGCCGGAAAATACTTGCCTATACCACTTTAGCTGCAACGTATATATAAGCGAACCCAACCCATCGACAAACCAACCCCTTAGCACCACTTACCAGCAGAGCGGATGCCGTACAGAAACCAAATTGCTCCCTTTAATTGACGTAACTCAGAAAATTGGCTCTTTCTCCTCGCGTTCATTCTCATTGACGAAATTCTTGACGTCAACAATCTGCCGACCCTTAACCCTTCTGGGATACGCTCGTATTGTCCACCCTATTTCACCGAGGGCGCAAAAGGTGTATGTATACCGCACCAGCCTTCAGGGAGAAAATACGTCCGCGGAACTAACTAAGGAAATTCTCAACGAGGGTCTCGTTCTCGATTTGTATTACGAGCAGGCACCTTCCTTATGATTATCATCATCGTGCATAATCAAGGATTTGCGCTGCCGAGTGTACTGGGATATCCTTTGCTCTCGCGGGAAGTCTTCCAATAAAACTTAAAGAACGTTGAATCCCATAAAAGTAAATCCCCGGCCAGCAGACTGCAATGCAGCGTAATATTGTCCTAGAGCTATGTTCATCCGTTTCGATAACGACCAAGCGAGATTCGGCGGAATTGCAGAAAAAGAGATCTTGAATGATCCAATTTATTTCTCCCCTCTTCCCTTCTCCTTTCTACGGGGAATCGCGTTAATTTTAGCACTCGCACCCTACATAATCGCTCTGGATCGCAGCAGCTTCGTAATAAGCTGAAGCGATGAAACCGAACAAATCTATTTATAGAAAGGCCATTTCCATGCGCTTGCCAAACGAATTGAATGACATGGTAAAATTCGATAAGAGTTCTGTTATCGATTTCTCGTACTACGAGCTCGATTATTAATAGATAAACGTCCGTGGTCCGAAGTCGTTTCGTTTAACGATACGAATGTCTTTGAGGAGCCTGGGGGAATTTTTAATAAAAATTCCTCCTAGCCGGCAGGGCTATATCGACAATGCATTTCGTTGATAAGCGATAAACGAGGAAGACCAGCGGGATATTATGTAGTCATCGTGTCGTCAATAACGGTACCCACAGTAAGAGCCAGGATACCTTCGGTTCAGGACTTTATGCTCGAAACCAATTCAGGTCTAATCTTTATATTGCAGATTCGCTGTGTCGTAAGAATCTAATGAATTTTCATAACTATAACTTTAAACGTTATTAATTATAATCAACGTGTCTAGTTAGTACGTGACCGTGGGTACCTCGAGTACCTCGGCTACGTCGGCTGCGCTGGGTATCTTTCCCGCAAGCTTTAACGTGAATAAATGGAGGTGCACGTGGGCTCACACCACTCGAGACGATCCGCCTGGTACCTGCTGCCAGCTACTACCTCCTGCTGCCTAGAGACTGTATTAGAAGCTACCATTCCTCGGAGACAAAACCGATGGAATCGGGAGGAGAAATCGGTTGGCAGGAGTACATCCTTTCCCAAGAAGCACTTTAATGGATATCACGTATGCCGCGGAGAGTTTTGGAAAACCCATGAATTACACTGGTATTTCTTATCGGCCGATATCCGAACCCCCGAAGTATGTCCCGTCGCCTTAACTTTATTTATGGTGTCTTTTACAACAAGGTAGGTATATTTTTCAGGAACCGACCGACAAGTGAAATACGGAGCCGTTTCTTTCATTCGTGAGGTACGAAAGTTAGCCTCGTGTGGTTCTTCCTCGGGAACTTCGAAATGGGAATGGAGAAAGTAAGAGGGGGGGGCGGAAAAAAAAAGAGAAATAATGGACAGGAATGTAAGAGAAAAAGGACAGTATAACGGCGTGATTGCACTCGGGTTGCTGAGTTGCAATATACTCGTCCAATTTGGTGACCTGGGGGCTCGTTAGCGTCCTTCTCGTGGAACGTCTCAATGGTAGGATCAAGGGACGCGAAATATAAGAAGTAGTAGAAAAAGAATGAGGGTCAAAGAGAAACCCTCTTCTTTCTTAAGGAGAGTATCCTGCCAGACGTTTTACCCTCCTCGTAGGCACTGCTATAAATTTTCATTGACCGAAATTAGTAGGGATAATTAAACTTTATTCAGAAATTATACGTCAATACCATAATGGATGATCATCGTCATCTGAGCTTGGTTTAACTTTATTAAATATTTCACTTGCGTCGGTATTCGATAGCGTTCGATGTTACGACAGCGTCGATAAATCTCTCGTGCTATACGAGGAAACGGATGGCTGCCATACATTAAGGCAGGTTAGGCTGAGTCAAGTGAGGTTCGGTTAGATTAGGCAGAACATGTAAGCCTGAAATTCGTGCTTTTCTTTTTTAAAGGAAATTGCCTTTGACATGCTTATTTTTTTTCTCAGGAATTCCACAATGCCATCAATTTCTTTTAGTCATGGGAAAATACGAATTCTATTGGGACAAATTATGACCAAATAATTAAATGATGAAAAGAGACGCAGCAAGAGACGAAGACGAAGTGAATTTTGATTTTCGATTGAAAAAAAATGTTTTCACTTTCCTTCAGTTCTATTACTGTCCATGAGTTTGGAATTCTTTATATCTCATTAAAAGTATGTAACTATTTAACAAAATTCATGGCTCCTTAATATTCCTTCCGTAGAAGTCGACGAGGAAAAAAGAAATAAATTTAAAATAGTACAATCGTCTCTAGATTTTCCAATGAATCTCTTGCTTGGCTTCCTGGAAACACGCGGAACTTCATACCATCCATCCGTCTCTCGGCCGGATATCGATTTCGTGCTTAAAGCACTTGGGCGTGCAACGATCCAGGCGATAAGAATCAAGTAGAAATTGAAATTAGAGAACGGCAATTCTCAAAGAGTGCTCAAGAAATTCTTAGAATATCCCAGCACCTTAGGAAAGTAGGAACGTGAGTCAGAGGGAAATATGTTCCGTGCATTAAATCCAAATTCGCCCCAGTAACTCTCATCCTCGAGCATCTTCTCGAACATCCATTCAATAAGAATATGGATAACAAGAGCTCCAATTTCAGTGGAACGAGGTTTCTTGAATTTTACGTCAAGAATATATATATATATATATGTATATCTTCTAATGATAACAATCCGTGAATGTCCGACGATGTCTTTTTGACAAGCTACAAAATTCTATGACACTCGTAAAAATAATATGTCGTTAGAGCCATTTCTCAATATGATACTTTCCATCGTAAACGTCTGGATCATAAGTGCAATCGACTTTCGTTTATACCTGCACTCTGTATCTGTTCCATGCAAACTCGATGAATACGTCGATAAAATTTTTCGAAAACTCGATAGTCCACGATGGATATTATCAATATTCTCGGTCTAACGTAAACGAGTTTAACAAGGTTATGTCGGCAGTGGAATTGACGGTAACCCAAGTGCAATATAATCGGCAAGAGGTCGAGAGTGGCTCGGCTACGAAAGAAGATATAGGTGTAAAATCCCCTCTGGGATGTTATTACATGGTTTTTCGTCATCGTTTTTTTTTTCCACGTCTCTTCTTTTTCTTCTTTCTCGGCGCTATGGACAAAGATTCATGACGAAGCACGGTGCCCCAGAGCATATAGACAGTATCCATGGTTGCTGAGAGAATATTAGCTCGTACAAAGGACACCTATCTTCAATCTTTGTGGGATATCACCAGGGAAATTCGATATAAAATTTCCAGTAGCATCGTTTGAAATTTACAGGATAAATATGATAAGTGAAATCGATATGTGCAGCAGACTCTAAAGATAACGAGATTTTTTTTGCAAGGACTTGGCTGCTGTTAGATTAAATTATTTTATTTATATTAACGAACCGAACGAATTTAAATAATACCTCTGTTCATCCGTCAAGATTCATGCGTCAGTCATTCGTCCCAGTAACACGGGACGAACATATGGAGGAACGTATTACGAATTCATGTGCAAATGTTGCTCCGGATGTGACAGACAAGGCTAGGCAATGTTATATTATGCGCATGAACAAGTGCATTCAGGTTGACTGACAAAATTTTGAGCACATGATGAACTAAGTAAGTAAAAAACAGTACTGACATTGCCACTATAACTGATTATCCTCGAATTTCCACTTTGATAATTCAATTATGAATTTCGAAGTTCAAGGACATTCTAAGATCAAGTTATCACACGCGATTAAATGTGTTCTGATTTCAGCTTCCCTGTAGTAGGAACAAAAAAGAGCAGTCCCATTTAAGAACACATTGGTGTCAACGAAAATTCGAAAAATATGCCAGTTAAATGGATTTTACTTTCATCTACTGATTTCCTCCTTCAAATGCGACGATTTTCTTTTTTTTTTGGCATTTTCTCGTATCTCGAAGAATGACCAACTTATTGTCACAGAGTTAAATGGGACACCCTGTATATTCTGCATTTGATGTATATTCGACTTACATCCAACATACATATGAACCACATCACATATATATTTGTAAATTATTTTCGTGTGGGTATCCGAAAATATCTGCTGATACTGGTTTATCAATGGCGAATGTACAGGTAGAGATAAATTTGTAGGGATGTAGGCTGTTAGAGGCCATAACGTTAATTGTCTGTAACGGTGAGAAGACCTGGAAAAAAATGCAAAGTAGGATCATTTAACGTGTCGGTGTTACGTGCGATTTTGGTCGACTTAACCTTTGTCAGGGTCAACAGCGTGTAAAGCTCCGCTTAAGCTTTCGATTTGAAAAATGAGAAGGACACAGGATGGTTACAAATGACTACTATTCAAACGTCGACGGCTGACGTATTACGATGTACGTCACGGCCTGCTCTTCCCGCGTCGTCACTTCCGCTCTTCCGCTCTACTAGCTGTGTCTCTCTCCTGTTTCTACCCTCACAATTCTTTTTCTCCATATAACGTCAACTTGGAATTTCTTCTTTGCCTTAAAGCTTAGCTAGCCCTACGAAAATGCCATAACCGAGGAATGATTTATTTGACACGACTGACCTAACCTGAAAAAAAACGGGAGAACTGTTTGTATTTTTTCGCGGGTATTGCGTACCAAACCGCAAAGTTTTTTTTTTTTCTATTCTTCGAAAAAGAAAGCCTCATACAAGCTATTGAAACAGTTGGTGTTTTTATTTTAATGGCAATCAGTAGTAGCCAATTTGATTGCCTTTGTATGATAATTATGCGATACGATGCTACCCTCTAGTGGAAGTTTGCCGAACAATTGCGCGATTACAGTTTCCATTAGTATTATTACCGCGCTCCTCGTTATCAAGATCATACTGTCCTATAACAAGAAACGAGAATTTTAGTTATTCTTGAAGAAGTTAAAAATTTGTTCTTTTCATAGAAAATATTCGCACAAACGTCAAGCGTGTTATTCGTATTGTTCAACAGATGACGCATATGTGTGCGATTGCCAACCTATAAATACAAATTCGATTCAAAGTTTTATCATATTTTTTTTTTTTTTTCCTATTTCCTCGTAAAACCTTTAGATATGAGATTTTTGCACGAAATCGTGACAGGATGAACCCTCTTTGGCATTGGCGAGCACTATATACTCCATACAACAATATAAAACGTGCCTGTTTCGAGCAGCGGTGTCTTGGTGAACAAAAACGAGGACGAAAGAAAAAGGGAAAAATCATATTTCGTCCTGAGGTAAGGGGAATTCGCACACACCGTCAATAAATTTCTCAATTCAGGGACTCTAGCTGATTTCCGCACTTTATTTCAGAATATTCATAATATCCTCACTTTCTCGGCATATCTGGTGCTGCTGGAGTTGGTTCGAATAAATATGACAAAGCACGTTCGAAAGTAAGAAGAAAGACTGAGTAGCGTGTCAGAACGAAATTCTTAAAATATCGATTTTCATTTATATTGACGGCAAAATGGGTTATTCTCGGATTACATCACAAGTTTCTGCACCTTTATAGTCGAAAGCTCAAAGACACTATATAAATTTTTACAAATTTTCTTTATCACGTTAAGTTAGCGAAAGGCGCATGAAATAAAAATTACCCAGACTTACGGTCTGAAGGTACCAAAAATACCACTATAATCGGGCAAGGGGGTCAATTAACAAAACCAGAGTACGATACTTGGATTGTGATCGCTTTGAGTTACCCTGAAGAGATCAATTGCCATTTATAAGAAAAATGTTGTTTCTTCTTACGATTTGAGACCTGTTTCAGGAGAATTATTAGAGGTTCAGAATGAGTGATGCCCACTTGCGCACAGATCCAATCGGACACAAATGCGAATTTTTTCCTCCCGAGCGATCTTCCATCAGTCATTTTAAGATATTGCAAGCTATCTTTATCCGATGGAATTTTTTCACACATTTAACGGTCTGTTCAGCTGGCTTAGCTGGCTTCGATCGCTACGCTCAATTGCAGGCAATACACTTATCCAATAACCTACCCATTCTTCGAAGTTTGGACATTACACCTTATCCTAATTTTGCCTGAAAGCCTGAACTAATGTAGAATCAGATATGATTTACTACAATACGATATAAGGGGTAACCCCCTTCGTATATGTTAACTCCTGCTTTGTGCATCAAAGTGACAGAGATAGAAATTTCGCAAAAATTATTTAGATTTCATAAAAATTTGAAAAAAAAATATATACTGCGAAAAGACTGAAGTATGAAAAATATTAGCTATCATACAAACTTAAAAACCACGAATTCGCTCTAACGAGACGATATCTACATAATGTAACATTTAACTTTTCGAAGCACTTTCTAATTACTTGTTTTTATTCCCCGAAGAACGTACAAAACTTGCGCAGTTTAACGACTTCGCAAAAAATTACGAAGAATTTGACTAAGCGCAAACTTTCGTAAACTTGATATTTTGTTTCCCAGTAATGATACAGGTCATTAGCGTTAGAATTCAAGTGAAATAAATACTGGATGAAGGAACGTGCGAAGCAGGTACAAAGTGCATGAAATATTTTATAATGACGGGTCCACAAGTTAGTTAGCAAGCTATGTACGTACGAACTTTAAATCGGCTGTTGACAAAGTAAAATTATAAGACGGTACATAGTGAAACTTGATGTAATAAGAACAAAACATTGATAATTGGTGTCGCAAAATAACCATTACTACTGATACTTCCATTCCAGTACAGCGACAGGTGTTACCTCGAAAAGTGTCATCGATTGTGTCGTTCGCGTGAGAATCGCTATTTCCGATAATCCAAGCAAGAACATATAAAGGAAGTAACTCGAAGTTCCCCAAGTCCTGAAACTATCCACAAAACGATATCCTCACTTTCAGATCGTACGATAAGACGTTTCCTTGCCGACACTGAGAGCATACAGAATCTGAACAGGAAACGACTTTTTCAACGACAGTAGCATAGAAAAGAAAGACGAAGCGTACAAGAAAACTAAATTGCAATCAGTTTAAGCAATTTACCCAGTTTTTAATTTCACATTCAATATCACCGTGCTGATAACGTCAATGATTATGAAAAACGATGATGATAAATTTCAGCGACAGATACCAATAACAAATGGTGCAGAGCCATCGTGTACGTATTCAGGAGGTTGTATAATTTTCAAATTTTTCACGCAGCCGACAGGCGTGCCGAAAGAATCGGCTTTCACAGTTCGACTTCCGGTTAAAAGGCGCGACACCTTCGTGTTCCCTTTGTAAGTACGTCGATGGCAACAAACTAGTATCATGTAAAGCTGCGTCGCGTACAAATAAGCTCTTTCAAGCTGTCAATCGGCTTGACAAGGGTCTCTATCGTTAGTGTTTGTTCCAACACGTGTTCAGAATACATGTTGCGTTATAACTACACAAGTACTCCTGTGTTTTTGTAAGTTTCTGAAGTATCCTTCTCGCTCCTCTTCCCTTTTTTTTTCTCTTTTAACTCCTTCTCGGTTTTTGTCAAAATATCGCATCGATCTTCGTAATCACTGTATGCCAGAAAGGGTATCGCACAAAGTGTCATTCCGCGCTGTTTTTATGCCCAGTCGAAAAAAAAGAAAATTCATCTGTCCAAAGGAGCTCCTGGCACCTCGTTGAACGTGATATAATGAAAAAGGATGGCGTGACTTGGATTCGATTTTAAAATTGAATACATTAAGCAGGAGAAGTGCCAGCTGGCAACTGTGCCAGGTTAAGCAAAAATTTTCTGAATAAGGCAACGTATGAAATGAACCTATATATAACATTTTTTCAAACGGGCTACTACGCGTGCTGAGGTCCCGAATAGAAACTTTCATGATAACAAGAGCCTCAAGAAAAGCTAATTAATGATTATTAGAACTTGGGAACGTTACTACGTCCATGAGCTTTTAGCCTCGATTAATATTGATAAAGAGCAAAGCCATCGGCCAAGCTAGAACCAAATTATTATGTCCCTGGCGTGAGAATCCAGCTCGTTTGTGATACTGATGATCCTCATCCGGCTGTGCACCTAACTTTCAGCTATGCCACTGATTTTCGCCAGCGGATTCCGAATGACCAAGTTAAACTCCCGCGCTTTGGTTCACCAAGTTGGCGCAGATGTCTCACAGGTATATTTAATCTTATTCTGACTAAGTCCTAACTGCGTGTTCGAATACTGAAGTCCTGCCGTGTCCTCGCCTTGTAAGCTCTGCTGGTCGAATTAGTCAAATGGTCTTACATGGGACCTGGATTAAACCGAAAAGCGCTGCTCTTAAGAACCGAAGAACTCCTAATGGAATTGGGTTTCGATTGGTGGAAACGTAAAGTAAGTATTGCGACTACGTAATGTGGTCCATGGACCCTGAAGACAAAAGTAAAAGAAAGAAACGGAAAAATGCTTCTGGCCAGCAGTCATTTAGAATTTTCATATTGCATCGACATGATTGTCTTCTTGGTTCCAAGGAGTTTGTGTCTTCAGGATTCTACCGTTAACCAATTTCTACATTTGCTGACGTGTCCGGAAATAACTGGTGAAATACAAAGGTAGACGTGATCTCCATGAGCACTGGTATATTTCATTCTCTTTCGTGTATGTGCATTACGACCCACTACCACTGTGACGTCATTCTGTTGACGTTATTAGAGGTTCACAGACCGTTATTTCTACCGTCGTAGGTAGCCCGTTCGATTCTGAGAAATATTATAAATCTTCGTGGAAGCTTTACTCGGCTGTAAATTGACTTGGAAGATCAAAAGTTTCTCACAAGTGTATTTTCCAAGTAGTTCGCAAAGATGAAAAGCTGAAAGAAAACTTTGCGACTTCGGCAGAGGGATTGAGAGGCGGCGTTACGTATAAATGCAGGACACGCCTGATCCTTTGTGCGCGATATTTCTTTTTGTACGTTTCATGTGTAGCCGTGGATTGAAAAATTTTCACCTCGGCTTTCTGCTCAAATTGTTACGTAATTTTTACTGCGATAAAATGTCTGCTTTTAGAAAGAAAGAAAAAAAAAAGAAAAGAAAAAAACCCGAGTAAGACAGGAAAAGAGATGAGAGAAAACAAAGGAAAGAGTACCTTTGTTTCCGAATAATTTTTTGCGATGGGTAAAAACTGTACGTGCGTAACGGAATGAAAAAAAAAAAGAAAAATGGGTAGAATAAATCTCGTTGAAAGCATTTGAATATATATTTGATTAGTATTGGGTTGCAGCCATGGCCTGGGTACTGTTGCAATGCCCTACGTGTATCCACATACTGTAACAGAAGCACTGAGTATGCGAGGAACGTGTCTATGCATTCGTTTACGTTGTTTCCGTTCCACATTAGGATATATTCCTCGCCGGTAGAGAGGTACTGGCATTATACCGTGCAACCTAATTTTCCTGAAAATTAGTTTCGGACGTTTACCCATTAAAACATAGATCGCATTAAAAGTAAGTTATGAGGGAATTCGCATAGCTAACGTATTTTGTTGCTCTTGTTAAGCCACTTCCTATCCTGCGAGATTGCGCCTCGTTGGACATTGACGGAGGCCCTGATTTCCATTTGATACGGTAATTAATTTCCTATAAATAGAATTACACTGACAGCTCGAAAGTATTCCGGCATAAATAATCTCTCAATAAGAAATTGCATGAATAATTTAAGAGACATCTTGAAACTTATCGAGAGAGAAGAGAATTTTCTATAGAAATTCGGAATAAAAGAATCTCGACACGCTCGCCCATCAAGCATTTCAGCTTCGCCTTGGAGTCAAAGGAGATTTCGCGAAATGTCTCCGTGCGATAGAAAAAGATTTCGTCTTATTTTTTTTTTTTTTTTTTTTCTAAAGGTGCGGCCGCTCTGTGTATAAAGCGATTTGCAGCGGATCTTTCCGTCGAATCGTTAAACGAAAAATCGTGAATTCCGGGACACTGGCGTTTTCGTCTCTAATGGCTTTTCAAAGTCTCTCCTAAATTCGGGACGCCGAAGCCGCGCAACACCAACTGAAATTGTATTTTGTCATTCGGAATCGTCCGACGTTCGACACAGACTTTCATGACTTTGCTTATAGTATAATATACCTAATTGAATATACATATATACAGCACGTACCCATAAGTTAGACACACATCGGTAAGATAAACGATCGTAATATACCAATCACAAAATAGCAAACTATCACCACTAGGAATCGCAACCGCGATATCGATACGTTTGATTTATTCGGAAGCTGCTATACATTGCTCTGCTGAATTTATGCTGTAGTTGGCTGTATTCTGCAAACCGAACTCCCAATCTATAGAATGCTTTCTAGCACCTGATGCTATACTACTTTGTAGACTGCCACGGTAAGCTCAGCAGTGCTCAAGCGGAAGAACTTTGTCATTGCGAAATACAGAATGCCAGCGAAGCAAGATTGCGATACTGACAGTGGATGTGTTCGACGCAAAGTTTATCTCCCATTGCCGTTCGCTGTGGTTCAAATGGAAAGCAATTAACGATAGGAAACAACGGAACGACAATCACTTCTGCATCTAAGTTGAAACTTGAAACTTGAAGCTGGTACAATTCCGTCTCCCTTGCATCTACTATCGTATAATTTTTCTATGTTTCGGTGATCCAACAGTACTACGATATTGCTTCGCATTCATTTCGCTCTCTCGTGCCTATCAGAACATTGAAACTAGTTACTCCCAGCTTGGTCCGTGTTACACGAGGCTTACATGCGTCTAAGCACCCTAGATTATAATATTTCCGAATCGATCCCACCAACAGCAACATTTCAGCTTTGTATTTTGCTATCCGATGTGGAATTACGAAAGGGATCATTTTGAAGGCCACTAGACCCTAAAATTAATATATTCACAGACGATTAAGCTTGTTTAGGGATACTACGTTTGTCTCGTAGAAACACTTGTTCTACGTACACGCAGGACGGCAAATTTACCGTAAATTTTCTTTTTAACTGTCCAACTCGACCTTTTCCACTTCCAGCGCGAGATCCTATTTAATTCCTCGTGATAAAAAAAAAAAAGACAAGAAAATATGCAAAACAAAATTTAACGCACAGTAGCGACTGTAGTGGTAGCGATATACGTAGATAAGTATTTCTCGTACAAGTCGTCGAGGCTCGTTTTAAACGGGTCTGCAAGGGAGCGTCGCGTTACGAGAGAGATTCACGCCGACGCCCACACACCTCTAAATATTTAGAACGTCGCAAGAGCGAATGTCAGGTCACGCAATTAACGGCCCGTAGCTTAAACTTAAGCCTGTGGTAGAGAGAGAGAGAGAGTCGCTCTCGTTAAATTTTCGAAAAGCAAAGAACAACTGCCGACTGTACCGAAACGAGAGTCCGTTTAAACAGCACGAGTGAGAGAGACGGAACGGGTCTTACAGGAACTATAGGACTGAAGTAGGACCAAGTGGAAGTGAACCAGCGAGACTAGAGTAAAGAAATGGTGAAACTAAGAAATATTCAACAAAACCTTAAAAAGTCACAGGAATCGTAATTATGCGCCAAAGACCTTACCGTCTTGCAACGTGCAGCATCCTGGCATTGGCGCGTAAAACTTTGACATTTTTATAACTTTTTTTAAAGTCGACGAGATCGTGATGAAATCAGCGTATTTGTCGGTTCTTTGCCAAAGAGTCTTCGACGTGCCACCATAATGCACGTATGTCGAACACGCATGCCTGTCCTAGTAAAAGCAGTGGGATGCCGCGGTACGCGTTGCCATGTAAATATGTCTACCTATATGCTTAATGCAGTGAGAAGTTTGAATTCTACATAGCGAAAAGCACTGCGGAATTCGCAGTGCTTTCGTCATTGTAAAACGCGCACACGATTCCTTCTAGAAAACGAATGTGTTCGAGTCTGTTTGCAGGCGGAGCATTGGTAAGCATAGCACGGCTGTTGCGAATAAATCAAAGTTCCTCTCATCTCTGCAGATGGTACGACTGCATGATGCGCTCGTGCAAAGAGCAAAGAGATAATGTTCATACCTCTTGATGTAACGTTTCTTGATTTATGAACCTCCCGCCCGACACGGGGCTACTGTTCCTGTGCCGGGCTGGATTCAAATTTTTTTTTTTTTTTAATATTTGCTTCAAATCCACCAAACGAAATCCTTGCTGCTTCGATGCGGCGCGATGACGTTACGGGAATTCAGATTCTTCTGTGTCAGTATTCTCGTGATGAATTTTCTTAGTACAATATGATTCTTCAACAGCGTCAAATTTCACGGCAACATAATATATCGCATTTATTTACTTACGGTTCAATGGACATTACTTTGAATATTACAATTTTTCCAAGTGAATCCAATAAGTTCGAAAGACTTTGCTGTTGAGCGATCGTGCTATTTCAATTTCAATTTTACGCGACGCGACGGTAGATACGTTAGAATGTTTCCGCTCGGCATAAAATTTCAGCGTGGCGCGTATATCTGGCGGCATAAAGATTCCTCTTAGGAATACGTATACGCGATGTACACTCAGGGAAGCATTGACATACGAAAATTGTTATTTCACATGTATTCAACCCCCGTGAAAACTTCCAGCACGTAGAACTTCCGTGTTGCGCGACTCGCCGGCGCTGGTTCCAATTATTCTTAGGTGACTTAACGTCCTTAATCCAGCTGGTAATACCTGTCTGGCGTAACGTGGCTCTGCTACATCTCTTAGACCATCGCACTGTCGGCTAATTACTCAGGAAACTTCCGATTAACGCCTAGATAAATCGTGAAATTGCCCTTTCAGGTGAACGGAGCTTGGAGCTTGCCGGGATTCGTGTGCGACTTCTACATCGCAATGGACGTAACCTGCAGCACGAGTTCCATCTTTAATCTGGTTGCGATATCGATAGACAGGTAAGAGGAATTTATGACCCATCATCCCTTTAAGAATATTTCTCGAGCAATTAGCGAGATAAGAAAATACTATGGCGTCGTCATGCTGCCGGAAAGGATTCTCTACGTTCCTGCGGTTATCTTTCTGGCTTTATCAGAGTCGCTGAAAATATTTCTGCCGCTACGAAAGAAGTGGCTGTTGATTTTCGCGGTACGTGCTGCGAATAAGGGATCGGCGCACGGTTTTCGCGAAAATAAAATTTCGCAGCGCGCTGCGAAATGATAACGCCGATAAAGGGGATGGAAACTTATGACGTTCTGGGACTTATCGACGTCAGGCAGGATCTTTCTCTTTATCGCGTCTCATTGAGGCTGCGTCTAAATATCTTTCTAGACAATTGCTTACGTCCGTCACGTCACGTACCTGCAGTCGTCATCGCACCCTTTGTGTAACATAGAATTACAGGCTTAACCTTAAATCGGACTATCGAGATCGATGAGTCGTCCCTATGTTTATTTTATTTATTGTCTCGGATTCGACGCGTGTAATTTTCAGAAAGTTTTCAATCTCGTAATACGTTTATTCGAAGACTACCGAAAGCACAATTGTCAAGATATATGTATATCTCGTGTGAAAATATTGTATATCGATTATACATTGAATAATTTAATGATGAATACAGTCGGTGCACGAGATCAATGTATTTTTTTTTTTTGACAGATCGAAAACAATAATGGTTCTAGAAAGTCACACGTGCTTCCGCATACAACTTTTGTCACGAAGTGTGAGTGCGCATGGTTTTGTCCTGAAGTACATTTTATTTTTTTTTATTGCAGCATATGTTTCTCTGATTTATTCTTTCTCGGGTTATGTTAAGAATTCCATTGTTCGCGAACTTTCGAGAAAACACATTGAACTTTGGATTAACTGTAGGACAAAACGAATACCGCTATCTTTGTTACACTTTAATTAGAGATCAAGTTCGGATTCTATGGGCTCTAAGAGCAGAGGCATGACGGTCTTTTACATTAATTGCCGAATATTGAGATACTCTAATGGATGAAGGGTAGTGAGATATTGAATAATTCGATGAATATATCAAATTTCATGGTATTTAGGTTTCATGGTAGTTAGGCTGGCTTCGCGTTACTTGGGCTAGAATGGATGCATTCAGACACGGCAGCCAGTGTAAATCGTACAGCACGAAATGTTCTTCGGAACAAATAAATAATTATTTAAGTATAGACAAGTTGCCTGTTGCAGCATCTAATATACGTATGTTGTGAAGTTTCAAAATTTTATGAAGAAAAGAGCGTAGGAGACACGTGACGCTCTGCGCGCCCTTACAAAAAAAAAGTGCTCGAGTATTAATTACTGGAAGTCAAATAACTGCAGTTAAAATGTTCATAGTAACCATTGGTAATAATAACTGTTGCCTAATTCTCTAATTTTCTTCTAAAGTTCTAATTTTCTTTAACGCGTTGATTTAACTGGGAGAAGGAATTTTTTAGCATCGATTCAAATTCTTTGTATTGAATCTAGAAATCGAAATTCGTTGATCAGGATCTCCACTTGCAATTTTGAGACCTTCGAATTTTTCTCTTTCAACTAATTTGCAACAGCAGAGTCTATATTTCACCATTGAACCTTTGTAATCAGCAAATCCATGGAAAAAATTCTCATTGCTAATGCTATTTGGCAACGATCAAGTCTGAGACATCAAAATAATTTCTTATCTTTCGCAAAAATTCATTGGCAATGGGAAATTTTCTTACGGGAACTTATAGACTGAACAAAATGCCTAACCGTACAGCGATCTTTGCTTTTACATTTCATAACGAGTTTACAGCATCAAAGTCACTTTTCTGTATTACGACATTGAGAAAAAAATGTATTGAGAAAAAAAAATCTGAGAAATAAATAATTTTGTTTTCACGTCTTTAGGAGACAGGTAATTCCAAGAGGAAGATATGTAATTGAGTTTCAATCAAACTGAAAAATGAAAACTAATAAATCGTCATTCGAACCAATTTAAAAATAAATGAAAAACGAAATATTTATTGAGAAACACGATTTGATTATTTTAACGGAAAAGGCAGATAATCTCTTTACCCGACTAATATGGCGATTCTGACATCACACAATTAGTATATACAAAATGCTACGCCATCCTTGGCAAAATTTTAATTAATCGAAAAGCTATTCAATTGAAAAGAAACTGAAGTCAATTACATTGACTAATTCCACCATTCTTTGTTTCAACATAGCAACATTGAACATTATGTTTTCTTAAAATATGAAAATTTTCTAAATCTTATCTATCTTCACCATGAGTCGTATCCATATCTCGACAGTCCAAAGTTTTAGTTTCTAAAAAAAATTTCTTTTGTGGAATATCATTGAGTTGATAACTATAACTGTATTTCTATTTCGACGTTAAGGGACGACATAGCTGTTCTCAATGCAACTACGACTGAACTCCGAGCATTTTGATTTTCTACAAACAGTTTGTTCCTTTCCGTCGCGCTTCCTGTTAATGGAGCGTCAACTTCCGGTATAAACTCTGGTGCATCGACCTGCAAATTCGATCGACCATAATTGATCAACGAATCTTGTTATACGTGCATTTCTTTCTTAAAGTCTAAAAGTGTCCAGATTTTCATCTTACTACAAATTGCAGATATAAGATCAATTGTTTTGAAGATTCTGTCCAGATTCACCCCCCCCCCCCCACCCCACCCAGAAAGAGAAACCTTGAAAAAAATGGCTTTCACGATAATCGCTTTTCCCAATTGACCATCCACTACCTGTATTCTTTCCGTCACCCCTTTGATCTATACCAGCTGGGTGCTTTGCTTTCCTCTTCTTCCGCTGCAACTTCATTCCGTTTGGCCTGGATGCTCCACTTATCTTATCTATCAAAACAGCTGCCGATTCCAACGGAAAGCATCCATAATCTTCCGGCGAACGATCTTCCGACTGCGAAATGAGGATTTTGTCATAAACGAACCGTCGTATAAAAAATTTGTATTCGACAATGTCAAATTATATTTTCATGAGAAATTAACTTCTTCACAGTCGCGCTACATATTTGACTGATCGTAAGTCTAGATATCTTAACTCTTCAACGTTGTGCAAAATACAACTTAAAGAAGTTGACCTTACGATACTAACGCCATTTCTGTGTTTTTAAGTGAAAATCGTATACTCGAGGCATTTTACCAAAACACGTCTTAGATGAATATGATTTCAAAATTTCTGAGCCAAGTATAAAACTAGGTAAACCAGTTTTACCAAGGAGACAGTAATACGTTGCGTGTATTCAAATTCAGATGCTGTAAAAATTTCCGCAATTTGCATAATATCTGATTTGACATGTGTTAAGTTCTGATACAAATACATCTTTACTCTTAGAGATGGAATATTTATTTTCTTCTAAATAAGTTAAATCATCGTCCGCAATTAATTTGTCAAACGACGCGACTATTTTTATCTCGTTTGCCTGAGTCTTCATTAAAATTCTACTGGCTGAAAGCTTCGTGGAGATTGGATTTAAACCTTTTCGATACTTAATGTTAATGATATTTATAAATCTCTCTCGACAATTAATTAATCTTACCATGTTGATTTTCTCGAAATTAATCGCTTACGCGAATTTTCTAACATCCAGCTGTGTTAGATTGGTCCTATCTAATCGAATTATATACAATTTAAGATAACGTACCTTGTTCGATTATTTTTGTGAAACAAAATCTCGCTCTCAGCTTTCTTACGTTTTATCAATATTCTAAAGACTCATTCTTATAAATTAAATATATCCTAAAATGTAGATTTAAATGCACTCCGTTCCTTTATGATTCGAAGGAACAAATCTTGCGTTTCGTGCTACGTTACCCAAGTACACGTAATCTGTACAAAATATGAATATTTACCAAAAGAAACGATGGAACGTTTATTTAACGGAAAATTATTTTATTATGCATTGCAATGAAATTTTTTCCAGGGAAATTCCAACGCCTAAGCTATTTAATTAAAGAATATATAAAAATTTGTTTATGGCAAATTTATGCATCAAAATTTATACAAATTTCAATGATAAAACGTGATTTACATTGATTCATCTACCGCTACTGGTTGTAAAAGATCATGCGTTTAAAC
>JARQSV010000106.1:368816-387369 GCA_030142285.1 Calameuta idolon
CCGGGCAACTGGATACGTCGAGACTATCTCCCCTGAGCAGATTCGAGCACCTCGACCTCCACTAAGCCATAACGAAATCGTCCGAGAGCATTGGCATAACTGTACTGATCAACCCAAGAGCGTAGTTTCTGAACAGGGTGGCGACCCGAAGGGAGCCGGAAACGAGAGCGTGATCTGTATCGGTAGCCGGAGTCGCCTTGTGACCGTGAGTCGAAAAATCACGTCACAATCTTCTTGGTTTTTCGTTACCGCCTATGCAGTCCACGCCTCGTGGAATTCTTTTCCTAGCAGTATTTTCTAAGGGTATCGTGAATAACCAAAAACCGAGAACATTATCTGAATCGGTAGCCGGAGTCGCCTTGTGACCGTGAATCAAAAAATCACATCGCAGTAGATTTTAGTGAACGTCACCAATTTAAAAAATTGTTGCAGATCACTGTCTCCTGATTCACGCCCTTCCCGAGTATTAACTAGTCAGAGATAAATTTTAAGGATACGTATGATATAATGGATATAACTTTTATTATACCTGGCGCCCATTTCATTCTTGAAATAATGATGTCATTATTTGTAGACGACAGGTTTCACAAAAAATGTTCGTTACGACGTATGATACATATAATAATATAATACATGATGAAATAAACTACATGCTGTGGAAGAATCTTATTCCTCCGTTGACATTTAATATCAATATATTATTTATGAGCGAGTTTAATTGATCCTAATATGTATTTATAGTAATGATCCTCAATGGCTCGTTTTGATTCCCCGTGATGTCCGACTGCCGAGTTTTCATAAACCACTGGGAATAATCGTGTCGTAAAGTATGCACATTATTTTTATGATAGTACTCCTTCGTCGGATGTGATTCCCATAGATTTTGATTATCTTCTCGTAGTTACCACAGACTCGTCCCGAAACCAATCTGGAACAGTATAGTGTTTATATAAGTTTATTTGTTCTTCGAAAGGTGGATTGACTTTTCTTTGCCGCAGTGAGCCTCAAAGAAAGTCATTTCCTCCTTGCCAGATGCACGGTACATGTCGGGTCGATAAAAGATCTGCAGCGAATTGACTGGCATTTTTTTAAGAATTCGATTAATTAATCTCGTACGTTGTAAATCGGCGAATTTCAACCGCATATTCGGTTAAGTAATCAGCACGGATTACACAAGAAACTCTCTAGAGAGGCGAACTATTTCTACGAGAGACAGTGGCGCTGCACCGAGCAACCCAGGAAACATTTTTATACGGGCGAATTTTTTTTTTGAGCGACATGATTTTGACAAATGAATAAATGGCTAGCTGGACGTAAATGGACATGGACCACGTAGAAGCAGCAATGAGCGCTCGGAGGTGAGTACGATCGCTGCTGTACCTGCTCAGAATCTATTGAACACCTAATGTTGTGTTATCGATTTTCATTTTTCCTTGCTTAATCAGTCGATACATGCGTAAGGCGCGATAAAATATTCGAGATGCTCGAAGCCTCGTTGTCGTATTAAAAAAAATGTATTTCGTTAGAGCAAACTGAGTTAGTTGAATTAGCATATCTTTGAAACAACTATTTTTGACCAATTGTTTTAATGATACAAGCGTTGAGGTAAACAAGTTATTTAATTGAAAATATCCATTTGGGACATTTTTATAGTCCATAGAGACGAGTAATAATTATTTATCAAAATACAAAGACATGTTTCAACGATATTTGATACAATAATATATTGGATTGTTGCAAACCCGATTATATACTTTGTACTAACAAAATCTGTAGTTGTTTCAAAAAAATTCTTATAAATCGTTTGTTTCTCACAATATCGACTTCTTAATATTTGTTTGATAAATAAGCCTTGTTTTTTAATTTTTAACTCTTCTGAGCCAAAGAATTATTTACGGCATATACTGAGATAACGATTTGGTAATATCGACTACCAATTGCGTCCAAGGGAAGTTTTGTTGGGCCAATTGACGCAGACATGAATTGATTACAACCGTTGTTAAAAAATTGAAACTGTTATAGTAGTTTTGAGTGCGTATTGCATTCAACGTGATTGTAGCATTAACTCAAAATAATCAAATTGAAATTAGGTATGTATAAAATTAATAATTTTATCGTAGAAAGTATGTTCACTAGCCGGCAGGACATGGAACGATCAACTGGCAATTAAAACTGTATTTCTCAAATACATCCGAGTAATACTGTCACGAAGCACAGTATAGTAAAAGTGTGTAAGCCTACCGTAACACCTTTTTGAACACCCATAAATACATAAGGTACACATAAATGCCCAACTTTATACCTATAAGTATTATATATAAAAAAAAAGCCCTGAAGTTGCTATAAACTGTATTATAAGTGAATTAAATTTCGATTGACGTTACAAAAAATCATTCTCCTTGTGCGCGTTAATATAATTCCTGTATCAATTAGTTCATTCAACGCGGCATAATACGTCGCGTGTTACATTAAACATAAGCTTTTTATTTTTTCACAAAAAAAAATATTTATTTGAGCGAAGTAACTTTTTGTCATTCCACTCAAACAATTTCTAGACGTAAGAGATAAATTAATTGCTTCGCTGGACAAATGCATTCAGCGAAACGCTTCCTATTTTAAATTCAATAATACTCTCATTCCACTCAGTAATTCGTTCAAGTATCCACGAAGATTCTTCAGTGTCTCGACACTCGATAATTATTTATTTGTTTCAATTTAATCGATTTTTTTAATCGAATAATATATTTAACAAGCAGCGAATAGATATTTTTGAGCCAAAGCAAGCTTTTGGGGTTACAACCAAATGTTTTTCTCTGCGCAAGGAGAGAGTTCCGTTAAAGCGAGCTGTCGAGTGTTAGAGAACGTGCAGGCCGCAGTTTGTGCTGGGTTAGCGACAGTTTAGTTTTTCGGAAATACAGTTGTGTGACGTCAGTATTGAATTTATTTAATCGTTTATTTTACCGCGTACGTTCCTCGTATAAAAGCCGTCTTGCGCGGCTGGAACGAATCTACGAGCTTTCCGTTCTTGTTTTTTTTTCATCTTTAAGTCGATTTCCTTGTTAATTCATCAAGTGGATTATGTCTTTGTGTCTACGTCACGACAATCGTGAAGGAGGGAAATCGCTTCTCGGGTTATCCGATTTAGCTTATTTAGGCGAAACAAACTCCGAACGCTTCTTGAAAATCTTTATAATTGCAAACGCTTTGTATTCCACTCGTTCTTACTTCGTTTGCCGTTAACTTCGCGTGTCGCAAACTTTCATAAGATAATTAACGCAAATAAATACTTAGTTGTTTAATTTCGTTCTTCTTCTTTTTCTCGCTCTTTAAGTTTCGACACATTTGCAGATAATCGAGGATTCGTTTATATTGGCGAAAGCATTTGTTTTTTATAAAACCTACATTGACGCGAACGACTACACGGTGGGTAAGTTATTTTTGAAAGACAATCAAACAAGGAGACCCTAGAAAAGAGCGTAATAAATCGAAAGGCTTTCGCTCCAAATCTTGGTTTCTTTTTTGCCCCGTGTTAAGAAAAAAGTGATGCGTTAAATCGCCTCACGAATTCGTGACTCATACAGCGTTAGCTGAGAAACAATATGCGCGCAAGATGGGAAATTGATCAAGGCGCTTTTAGAATTTTTTCTCTAGCCGCAAACTGATAACCAATAACTTTTTTTTTTTTAATAAAGGAGCCTTATCGCGTATTATAATTTTTATTATCCGTCATCGAAACAAGCATACTCCAATTTTCATGATTCCACTATGTCTTTCAAGATAACTTATTTGTTAAAGACAGTTGCCATGGCTACTGGACAATGCAAGGTCCACTTTGAATATATTAAATGACTTGAAGTTAGGAAAATCATTCAAAATATGAAAAATGATGGTTAGTATCAGATAAGATCGAAGAGATAATTCACCGTATTAAATGCTGGTGCTGGAGATCTTCGTGGCTCTGACAGAGCTAAGCCGACTTTTGCGATTCCCAATACCATTGGCCGTGGACCCGAAATGCTAGAAGGGTTGGAAAGGCTGCGTTGGTAATTGCTGTAATCTATCCCGCCGAAACCTCCTAAATTTAGCTGCAACCCTGAAAACGGCAACATTCATTCGTTTAGCAGATCCTTTCGTTTACGACGGGACAGCACGACGAACGTTTGTGGTTAAGTTATTTCGATACCTGCGGAGAATGGCGAGTTCCTCGTTTGTCCGCTCTGGCCAACATCTGCGAAACTCCCGTCAAACCCAAAGCTTCGAATGCGACCGGCTGGAAAAGGATCGAGTTGTTAAATTATCTTAATTAGAGATATTTTATGAAATCACTGAGTATTCTGTTAGCTATATGCAAACCACCTTTATTGGATTAAACACATTTCTAATTATATAATTTCAAAGCACCAATCAGGAGTTAAGTAGATAATAATAGAATTGGGCAAATTATAATAAATTGGATTAGAGTATAGCAAATTGAAGTTTGGTGGGACACTTTATAGTAAAGCTGTATAGGAAGTATAAATTCAAGTGAAGAAGAAAAGTCAGCGAGAGTAAAATAGAGCAAGGAACAGCAACGGGTTGCAAAGTTTTGGCAATGTTAACTCTTGGAAGCATAGATTTTTCCTTACGAGCGATTTATTCGAAATCCGGTACTCCGAGGTTTTTGAAATCGCTGATTATTAATCCGTGGTCAAAGTATAGAAATTCAGAATGGTGGATCCAGTATGGCGAACCGAAATTAAAAAAATAGCTTGATGCGAAAGAAACTGGGTACTCGGAGGTTCTTGGTCTGACATATTGGATCCGCCATTTTGAATTTCTGATTTTTGAGTTCAAAATCGTAATCAGTTACTCAAAAAATCCCGAGTGCCGAGTTTCATTCGCAACAAGCTTTTCTTTTCATTTTTGTCAGTTATATCGGATCCATGATTTGTAATTTGAAGATTTTGACTTCAGATTCGAATTCAGTAAATCTTAAAGCCTCCGAGAACCAATTTTCGCTCGAATCGGATGTAAATTACTACGTTATTTTTTCACAGGATTAAAGGACTTTTTTTCACCTCTAAGATTTTTTTTATGTTAGAAGCACCGCAAAACGTTACGCAATTTCATTTTGGGTTCGGGACTTTAGATTATTTACGAATAATCAATATTCCTCAGAATGAGGAAACGTCTTTATTGGTCTGTAAAGTCTGCCGAAAGCCTAAGCCTGGCTGATGAAATTTATCAAACTTTTAAGGATCGGCAGTCAAGCAAATATCTGATCAGAGGAGTTGAACTAATAAGTGCGTAAACAACGTTCAAGGAATTCCAGAATAATTTGACGTCTCGCTAGGTAATTGATAAAAGTAATTTTCGTGTAATTACTTTTACCTATAAATCTGTATGATTATAACATCAAACATCATCAATTTATCCCTGCGACAAACTTTGCTAATGAAACGTTTAATGTAAAACTTGGGACAAAATTATTTGGCTACTTGGATAAACGTACCTGAAGGCAGTGATACAGATGCAGAATCGCCGGTAGTAAATTCTATCTTTGGCAGTCTCGGTGTACTGTAGTTTATCGTTTCCGCAGAGTCGGAAATGGCTGACGCTGCTAGAACCGGAAAATCTGCTTGAGGGAACTTAGTCTGAATTGAGATTGGCAACGAGGAGAGGTAGTTGAAACTCTGGGGAACCTGCTGGATGAGAGGAGTCTTCAAGTCTTGTGACACGAGATAGTTCACTTTCAGCGGTTGAATTTGATCCTTGTTAGTCTCAGGAAAAGTGAACCTGCTGCTAGTTTCAGGATGATACTTTATCTGAGTGAAAGCGAACTGGTTCTGATTGTAATTCTGGTTTTGATTTTCATTCTGGTTCGGTTGAGCATACGTTGTTTCGGGTAGCAATAAAGTTCCTTGAGCCTGATTCTTGTTGATTTCAGGAAAAATGAATCTGTTGTTACTATCTTGATGATACTTCGTACCAATTGACGTAAAGTCATTCTGATTTTGATTTTGCAGACTGTATTTCGTTCCTGAAATTATAGGATAGTTTCCTTTCAACAGTTCATCCTGATTCTTGCTATACTCCGAGAAAGTGAATCCATTATGAGTTTCAGGATGATACTTGGTCTCAGCCAAGACGAACTGGTTCTGATTCTGATGCTGCGGAACGTATTTACCCTGATGAAGTACGATTTTCTCGCCTAGAACCGCGTAATTTGGTTCCGGTGGTTTCAGTGATACAGGTGTAGCGGTACTCGTGATAATTCTGTAATCATAAAAAAATCATAGATAAATCGTAACCCTCCAAAAAACCGTCAAGATATCTAACAACGTACTTCTCGTTGACTGGCACGGTGGAAGTTTCGTGAACCGCCCGGGGGACGCTCGAAGAAGTCAGCCTCGTCGAGCCGTCCCCTAATGCTAAAGTTAATTTAGGGGTGGCCGGAGTAGGCGACACGGTAGGAACCATCGGTCCAGATGCCGTAGACGCAGCGTTGTACAGCTGAAAGTAATTTCAAGCGTCCATTACTTTCTTTCGATAATTTGGCAAACGCTCGTCGCGCTCACTCAGACCGTCTCTTTTTTACCATAGAAACGCAATATTTATATTTTCTTTTCCTTTCTTTCCTCGTCGTGACTTCCGGTTCGAGGACCAGCCTGAGTTATCGAAATTCCATTAAACTTTTTACTCACTTCGTTGACTTTGTTGCTCCCGGATCTGTCAGCCGTGACGTCCGAAGTGCTGCCAGCAGATTTGGCAGCAGTAGTATCAGACACTGGAATGTCAGACATAGTTGAAACTGCTGGGATGGCGGTAGCATGGTTCCCAGGCGCTTCAGCGACAGACGAAATAGCTGGAATTGTTATAGGGTCCGCGGTGGCTAACAGTCTGATGTTTTCGAATGACAAAGCAGCAGGAATAGAGGCGAAGTCAAGTCGTTGGTCCCCTGTGAATCAAAAAGGGGGTGTAACGCTTGATGCTGGAGCAACGTGACTCAAATATCAGGATATACCGAGTTAACTGACCGATCTTTAGATAACTGGAATGTCCGCCGAACGATAAAGGTTGTCGCTGCTCTTCAGGTCGATGTTCCGGTATCTCATAGAAACCTCGATAACGTCGTGGATACGAATGATACGCATTCTGACGAGGCCCGAAGTACAGATCTCGCTTGAGTGGCCCCGACTGTGGACCAGGACCATAAGCGATCACGACATCAGTCGCTGCGCTGAGGATCGTCTGTAAGAAACGTGACCATTATAGATCGGTGGTGAAAATAAAAAAATTTTCAAAGCTTACCAGTACTGTTAATATTCGTTTTATTTTCATCTTAGAGCTATCTGTAACACTAGACATTTACTGGACCACAATATATCTGTCGTATGTCTCGTTGTGACGCATGCTTATATAGGCACCCTGATTGCAGTGTGTTTCTTCCACCTCTTGCAAGAGATCCAGCTAAAGGAATAGCTTCGACGCCTTTCTCTTATTTTACACGGTTTAAAGTCTGTAGCTACTCCGAACCACATACTGGCATATTGAGTGAGTCTACTTCGCGCAGATTTATCCATATACATACTGGATACTCCTGAATAAAAGAATATCGATCTCGCTCTAGATACGCTTTTTTCGATTATTGATGCTTTTCTTCTTCATTGTCACAGTCGCTGTTCGTTCGGTCGTTCGCCGTTTTTGAGCGACAAATCAGAAAAGATTCGTCGAATGGAGCAAGAGCAGGGGAGATTGGACGTTCTTTGATTAATTTGTAGAAATTTGATGAAAAGTTTTTTTTTTTCGGTTTTCTTCGAAGGAGGTAAATAAGGAAGTTAACAAGTTGAGGAGAGAGATTACAAGTGAGGCGATGTAAGAGAAATGGCGGAGGGTAGGAATGAGTGATGGAAGATAGTAATGAAATAAAAAGAATAAGGGGGAGATCAATCTGTTTTAACGTTACGGCAGCCAATATATCCTTCAGCAATGGCGATCAAGAAGCGCGCACAAGAGATTTCATGAAAATGGGGCCAATTGCTGCTCACGGAGTTATAAACCAGGGCGCTCAAGCAACGCGGCAGCATGAATTATAAATTGCTAGCATAATTCAGCTCGTTCGCTTGTCGTGAAAATTTCGAGGGGTTTCGAAGACGCAAAGCGTCCGGAGAGCGTCGCTGGAATGTCGTATGAACGTCAAAAGAATGTCCAGGCTGATGGCGGCCATCTGATAACATACGAGGGTTCTGCTACGTTTCCAAATGAAAGAATCGCTGGGTCGTATAAGGGTCATTTGAATTGCACCAGTTCAAAAGATTATTTATCCCGGCTGAACCCTCGAATTACAGTTCGACTAAGCCTGTCGAAGTTGAGCTGTACCCGCTATGAAGGGTAGATACCTATATGTATGCATGTACCGACTGAAAACAGGGTATGAGGGGATGTAACCCAACCCCCCTTTAAATATCAAAATACATGCAAATTTTCACGTTGACGCAACCCCCATAGCTGAATTGAGAAGCCGATTTGGCGGGAGTTAATTGAATTTCGGCAATGTTCCGTACGATCCTTTTATATATATTTAAAAAAAAATGTTAATTAAACACTTATACAATGAGCTAATCGAACCCCGAAATATCACGGTAAAATGAATAGAAGTTGCGTGTGGCGCATTTACATGTAACGGAATCTTATCGGAAAACTCATCCCCCACCATGAAACGATGTGTACTCGAAGTAGCAGCGTTTGCCGAGTGAATAAAATGCGTTACGATCGATTCGCAGAGGTGCGGGAATGACGTGATTGCAACTTACACAGTCGGGATCGTTTCCATATTCCGTTCTTAAGCTCCCGACCTTCGGCGAACGTCGAAGCTTTACGAGTCGCGAGTCGAGCCGTAAAATGGTATGCGAACACGACTTAAAGTCTGGCGAAACCATCGCGAGGCAAACCTATCGCCTCGAAGAGACGAGCTTCCGTCGCCAGAGTTCGCGAGGTCAAACGAAGAGGCACAAATGACGTTTCGTAAGGAAACATCGAGAAGCAACGTTACCTGAGACGCTCTTTTTGACCTCTGGGATAAATAGTTTTCACGAGGGGTGGTAAAACCCGTCGAATAAACTGAGAACGAAAGCGTCCTGGGCATCCCTCGATTTACTTCGACGTTGGATTTAAATTATGTTTGAATTTTATGTGCTCCTTTGTTTTCTGGGTTAGCTGAAGTAATACGCTTCCACGGAAGGCTGCCCCGAAGCT
Organism: Calameuta idolon; assembly: GCA_030142285.1. Taxonomy (NCBI): domain Eukaryota; kingdom Metazoa; phylum Arthropoda; class Insecta; order Hymenoptera; family Cephidae; genus Calameuta; species Calameuta idolon. The sequence continues at coordinate 378,051 of JARQSV010000106.1, forward strand.
TTGGAACGATGGCGAAACGCGCTGCACGAACATTCGCGAATAATCGCGAGCGTCGCACATAAAACAGGATCGCGGTAATAGTGAGAGTAAATGGCAACGATTGCGCCTGCTTTGGTGTGGGTCGACTAAGACCTTGCCGGAGGAGTTTAAACCTGTGGTTCTTATTTGCACTGGATTTATGTGAATTCATTGATTTCAATGGATCGATTCAAGTTCGCGCATCTGAAAAGAGGTTGAGACCAGCTCGTACGTTAATAACGATCGCTCGTCGAGAGGTGGGGCAGATAATTTTTTATCATTTGAAAATTAGTCACGATGATAATATCGTCATATTGATAGAAGAGTCTCTGACAGTGACACGGAGTTGACGTGGCGCGGAGTGGCCATTGTTATATTAATCGAATCGATGAAAATGAAATTTTCATGTCAACCCGGAACGCCCGAGTGAGCTTAAGGTTCGCTCGTGGGAAACGAAATTTGGCCAAGTTTCATTGATCTCGATGGCAATTTGAACCACTATTTCCGTGAGGTAACACGCTCCCCTCCAAATTACGTATTAAACTATTTTTATATTTCCGTTGACTTTCATTCCCACGTATTTCCACGCCACGGACATTATCAAATATTTATAAATCGCGCGAGAACGTCCCTTACGAGGTTGGCTTTAAAGAATGAACCTCATAAAAACGGCAATTCGGCCGGTCTGGTAAAAAGGTATAATTGAAAAGTGAAGAAAAAATTGAACTTAAAAATTCATTTCCACGTATAATTAACCCAATAATTATTTTATTTCATAAATTTAATCAAGTGTGCCGACGCATTTCAATTTACTACAATACAATTCGTATCAACGTTTCTGCTTTTTCATGAACAACCAAACTGGACGTTTCGATTTCACTCGTATGAAATTGCAACGTAATCCCGATCCTCGCCGCTTACTAAAATCATTTACGGTATATCTCTTGACTGATAAATTCTCAGAGACAATTTAGACAATTACACCTTATCGTCCTTTGAACGAAAATTTAGATATGTGTATTGATCGGCGTTGGCTATCTCTTCATTTTTTCCCCACTCTTCTAATCTCTATCCCCAATGACACGCCTAAGCCCGTCTTGTCATTTTCACTTTGTGGCCGACGCCTTGTTCGTCGATGACAGGAAGGAAAAGATACCTGCTAGAAAGGTGACATATCTTCTTTTTGCATCGTAACACGGAGTTCTCATGTAGCAAGTTCAAGAACTATAGGCTGAGTGATTTTTCAAATAGAGTCCACCAGAACAATATTGCCACGGCTCGAGTATACGTATACTCGACAGGATGAAAGCTAAATACGTTGATTTATGAAGTAACGATGCAAGCACGTCTATGCTCCGAAAGCGAGAAAGCTTCCTTGACATCTGGCATTTTCCTGACTTTGATAAATCCCCTAAATCCGTGCATTCTCCTTCTCGAACTGACAAAAGAAGAGAATTAAACGTCCATAAGAAAACTCACGGATATTTCGTATAACCATCTAATTGTAAGTAAGAAGTCGCGTAGGTACTCGTGTACCTCTGTGCACACGTACAGCCATACGTGTACGTATGTACATACTCGTGACGTTGAGCTACTCGGCCATGAAAAATATTCTGTGAACGAACGGCGAACGATCAGAGATCCTGTCGTCTAACTTTGGACTCGATCGCACGGAGACTTCGCTTCAAGACAGGATGCTACAAATACGAAAAGTATAATACGCATTACAGTATCGCTCTGCCAAAATACGATTTACTGTTTTATCGCGCGCACATATCTCACGAACCTTATTGACCTTTTTGAAAAATTATATTGTTTGGATAAAAAGAATCCTTCGTTTGGAAAGCAGATGGCCAGGTAGTTATCTAACGTTGGCATTCGACACAGAGACTCGGGAGGTCCCTTTTGAAGTACTTGAATTCGTGTGGTTTATGCAAAATCTCGAAAATCGAATGACGTCAATAAAGCCATGAGTAATGATACTGATAACAAAGGCATTACTTTAACAATAATGGGTGGAAATGACGTTACCAAAGAATCGGGGTATTGTCTTCGATAATGCGTATCGCGACTGGAATAATAATCGTGAAATATTACGAGAAGGTTGTCGGAGCAAAGTGTGAAATACGATATAATAAAGTGTGATATAACGCGGTATAATACGCCGTGATAAAATACAATGGAATAAAATATAATATAATACCGGGTAACGTAAGTTGGTTTGCAAAGAATTAGGCAGCGGCTCATCCTCCCTATCCAGCTCCGAGCCTTGACACAATAAATTACAAGTATCTGTCAATCAAAATTGTTACGGGGAGTAAAAGAATTTTTCAGTGAAATCTGCTTGAAAAGATAATTTTATAGAGCCAATGAACAGAACGGACACTGAAAACCATTGGCAGGCCTGACCCATCAAATAAATAGTTCAGCCAGATTCAGGTGGTATCGGTGGGTAAACGCTAAAGCTTTTGAATAATTAATTTTTCGTTCAAATATATTTGGGGCAGCCGTCGCGTTTGGATAGAACCGGATGTACAATAAGAATACCGAACCAAACCCACGTTTCTGTAACTGGACATTTCCCTTGTCCCATTTTGCCCGAAAAACGAAAGTGAGTAGTTTCGGGATTCTGGGACACACGTGGCTTTCGTTAATTCCTACGACTTATCCCAGTCGACTATCACTGATCCCGCAGTTAAAATTAAGGTTGATATTAAACCGCTTTGCTGAATCCAAAGGGGCGAAGGAATTTGGCGAAAATTATGCATACGAAACACACTCCGTGATACTCAAATCGTTAGCGAAACATAGATAAGGCAGAAAATAAGTTAGTGTCATATAGATCAGAACGGACTGGTAATATACAATAGTACCGTTTCAAAATGAGATTAACTTGAAGTAAAATCTAAACAGGAAGGAAGCGATCATGATATTCAATTGTGCCATACGTAATCGGATCCCTACGATTTAACATGTAAAGTACGTAAGTCTAGCAAGGGACCGAACCCTCGTGTGTCTACAGGGTATTTCAAATAGCTTGGCCGCCTGAGATAGCGCGGACACCCTGCGAGTCGATGTTAAAGCATGAAAATTTTCCTTATCGGAGTTGCTGCGTTACTCTGCCTGACCCCTCGTGGAAAAGAGCGCGGAAACACGAGAAAGTGAAAATCGTGTGAATTCCCAAGGGTAGGAAATTGCAATTAAATAGGGACTCGTTACACTTAATTTCACAGGATAGGCGGCTATGCTGAACCACGAATATATATCTACCCAGGAACTTTAAATGGCTCTAAGGCAAAGGTAAATCATGTAAATTTCAAGCGCATACGAGGGACTCGAGTAAAATGGATTGGCGGAGGATCGGCAACACGTTATCCCGGGTTATATCCAAATGGCCATTGAGAGTCATGGAACAAGGGAAACTGAGAGAGTAGGACCACCAAGGCGAAGAAGGAAGAGAGCGAGAGACTAGAAGAAGGAGCTATGGGCATCCGGAGCACGGAAGAGAGAGACAGGAGGGATCGTGAGCTCGGCAGAGATAAAAAATCCAAAGATCGAGGAATATCGATTAAAAGTTCATAAAAAAAAAATAGTTAATATACGTTGTACAAAAAACTATACATACCCCGATACGAAAATGAATTACATATATTTTTCAAACGTAAAATCTGCATCCAATGCACAATACAATACGCATAAGTAACATTGCGGTATGTATACCTTTGTCTAAAATTTTATGTGGCATCGCGGTCACTTTTTAATGTTGCGATACGAGCAACGACTACACGAAATCTGTCCGAAGTTGATGACTCAAAAACTGCAATTCCAAACTCCCGTAAAAGCTGTCTCGAAGAGAATTATAGAAAGCCAAAATAAAGAATAATGTAATTAATGGTTCCGAATCGCGACGCTCACCTGGTTCCACTCGTCAAAAGGGATGCGGGTATTTCGTTATAAGCGCTCAGGCACGTTTCAATTATAAAATTGCTTTTTATCTTTCGGGACACCCTATACGGGACTAATCATACCCCACATACGTGTATACGGGGTTACGGATGTATGTTCCAGGGTGCAGCCATGGAGGCTCCGACGCCCTTCCGACCCCGCGACATCAAAGGTATGTTGGTGTGCGAGTTAATTCGACTGGGGGATTTGGAGGTACCCCCGAAAAAGGAAACTGTCATGCATATTCAAAATAGGATATACGCTTTCATGTTACGTGTTCGTTCGCACGTAAAAAAATTCGCGAATCCTCTCCCCATCGCTGCTTTTCCATTTACCCACACTTGGCGCAGGTATAAACTCTTTTTTCTCAATTTCCACCGCGGGATTCCGTTCTTCTCCTCGTTGAACAGTGTTCGCCATCTCTTCGATCCGTACATGGCTCGTTGAACGTGTCGCAGGTGCATACATTCCCGCGCATCTTTACCACCTGAAACACTTTTATATTTCTTACGTTTTCCACCCTGTTTCATTCCTAATTCGCACCGTGGTCGTAATCGTAAATTCGAAAAGTTAAATTCTTTCAGCTCATAATGAGATCCGCACGGCACTTGAAAAGGTGCAGCAAGTTGCTTCAATCAACATGGTTGCTGCTAGTTGTTATCCCAAGCCGTAAAATTTTACTCTTTTACTTGCGCACTGTTTTTCATAAACTTTACGAATAGGGCCGATATACTTTTATCACGTACCATAGGTATATCCATTCTAGCTGCATAGCTGTAATATACACTGTAAGAGATCAAGGATGTTGTAAGACCTTTTGATTTGAGAGACTAAAAATTTTGTTATTAATAATAAGACTGATTGACTAAGTTTTTGTGGATGTTATTAATGTCGTATTAACTATATCTTGTAGTTTATTTCCATGCCTGAATGTCATTTAGTGTAAACAGTCGACTAGTTGACGTTACGGTGTTATTCTGGCTTTTAATTTCAAAGGTATCACCACTTGCATGTGAAAAGTAGAAAAACTACATAGGTGTAAAAATCACAGTGAAAATGGGCGTTATGTAATCATTTCAGTAGTTCGAGTTCCGGGTAGTGCGAACCTGCAGCCGTTAGTTGCAGTTTCAACCCCACGTTGAAATGCAAATGGAGTTAAAGTTTTAGAAAACTTTGTTATTTATATCTATAAGTGGTGTTATGTTGGCATATACCGAATACTGTTATTCATGTAGCGTATGATTTAACACAAGTTGCGTTACACGCCTAAGTGGCATTGTGATTGATATCATCCTTATATGTAGCAATTTGATATCAAAACGGTATTTTTAAAACCTTATTTTGTAGAGTTTAGAAACAAGCCGGATACCGCTGGACATTTGCATGAGTAAAGATTTTTTTAAATAAATACTTCTTTATGGGTCGTAATGAATAATAACATAAATTAAAATTGGGTGATGATGGAAAAGAAACTGGATAAGGATGTGGACCGGACAGAAAAAAGGGGATAAAGGATAAGGCAGGACTAAAGATGGATGAGGATTTGAAGTGGCAGGAAAGAAGGAACAGGTGGAAGCTAGTGGAGAGAGCAGATGAGGAAATGAGAAAGGGGGATAAAGTGGAGGTGGATGACGGTGGGTATCGGACGAGGCAGAGGGGAAGATAGTAGAGCCAATTGTGAGGAAAGTAAGGAAGAAAGTATATCAGACAAGAAAAGAGAAATAGAGTGAAGATTATTTGAGTTGAAAAATAAAGATATAATATTTAGTCAAAGAAATGTGATTTTCTTTTCTCTTTAGTTGCTTTCGTTTTTTTCGTATTATTTAAATTTAACGAAAATAAGGCGGTAGGCCGAAAGGCTCTTGGCTTTCAATAAGTCAATAAAAACGTTATTATAGTACGAAAATTTCATAGAAAAATAAAATTTGGAAAAATTGATTTTTTACCCGAAACATAAGAATATCACCTTAAGGCGAGTACTAAGTTATATAAGAATTTGAAAAACGCATGTATTGCGAAAGCACTGCAATACTTACTTCTGTACACTCATAAAATTAGAATTTCGCTATATATCGTGGAATATCATAGCCTTTTGCAACGACTCAGAAATATATTAATTTATGCAATTTATGTATGAATCTTAATATTAGTCGGGAATGGAATTGGTGCCACACTCTTCATATGCCTTTGCACTGCCGTACGAATTCAAGGATTGATTGCTCGAATCCGTGCATTTTTCGCCCGAAATTAAAATCTCATATTTCTCAATGGCACAGTTAGAAAAATCTGTCAAATATTCCAATGTTCATGTCAATCGGTACACGCGCTTAGAAATTCCCAACAATATCGGCATTCTCGTAAACGTGTCCTGAAATGTGATAATATTATCACATTAAAATAAAAAATTTCACGTTACTTTAAAAATATTTGCCATGGGATTATTAATTAGTGAAGCACTTCTGGAATTGCGTAACGAAATTAAAATTTGAGTCATAATATTGAAACTACGTTTATAAACTCCAAAAACTCGTGTACAGTGGAATACTTTGCAATTACAAATACCTTTAACGGTGTAAGTTTTAAAAATTTTCCATGACTACCCGGTATTCTTCTAGACAGTAAAAAAAAACCGCACCCTCGATTTTCTATTTCTTGTAATAATTCTCATAGAAATTCTTTTCAATTGAAGTCGTTTTTTTTAACAACTACTTACACGACTGCGAAACGAATAAAAGTCTCTCGGCAATACATGGCCTATTGTACCCAACCTAAGGAAATGCGAAATATATACCAAATTCGATCGTCGTTTCCATATAAACGGCAGCGCAATAATATCCAAGAGACAAAGACCTTTCCCGGGCAATGGTATTTTTAAGTAAATGAAGTTCCGCCGATGTGCGAATAAAAAGCATCACGTTAGATAGACAATGGACGTCTGATAATATCAAACTAACCTTCGGATCCATTTCTAAAAAATGTGCCCTAGAGTCAGGTGGTGCTTCAGCATCCCACCGTTACTACTACTGTAAGAAATATACGATGTACCCAAGGCACAGTCATCCCTAAAAGCAAAATGGCATGTTGCTTTTATCGGCACTAAACTGGACACGATAGTACAGCTGTATCGTTACGAACACAAAACGTTCCGTAAGTCGCTGGACTAACTCGTCAAATGAAAGACAAATGAAAGACAAACGCGTGGATAGTAGCAGGCACTGCTTTCCCGCGAATCCTTTTATCTACCTGATGGGAATTCTCAAGCCTTAACAGGAATCCCTCGCCATGTTAGAACGTTAACGCTGAAAGAGTGTTTGTGTGCTTGGTGAAAAAAAAAATAAATAAAACAATGCTTTATGGACATAGGTATAAATAGAATCTCAAAAATACGCTGGAACATAAGGACGCGATGGATACCACACAGGTGAGCCTGGATCATTCGAAGTGTTGATTGTATTTCTGCGAACATTGTATCTCAATTCTATGCCTTTCTTCTTTCCTTTTCCTTTCAGCGTATACGTATGTGACTAGGGGAGATCGGAATGTGTTTGTTCGTATCTACTACTAGACTAGATAGCTAGAGACCATAGCCTAGTACTTTGAAGCTCTTTACTTAACCTAAACGAAATTTCTATCTCTCTCTCTTTCCTTCTTTCTATTCCCCTCCATACCTTTACTTTTCATCAATACTCCTCTCTCTCTCTCTCTCACTTCTCATCGTATCTCTACCGTCCAAAACAGCTCGCCCTCTGACGATCAACCAGAGCAAGAGTGGCAGCACGGTATAGCGTACAAACAGTAAAGCAGCAGTCCGCTTTTATCGACATTGAAATGGAAACGAAGCGCAGATAGCCGGGCAGGCAGAGCATGCGCGAATGGGGAACATGACAGTATCGAGCCAGGCCTGGCAGCTAGTTTGTTCGCACCGTATAGGTACGTCAGGAGTTTCGTTTTCTGCTCGAGTCTTGCGGGAAAAAAGGCTGCGATCGCGCGAGCAGTGGAGCCTCGCACAAAACCGGACGTGCCGAGGCTCTCTGAAGTGCAACATGCGTTCTTACGGTGACTTGTACCAGCGGTAATTCCGTGAAGACCCGTCAAACGGTAAGAGAGAAGACGCAACTCGCCCGTACACTCATACTCACGATTCATGATCGCGGCTACATGAAGACACGCATTTATACCTATACGTGTCTGTCTGCGTATCGCGATTAGTCCGACCTCCTTCATAGGTCTATGCTCATGCGTGACCTGCATGCATTGTTCTAGCTTTATGTGATGTCCGTGCATCTAAATCTCATTAGCTTAAGATCCTCTCGATTAATCTCACCCAAATTCCTATCCTTCGCACTGCGTGCCAATGTTAGAATGGACCAGGTACGCTCCCGTCGTTAGCAATTTGTGTTTCCATCACGAGAATTAGGAAGCCTTAAAGCCTAAGGTAAGATATACACAATCGTAATCCTCGCATAAATGTGTGTACACATGTAGACACATGTATTTTAAGTCTGGTGACGTTTCCATCGTTCATATAGATTCGTGTTTTGAAAACATGCCTCTTTTAGGATCAGTAGCTCAAGCGGCGTGAAATATTGTTTGATAATTTACAAGAAATATTGCACAGACTCGCGATAATCGTAGCGAGATAGTTATCCTGCTATATAAAATGTTGCACGCTTCTACTGCCTGGTACCGGTGTATTCGCATCTACCTGAATATGTAATTTCGATAGATCCCGTCGCAAATAATTTAGATGATCGCTTGATAATTAAGGTAGAACCATAATTATGCCTACCGGATTAAATGCTCTCACAGTTTCGGAATGTTTTTTCAAAACGCGATTAATTTCGAGTGCCAGTTGGCGTAGAATATTTGCGACGCCCTATGCTTATACATACGTGATACACGTCAATGCATCCTCGCACTGGATGGCAGCGTGCATAAATTGTTAACACACACGCTCGAATAGAAGCGACCTGCGGTCAAGCGCGTGACTGGGAACTTGGTATTTTCATTATGCCGCGGAGCCATTGCAATTCCTTGTACGGGAGGAATCCTCCGTTCGACCAGCCGGAATTACTTCATATATTATAATTCGCCGGGGCGTCCAATGGAAAAGAAAGTCTATCGATTGGTCTCCCCCGATATATTTCATGAAAACGTATGGCAACCTTATACGCGTGACACGAGAATCAACTAAATCCCAGCTTGATGACGAATAAAATAAAACAAAAAAGTATAGTCTTCGATTAAAAATTAGTAAGATCCTTTTGAAATTTATATTGGCAGAAGGATAATTTTATATCGTTACGATTTCGTATTTTCTGATATTTTTTAGCTCGTGTCCCTTGTTATTCTTCAT
>JARQSV010000106.1:390942-411769 GCA_030142285.1 Calameuta idolon
CGAAATTCGAAAGGTATGGAACGTGTAACACGGATTCATATCCAAATTCCTCTGAGGACTGTGTCTCGAGCAAATACTCATAATCGCGTCGTAGAAAACACATTTTTTTTTTCGCAAGAAAACTGATTTCCACGATTAGTTTATTTATAATTTAATGTTAATGAACAATAAAAACTGGTTGCAATTTTTTCCGAACTCGTTGATGTGTTGGGAACCTTGTGTGACAAAAACTGGCATTCTCTATAATTGAAGAATAATTTTCAAAAGCTAAAAACGATGGGGAAAAAGGTGGGTCAGAAATTGACCCAGCATGTTTTAAAGAGTTAATATAGTGATGTCATGTTTTTTTTTTTAATTATTCATCGGCATCTAATTACTATTATTGTCAAATAGCATTTACGTAATTGTATAATTACAGACATGGCTGGATGGCATAAGGTCGATTACTCATAACGTCAAGGCGAATAACGTATGTCCGTTAACGTGTCTAAAGAAACAGTAAGTTCATCGCATATTTTTGATCTATTTATAAATACATGTGTTTCTTGTCCTTAAGGTATGATTGGCCTTATCCACATACAATTCCAAAGACACGAAACGCGACGTTATTTCTTTCAAATAAAAAATATAACTGTGGTGCTGGATCGATGCATTTTTTTTTTCTCTGTGTAATCGAAAGTGATGAGAGAACTTTGTTCCAGTTGGATGAGGTTGAGAATGCTGGTTGATCCAAATGGTAAAGTTCCGGTAAAAGTTGTTGCACGGACTTTCGCGTCTGGAAAAACGGAAAAGCTTGTTTATCAGTGCCTGTCTGATTTAGGATTACCTAGTGGAAAGGTAAGAGATCCAAAATTAAATATTGTAACTGGATTCAGTTCGACTTATTCAAAGTCATTTTTTTTAATTCAATTTCTCTTACAATTATATTTCAGAATGATGTTATTGAACCAACTGACTTCACCTTTGATGCATTTTATGCACTCTATCACAAGATATGTCCACGGAATGATATAGAGGAGCTTTTTCAGTCGATGTGAGTATATGGTAAACCTTGTGCTTTGCTGTGTGGACCTTATCTGTAGCGAAGAAACATTCATGGTATAACAATTGAAATGAAACTGTGAAATTTAATCTGATTACATTTGTTTCGATACTTTAGAACACAGGGAAAGGCTGATACTATTAACTTGGAGCAACTTATAACGTTTCTTAATGAAAAACAAAGAGATCCGACTTTGAATGAAATCCTGTATCCCCTTTATGATGAGAAGAGGGCTCTGGAGATCATAAATGATTACGAGCAGAACGAAACATCAAAAAGACAAAGTAAATAAGAATACAATTTTTAAATAAGCATTGTTCCCAGTCTTATTTCTATCAAACAGACAGAACCTTACTGGAAGCTTCTTAATGCTTTTTGCTTTCAGAAATAATGACCAAGGACGGATTTATCAGATATTTAATATCTGATGAGAATGCTCCAGTATTTTTGGATAGATTGGATGTCTATATGGACATGGATCAACCCCTAGCACACTATTATATCAATTCAAGTCATAATACCTATTTAAGCGGCAGACAATTTGGTGGAAAAAGCAGTGTTGAGATGTATAGACAAGTGTTACTGGCTGGATGCAGGTATGCTTATTACTTCGTGTACTTTCATATGTAAATCTTCAATATAACAGGGGTATACATTTTTTTGTTCAAAAGATGCGTAGAACTGGACTGTTGGGACGGCAAAGGAGAGGACGAAGAGCCCATAATAACGCATGGAAAAGCAATGTGCACAGACATACTGTTTAAAGATGTGATATATGCAGTGAGAGACACGGCTTTTGTCACATCAGAATATCCGGTCATTCTCAGTTTTGAGAATCACTGCAGCAAAGGTCAACAATTCAAATTGGCAAAATATTGTGACGAAATTCTTGGGGATCTGTTGCTGAAAGAGCCGCTGAAAGAATATCCGGTAAGTTCGACTTCTTAGAAACTCATGCGATAACAAATAAATTTCGAATAATACATTATGCAATCGATCAGCTGGAACCAGGTGTACCTCTCCCCTCTCCGAACATGCTGAGGCGTAAAATCCTCATAAAAAATAAAAGGTTAAAACCCGAAGTCGAGAAGCAGGAATTAGAACTCTTTAAGCAGGGACAATTTGTTATTGAAGATGAGGTCAAGGAGGATGCAAGTGCACCGCCTGCAGTTGCAGCAGTCGTCGAACAACAGCCGGTAAAGGTAACATTGTCGACAATCCTGAGAATGAACGTTGTCCGTCCCTCTTAACAAAATTTATTATCTGACAGTCAGTATGCGAATAATGTTTGTTGTATGTACTTTCTTAGGAGGAAGTGGTTGTTGTCGAATCAGCCACATCTGGTAGCGTTGGCACTCAACAGTTACAACAACAAACTGTTGTGCCTGCTGGCCTTGGAGAGAGTTTGGAATTGGCTGTTGTCCAACCGTACACAGGAAGTACAACAAACGTGCATCCCTGGCTCTCGTCTATGGTGAATTATGCTCAGCCTATCAAATTTGCAGGATTCGATGTTGCAGAAAGTAATGTATTTCATTTATACACAATTAATTTGGACATGCGTGGTCGACCGAAAGTGATAAGAAGATTTTTCTTTTATCAGAAAAAAATATTCATTATAATATGTCGTCCTTCGCGGAAACTGCCGGACTTAATTATTTGAAGACATCGGCTATTGAGTTCGTTAATTACAATAAGAGGCAAATGAGTCGAATCTATCCCAAAGGCACAAGAGCTGATTCTTCGAATTACATGCCACAGGTAATAATAATGATATATAAATTTTAGTCAAAAATAAACATCATGTACTTATGCAATTCGAAATATTAACAGGTTTTCTGGAACGCCGGCTGTCAGATGGTATCGTTGAATTTTCAAACTGCTGACTTGCCAATGCAGTTAAATCAGGGAAAATTCGAATACAATGGTTCCTCTGGGTATTTATTAAAACCAGACTTCATGAGACGCGCCGATAGGAACTTTGATCCTTTCGCAGAAAGTCCTGTCGATGGAGTTATAGCCACTCAGTGTAGCGTACAGGTATATATTATTATTATTATTGATTAAATGATTCAGCCTTATCAAATATTTCTTTTAACTCGTAATTTATAAACTGTCCAATTTTATTTTTACAGGTAATTGCTGGTCAATTTCTGTCAGACAAAAAGGTCGGTACTTATGTAGAGGTAGAAATGTACGGTCTACCAACAGACACAATAAGAAAGGAATTTCGGACTCGAGTCGTGCCGGCTAATGGCTTGAATCCAGTCTACAATGAGGAACCGTTTCTCTTTCGAAAAGTTGTTTTACCAGATTTAGCGGCTCTACGATTTGCTGTTTATGACGAATCCAATGGAAGGCTTCTCGGTCAGAGAATCGTCCCATTGGATGGTCTTCAGTCAGGCTATCGTCACATTGCTCTTCGCACCGAAGCCAACTTCCCAATGTCACTTCCTATGCTCTTCTGCAATATTGAGATAAAGATTTATGTACCCGATGGGTTTCAAGGTAAGCTTAAAAAATATTTCCATTAACACCAATACAGTCTAACACATAATTATCACTACAGAATTTATGGAAGCACTATCGGCACCGCGAACTTCCGGCAAAACTGAAGCTATAGCCCAGCGAAAAATGCGCGGTTTAGGAATAGAAGAAAGCGACAGTAAGATCCATGGAGATTTAATGTCACATCATCACGAAGCAGCGAAACCTCGAGGTTCGTAAACAAAAAATAACTTTAGCAAATTTACAATATGAAAAACAATGCTGGAATAACTGGAATGAAAGTGCAACTCAAATAAACTTTGTATTAACTATGCCCAGAGGAAATGAAGTTCGAGCCTATAACCATTGAATCTCTACGAATGGAGAAAGGCTTCCAAAAAATTTCGCGAAAGCAACAGAAGGAGTTGGAGTCATTAAGAAAGCGACATCAGAAGGAAAAAGTGACAGTTCAGAAACAGCAATGCGCAGCAATAGAAAAAATTATCAAGGGCAAAAAGTGAGACATTTTATAAATTTGTGCGAATTTAAATTTGATCACGTTATCGTTATTTAGGTTATATTATGAAATCATTGAATTTCATGAACAAGTATCATAAATTTTATAGCAAGGCTGAATTATCAAGGGATCCAACCGTACGGAATGCAGTATCTGAACAAACCGCACAATGGACACGTCTGGCCGAGAGACAGCGACGCGAAGAGAGGGAAATGGTACATGCACATCTCGAAGAGCGACGCATACAGCTACGCAAACTTTGTACTGCTGCTCAATTAACACAGCTGAAACAATTGACCGCGCGGCACGAGCGCGAAATCAAGGAGATGAATGCAAGACAAGCAAGACTCTCTGTAGAGAGCATGAGAGAAGTAATGAACGACAAGACCTTAAAAACTCGTGGCATTAAGGAAGGTCGGCTCAGGGAGAAACAGCAAAACAACACGAAGAAGTTCATGGAAGAGCGTAAGATCGCCCAAATTATTCAAAATCGGGAAAAGGACAAGCTCAAGGTGATCCACGACAAGCAGCTCGAGGAACTTCAGAAGGACGTAAACGCGGTAGGTGAATAGACATGTATACCATGTACATATGTAAATTTATTTTATTGGACTGATCCATGAACACGCTACCTCATTGTATACGTAATATATTTTATTGTTCTGTTAAATATTTTATTGTAATTCAAATCTTCGGCACAGGTACTGGAAATGTATAAGAACGAGAAGATCGAGTACGACCTGGGCCCTAAGACCGAATTTTATGTGTAAATCGCGCGCACGCTTAACGTACCATTTTAACTATAGCGGTGTTCTTAAGATAATTATAATTATTCGTTAACTATTGGAATTGGGATCAAGTCTAACAGCGATTTTTCTTCAGACCGTTTCGATGCCATGAAAGAAGCGGGAATGTGTGTAGTCCTTTATACTACCTAATATTTTTTTATCAGTCTCATCGCGCGATAGATCGATCCTCGTTGCACCTTGAATATGTAATTCTGGATAGAGGGCCATATCCAATTTGGAGAATGTTTTCTAGACTATAAGTAGTCAATAATGTGATCTAGTCAATCTTTAGGTAACGTGTCAATGATCACGATACGATTCTAGTGTCCATTTTATATCTTCTATATTTTTCAACTGTTATTACATGCCAAATTCTATCGAGAGCACACGTGTCCTCCTCGATTTTGTCATCGCGTTGATTCGCGATCTGACAAATTCGAATTTCTTTATTAAGATTCCGTGCAATTACTACAAAAATATTTCAGACAGCCGCGAATATTGGGATTTCGCAAAAATCTATAAAGCGTACATATTTATAAAGTTTTATGACCTGTTATCGAGTTTCTTGCCTTTTGACAAAGTTTTTAAAAAGAACATTTTAACTTTGACTGAGACCAGTCAGTTTTACCAAGGACAAGAACTGTTTCAAGATTTGAAACTCGTCTTTTCAGAAAATATCTCACGAGATTTCGAGAGCATTTCTTATCTAATTTTACTTGTCAACCTTTCAAGAAGACAATTTTTAGTGTTTATTCATTTTTTTTTTTTTTTCGAAGAAACTTTACACTCACTATTTTGTATCGAAATCCTCTATAGTTCTCAATCAAAGTCAAACCGTGAAATGCATTGTTCGCACTTTTTGAATACTTTATCTCTAATTTTTCAAAAAAGAAATCCTCTAAATGAAATGGATAGAAACCTTTTAATGCATGAAAAATCCACGACAGATCAGATCTGAAATTCGTTGTATATAACGTAACAAGCAGAGTATAGATTAATTATTCTATTCTATATAGATGCTGTTGTTTTCTCCATATAATGTTATGTACATGAATTATTATTTTAGCCAGTATATTGGATGAAAAAGAGGTAATTGAAATAAAGTGGCAAAATAAATGTTCACTGCATTAATATTTTCTCTTGTATTATCTTAATTCTTTGTTTATTTATATTATTAAGTTAAGTTAAAGGGTGAAAATTAGACTTTATAATTAATGATATTCATATTCTTGATGGAAATCATAATTATCGTAATAATTAGAAACTGAATCTTTACCAAATTCTAAATGTACACCGCTATCCGCAAATGGAGCTAGAAGCAAAATTTATATTAATATTATTTTCATCATTCGATCCTAAACAAGCAATACGCTGCCACACTCGAAACTTACCTGCGGATGATAAAATAAACTGACTGTCAGTATCCTGATAATCCGTAATCGGTATTGCAGTTACGTACGAAAGTTTATGGTCTCCTGTAACAGAATAATGAGAAATTGACATGCGGCTAAACTCACAGGACGCTCTAATCGAATCTGTCGGCAATTACGCTAACAAGTACATGATAAGGTAATTATAATTTATTTATTCACCATTATAATCAGGATATCCTGACAAATTTGGTATGTAACCATGGTTTACACGTGACTTCACTGGCACAGGCACGTCACCATGATTTTCAATTTCAACATTTTGATAGCTCGTAGCACCATGTCCATGGTAGATAGTTTTCAAATTTGGAAAATTTGGATACACCAAGCCACTTGATATTTCTTCCATTTGCCAGATGACAATTATCGTCAAATACATCTGTAAACATCACAGAAATAAATAATTTCTCATTTTGTACGGTTGAACCAGAAATTTGTTAAATTCCAAAAATATTCATTTAATCGATACGATTAAAAATATTACACGTGCATCGCATTATTGAAGACCAAAACTGAAGTTAATCCGTACGTTTAAATCGTATGGTGATTATTATAATACCACGATATATAACCCGTCCTGGAACAATTATTTCGGAACAATCCTCTAAGAAACTTATACATATGTCACGCGACGAATAATGCTTTGTTATGTTAAGAATTAAAAAAATGAAAATTCCCATGGCCACATCGATTGATAACACGTGAAATTACTCACTAAAGTTTTCATGGCGAATTTGGTGTCTCTATCGAATCCTAGCACCAAATACTACTGAAAGAGATCTTCCCGCAACGAGTTGTTTTATACTTGCTAAAGTATCCATGTTGAAATTTCATGGGAAATATCAACACCGTAAGCGAACAAACATACAATTGCACATTATGACGCACTCGCGTAGACGTAAGTCAAGCCGATCATAACTGTGGGTATGGGAAAATGTATTCGCTCGTGTGTCCCTTGTGCAATTTCAACAAGGCGAAACAATTCGCTCCATTGTCGAATAGGCGAATACGGGTTTGCCGCCGGTTACGCACTTAACACGCACTCGAAAGTATTTCTGTTTTTCTACGCGTAATTCAAAGTCGTTCATCTTGTGTTAAGATAGGCGCAACTAGTTAAAGACACAAGGTACAATATAATAAGATTCTGACAATTATATATATTTATGTAGGCATTACAAAATGAACTATGCGTATCTTAATATAAATAATAGAATAAAAAGTACACAGTAAAATTCTACAGAACAATTAACGAAAGTTGCATAACATGGTGTTTCGGCAATTGGCGTTAAACCGACTCAGCAAATTTAAATCTTAACAAAAGGCAGAGCTGTGTAAATGATACTGGCATAATATCTTATTGTTCTGTTTCTTCACATTTTAACCTTAGAAATGTAATAATAGCTACATTTCAAATGTATAGTTTTCACGAACAATGAATACTCAGACGGATCGTAGGAGAGAATATAGAAAATTGAAAACCATTGTTTGCATACCAAGAATAAAACTAAATCAAATTCTCAGTGATAAATATTAAAATGAATTAGGTAAACTTTACGGTTTAAGATTACAATATTTATTGATTTGGATATTTACAAAAGTTAATCCTCTACGATACATGGAATATAGATAGCATGGTCAACATAAACGGTACAGAATCCTAAAGCAAATATAATTCTCCAGTATACTTCGTTAGAAATAAATTTATTTGTACGAATTGAGAAAATAAACCGTCATCTCTTGTGACGTATCAAGTACAGGCATTGAATAAAGTAGTACGCCCTATCCTCAGAATACACTCGAATTCCTATAATTCTTGTATCATTTCGTGCAGGGATGAGTAATTATTTCCGATGCTTTAGTTACGGGTGTAGGAGCTGGTGCGGGTGCCGGTGCAGGTGCAGCTGAATGTGCATGTGCAGAATAGATTGGCTGCACCGCATGAAATACAGGTTGTGCTACCTTCACGTATGAAATAGGCCGTGGTACATGGATCAATTTTGCTGGGACAATTGGATGAACTGGGTTGTATGAAATATGTTGGGGACTGGGTACGTAGACATGAGATTGTGGTGGAGGTGGTGGTGGTGGTGGGGGTGGTGGTGGGGGTGGTGGTGGACTGTGTTCGCACGGGGGAGCATGATTAAACGAAATAGTTGGTTTTTGATAAACAATTGGATATTCGTATTTTTTGAAATTCATTGCCGAGAATGAAATTGGTTTTGCTATTGTTTTCATATAGGTAATTGGTTGGATTATTGGTTTGGAATGAAGTGGAATGTAGGAAATTTTCGGCTTCTCAAATATGACTTTCGAAGGCATATATTCTTGAACTGCATACGCTGGCTGCTTCATTACTGGATAAGTCGGATGAACTGGATGAATCTGTGGGATTTGGTGAATAATCGACTGCTGCGCCGTCTGGAAACTCACAGCCGAATGAACGGGTTTCACGTAAGAAATTGTTTGTTTTGGCACGACTGCAATGGCGCTTGGTCTATGCACGAACTGCACTTGAGTCGGTATGTTTGGTACCGATACAGCGATTTCCTTCTTGGGATACGTGGGTGGTCCATATGGCCGTGAGAAACTCGACGGTGGCAAGTAAAGTCCAAAATTCGGATAAAATGGCGGACACGGTGAAATTTGATTACCGGCGGTGACTTTTATTTCTTGTGGCGCACTCGCTTCCGCCATCATCATTGACTGTTTCTCCATAGGCATATTCATCATAGACATATCGGCGAAAACGCTTGAAAGCCATAGTAAAAAAAGTACCTGTCAATTAACATTAAAAAATATTTTTTAGAACAGCCACAAAGAATTTTCAAAATAACTGTAATTACACACTGTTTTTCAGTCTTTTTATTAGGTAACTAACGTGCTTAAAAAAAAATTCTTTTTATCGAAGACAAAATGAAAATATAAGAATACTCACCGATTGGCCGTACATGTTTCAAATTTTTTATATATATATTTTTTTGTTTTAACTAAAAATCTAACCGGTACTTTAGATGCCGGGAATAAAACTAAACGCGCGTCAGGTGTGTCCCAGCATTTTATAAACTTCTGCTCCACATTGCAGGTGCGGGTTTCTTGCGAAGTGGAATTAAATGGAATCAAATGAAATTTCCTTTTACGGTGCAAAAAGTGGTCTAAACCGTGACGCAATGATCGCACCCAATGGTCGTTTCCTGAATAAATTTTAAATCGTAAGAGCACAACGACGTGTACGGGACTGAGTTAAGTTGTCGTCCTTCTTCTCTTGGTCTTCGCCGTCGTTTCTAACGCCAAACAACCTCCCAGTAAAGTCCCAATACATCCTAAGAAAACTCGGCCAGTAAAGCGGATTCATTAAATTCTTGCGAAAGTGTACTAGAAATTTCGAGACCAATCGAGAAAATTTTTTATGCAACATCGATTAGAAATTGCATCGACGCTGTAGATATTCAAACTTTATATATATATATATTCTTTTTCAAAAATAAATAATTCCTCATAAATTGGGCTTAGCTTTATCAAATGTCAGAGTAAAAGAAATTTCCCTT
Organism: Calameuta idolon; assembly: GCA_030142285.1. NCBI lineage: Eukaryota > Metazoa > Arthropoda > Insecta > Hymenoptera > Cephidae > Calameuta > Calameuta idolon. Next base: position 400,752 of record JARQSV010000106.1, read on the forward strand.
TCGCATATCGTATCCCACTTTCAAGATACTTTCAGCCACTCCGGTTTCAGACGCATTCAGCAAACTCGCGTGCGCGAGTGACACCCGAGAGAAGAAAGTGAATAGTCGGTATGTATTGTAAAAATGATTTATTATGAAAAAGGTAACAAGAGTGAAACAAAAAAGAGTAACAAAAACTATTTACAGTTTGTATAGATTTTATCTAAACTGCTTACCGAAAGCAGTGAGACTTTTTTTTGGCAATGAAGTTCTCGGTTGGCAGACCTTGTTATCAGAGTCAATGTTTCCAGCCATGACCTTTGCTCTGATGATGGAAGACGTGCTTGTAAACTGGTACGTGAACCGGATATGGTTTTGGAATTGGCACCGGGAAATGTTTCTCTATGGTCACTGTGTATGGTTTTTCGACCACATAGGGTACCTGCAACAAGAATAAACGTAGTTGAAAAAATTAGAGAATTGTTATAAGATAATAATAATGAATGAAAATAATTAATAGATACCGTACCTTCTTTTCAACGATGTAAGGCTCAGGTTTCTCAACGGGAATCTCCACATGTTTTACGACTTCAACCGGAACTGGATGTGGAACTGGTACTTGGACCTGATAAGGATGCGGAATAGGAACCTTGATATGCTGAGGTACTGCAACTGGTACCGGATGTGGTATAGGTATAGCATATTTCTTATAAACAGGAACTTCAACAGTTTTTGAAGTTTCGTGGTAAGTGGATCCTCCGTGTTCATCGTCCCAGGCCCAGACGCCGACTGCCAAAAACGTGAAAATCTGAAGAAAAAAAATTTCCTTTAGGACAAAAAATCTATCCAAAGTTTTTCGTAAAAATATTTTGCATTTATTTCAAGTCGAATTGAATTCATCTCGATGCGTGACAATGCTTGTTATCACATACGAACATTTTGAAATTCTACTATTCCGCTTCTTAAGTATCTTAGCGCCATCTGTAGACCATAAAAAAAAAACTTTTGTATCGTAGATACTCACAAGAATCTTCATGGTTCCAAAATTTGTCAATAAGATGGCAATTCCACAAACCCCCTGCTAAACTCGAGTCTCAGACACTTTGACGCTTTCAAAGTCATGGCCAAGTGTTTATATACCACGAGTACTTTCTCCCTTCTTTTCATTGCTCGACTCGAGACGTTCTATTTGTGCTGCACACGTTCACAGAATGGCTCCCGGTCTCAATACGAACATATAATAACAATCTGTATATAGTTGTAGCATCGATATTCTCGCGTTCACTGTTCCCTGTCCATCGACGGTCATACACGCCCCAAATTTTATGTTATTTTACCATATTTGACTCGTGCTTAAAATTCTTTTTCATATTAATTTTTCTCTGGCAAGTCCGTAAATTCCAGTTCTCGTTAACTGGACCATCACCGATTGCTATTAACATTTAGATCTTACAACCAGGGTCTTTATTAAAATGACCTGTTGGAAGTATGACAAGTCTAACATCTATCGTGTAGTAGGTTAGATGTATGAAGGAACACATAGTTTAGGAAATGCGCTGAAGCTAGATGCGAAATTCACCCGAAAGCCATGAATATTAAGGATAGATAATACTTGGTATTTACTTTCATTGAATGTACCATTCTGTAATTGAATTAAATTTATATGAGCATCGAATAGGAATTTATGTTAAACTTATGTACTGCTTGTTACTGATTAGTCGTAATTTAAGGAAATTTTATCAGATAACTGTTAGGGGATATTAATAATTAGAATCTACGTCCAATGCCATCGTAATCAGCGCACTTGAAGTAATTACACCTAATTCTAATATTCGCATTTAACATACATTCTCTTAGAGTTGCAGTGATTAATTTCCATTTTTTTTTTTTTAAATAATTCTAATTGATTTATCTTCAACCACTTTATCGACCAACATCGTCCACTTGAAAAGGATAACTTGAATCTTTGTATGTCTGATTTTGTTCATGCTTTCTAAATTTTGGCTGCCGTGACTAATAACGATACATGTTATATTTATGGCTGTGTGAATTATTTTGAATATAATTTACGTGATATATAGCTATTTGACCCGTTTAATTGGCAATTGAGGGGGAATAGCTAGGAGCTGATCCGGCGTATATGCAGCTGACAGAAAGTATTTTGAAAAACCATTTTTAAGGTGAGGACAATGTCTCGGAGGCGGATTGTCGGAAACTAAAAAATTTTTAAAGTTTTAATGTAGATAACTTTATCTGATCATTGTCGTAACTAATTTTTATGTTGATGCGCTCATAAAAAAAAAAACGTATAAAAAATCGGTTCCTTTCATAATGTCAAGTTTAATTAGTCGTCATTTTGTTAAAATATGGAAAGTCAAAATTCGGCCAAGAGAAAGACTATCTAAAACGATGAACTTCAAAAATATTTTTGGATTTTTTTTATTTTAGATAAATCATCTCCGAGTTATCGTGTAAATCATGAGAAAAATAGTCCGCCAGAATAAATTCTGTGCTGACAGTTATATCTCCATTATTTTTAAATAGTCTGCCATAAAAGATAAACTTACATTTATACTTCAAGGGAGGTAGTTTCATAGTACATAGTATAGAAATAAATGCCTTCAAATATAATATAGTTGCTAAAAAAAATCCAAAAGACAGCCTTTCTCTCGGGTCAGCTCCCAGCTATTCACCTTTAAGTAGTTTACGGGAAGCTATAAATGTCAGAAAATTATACAGTCAAAACATGCAGTATACATTAATGAAATTATTAAAAATTAGCGCATCAATATCGACATATATGAATATATATAAGTAATACGAAGCGAAAGCGATACTTGAATCTTCATATATCACTGTTTCGTTATCTTTTTTTCTGCGATTTATCGAATCGTACTAGAAAGTGTTTGCAAGCCTACCACTCCCATGTTAATCTATCTAATTACTTTATGCGAATAAAAAAATAAGCTCCGTTAATATTTAAAATAGTCACAGAAACAAATTAATTCATACGATTACTCTCTTTTTTGGATGTCTCAGCTGCTCTCTACAGAATCCACGAAATATGATGCACAAGCTGTAGACAAATCTTTTTTTGTGAATTTCCTTAAATTTCATAGAAATAGTTTTCACAAACTTGTTAACTTAAAAATAATGCTTTATAATATAAAAAAAATCATACATCATTTCCATATGTAGATAATTTTTCGAACTAATGAAGTTTAGCGACAAATCGAATTAAAAAATCTATATTTCTTACGTCACTCTTTGTTCCGAACAGAGATAAAACATGTCTGGAGATTTAAATCTAACTATCCTATCCGTATCCGCAAGCGGAACAGTGAAAGTTCATCTTAAGTAAAAGTGGTTTCACACGATGATGTAGGAACGTGTACATTCAAACTCATTATGGCAAATCGAGATCGGACAGAATTCCCGACTAACCGGCTCAACTCTAGCCGATCCTAATCAAGTTAAACGATTAAGGAAATAAAACAGCAAATTATATGTCTTCTCACTGTCTCTGATTTATTTTGGATTTATTATGAACGTAGAAAGGGACGGGTTCCTCGTCTTTTACTTTTTTGTCCTGCAGCGATTGTCCGCATTCACCCGTTCCAACGTTCTCCTACCACCAATTCGATCTCATTTCACTCGAACTGCCCGGTTCGAGCATTCCTACTACAAATTTTTACTGGTTTTGGGACTCATTTGTAGGACGCCTTTGGTGCAAGTTGATAAATCATTTTAAAATGTATATTTTATTCCAAAATTATTCGCTAAAAAAATAACGAGCGCTGTGTTGTATAAAAAAAAACGTAAACATATTATAACAATCAATAGTAATAACAAAACTAACATAAACAAGTTTGATCTATGTACAGAATAGAATGGGCTACTGGGTACTCGTGACAGTTATTCCTCTGTCATTCGATTTTGAAATTTTAATTCAAGATTCTTCATACTCAATATTTCACCTATGGAAATTCGTCATTTCTTATACATATATGTGTTTGAATTATACGCTTATCGTTCCTGGGTGACTGATTACAGTTCACGTAATTATGAAAAATCTTTATCACATTTTTTTTCTCAAACTTGATACTGCCGCAGACATAAAATTGTAAGCCACGCGATTACAGATTTAATTCCAGCCTTTGCTCTTGCCACCGGATGAGTGGTGGAACACGTGTTTATAGACAGGAACGTGAACTGGGTATGGCTTCGCGACTGGCACAGGGAACTTCTTCTCGACGTAAACAGGATATGGCTTCTCCACGATAAAAGGAACCTGCGAAACCAAAAAAATGTCACTGTTCAGTCACTGACAAGTAAATAAGTATTCTCTGCGATTTTCTGGCTCTATTGGCAATTTCTTTTCGAATTTTTCTACGTATGGTCATTCCGTCTGCGTGTCATACAATGAGAAAATGCTGGTAAGGATCCTTTCTTGTTACGTTATACTGCGGTGTCTGTCGGGTTGCATAGCTACAGGCGCTTCTCGTGTTCGAAATAATGAAATTCTGTTTAGTCGTGATAAAAATTTTAATATGTTTGTATTAAGACTTACATGCTTCTCAACGGTGTAGGGCTCAGGCTTTTCAACAGGCACTTCGACATGCTTGATCACTTCTACAGGGTATGGATGAGGAACTTGAACTTGAACTTGGTATGGCTGAGGAATGGGAATTTTGATTTCTTGAGGAACTTGCACGGGAACGGGATGAGGAATAGGGATAGCTGAAAATATATAGTAATATTATTAATTGTACACAATTTAAAGTAATAGAAAAAAAAAAAAAAAAATAAATCTGAGCTGAATGCAATAATTAAGTTATTACACGATAATTTTTAATGGGTATTGAAAAACAATATATTTATATTATTCTTTACTACTAAGAGTAGTAGTCTTATTCGACATCTAAAATATGCTATAATATAAAAAATAAAATTCTTCAATTTTATAACAAAGGGCGACATAACGTATGAAATCTATAATATGTAGTATGAAAATTTTATAATAACTTACCATACTTCTTATAAACGGGAACATGTATAGTTTTAGACTTCTCCTCGTAAGTGGATCCACCATGATCTTCCTCTCCGCCATGACCATATACGCTAGCCTTTACGACAGAGGCAAGAGCCACAAGCCCCAGTACCAAAATCTGTCGAAATATTCATTTCATAAATTCAATAATCATATAAAAGCACTGAAAATATAATACTCTACAAAATTCTAATGCGTCAATTTATAGACTAATCCTCAAACCCCGTAACGACTACTTCATTACGATATTTCGTGATACATAACCCCAAAATTATTCCTTATTGTGAAATGCTATCAAACGTCACTTCACTTTCGTAATAAATGTCATCTAGTAATTTATTTAGTAATTTCAATTAATGTCCCTTACAATCTTGTTCATGTTGATAATGCTTGGAAGGTTGCGTTAGCACAAAGATTCAAATGTTGAATGTCTACAAGGGGCTGACGCGCAGCTTATATACTAAGATCGATTCCACCACCTTTCACTAAAAATCGCTGCTAGACTCCAGTCTCTTCCACGAATATTGTAAGAAAGCATCCAACAAAAGTTCGATACGGTAGGGATCTAGATAACAGTCGATCATATGAAAGGAACAACAATACGTCCATTCGGTCGAATCTCTTCCTCTTTTACATTGATTTATTTATTCCTATAAAAATTCAGAGCACTCGTTGTCGCGTTAATTGAATCGTGTTGTGAATTTGAATGCCGACAAAGTCTAGTGACAGTATTTCTTACGAAACGAAGAGAAGGTATAATGAAACGAAAGTACGACACTCTGTCGTTCCAGCATTCGATCTGTGGTTTCCAAGAGCAAAATAGATCATTTAAAATAAACCGAAAGAAAAGAGTGAAAGAGCCGGTAGCCTTTATAACGAGCAATAAGTTGCATTTCGACCTCTGTTAGCCAAAGGATAGGACGCTTTACGCGTGTGCCTCCGGCATCAAGGATCGCGTAAGACTTATTATGTTCGCCGGAAGTAACACGGCTTCTTAGAGAACGTTTCTTAGTTTGGTTCCCATGGGAGCTTCCTGTAGGATGCGTTTCCTGTTTCGCTTTGCAATCAGTTTCCAATTCCCATTATGATCATTTGTCATTATTTTACCCTCTAAGTGTGTTTGCTTGTAGACTTTTTGTTGGCCTCCAGTCCATCAATGCACTATGTGCGAATGCATGCAGGAAGTGACAGTAAATTTCGCTCTAGGAAGCGTACGAATATCGCGCATATGCAACAAGAAATGAATGTGTTTTCCCTGAGATCAACAATCTTTCCGAGTCAATAAATACTTTGTCGGTTAAAAACAGCCATTACCAAGCGTTCGAAAGTCCAAACGTATCTATCGATTCGAATGGATAATGTCAAGATTTTTCGAGTGATATTTCAGGATCCGATAAAAAGTACATCATATTCATATAATGAAACTTGACGCGAAAATTATTAATTTCATATTTAATCTCTTGTATCATTCACACGCTATGATGGACTTTATTTTTTCAAATACGATTCTTCGATAAATCAGAAGAAATATTTTGCATCTTTAGCTTTTAAAATCGCACGACACTCTGTACACAGGGGGTCATGTAAATCGGTTAATTTTTGTAATGTCAAAAGGCTATATTAAACCCGCCATTTAATATAATAAATTTAATAATTTTTAAAAATTAACCTCAGATTCATAATGAACGACCCCAAAATCCCTAAATTTCATACAAATTCGAGCGTTACTTTGTCCTTTTTTCTTCCATGCTGACTCGAAATTTCGAATTCTTTAAATAAAAAGTATTAACGTCCAATTCGAAATCAGCAACCCGAAAAATCACTAGAAAGCTGTTTCCAGAAAATCATATGCAAAAAAGAATGTATCCTTCGAAGATTTAAATCCATCGGGCAGAACCACATGCAAAATTTCATCTTCACGAGGAGCTTTGGTGATTCGATGTAACCAAGTTATTCCACTATAATATAGTATTCCATCCATATTTATCTGAAAGCATATCACTCGATTATCCACATGCAGAGTTCATCATGCTATGAAAATTCTTGCTTTTCCAATCTCCAATGAAACTGTAAAAGGCATCTGTGTCTAATATACAGATTCAACGTGAACTCACTAGGCAGCATTAAAAGAATTGATCGATGACAAAATGATAAACACTTCAATGTTGATATTTATGAAAATTTCTAAGTCCATACTTTTATAATAATAACTTTCTTCCCAGGTATCCACGTTACATTCTGTATAAAGAGACAATGAAGACACGTGGTCTCTAACGCTAAGTGAAAGTCTTTCATCGTTACATGCCACTCTATATCCTATGTAAATGATTAAAAGGCCAATGTGAAAGAGCATCTCTCCATTCACTACAGTGAAGAAGAAAGACCGCAGCCATCTTCCTATCCATTCTGTACCATTGATCAGGAATCCTAATTGTTTCTCCTTGTTAGATGTGATTGAACCTGAACAAAATACTACATAATATTTTGATTGAAGGCTTTTGTTTGACGTTATAATCAATAGAGAATTATACATACACATTGATATATACATATTGGAGCAATGTATTGGATCGCTAACTGGGAGCAATATAAATCAGGAATTTATTCATAACGATTGATACACAATTGGTCCTTCTTAGCTACCATCTTTTATGCGAAGAGACTGGAGAATGAAAAAATCAACTCGATGATAACTTTCGCCGCAGATTCTTATTCCCTTTCAACGCGTCCACTTACACAATCATAGTTATGGAGCTGTACGTTTAGTTACGGTGCAGTACAACGTACTGATTTTACGAATAAAGCCTTTCGATTTCACGTTATACAGTTTTACCTTTAGGTCTGCATATACGAACTTCAATATATGTACACTTGACTTTGTAACTCGATTTCTGTCAATTGTCAAAGTAAGTGGCGTCCATTTCGAAGTTGCAAAATACACGTCATTGACTTTCATTATCTGACACACGTGTCGGAGTAGATACTTTGGATACTTAAGACATATTGTCGATAATTCGACATGACACAAAATAACGAATTAAATAAGCTCGATAACGATCTCTTTAAATTACACGATCCATGACGCGGGCTGTAATCATATTTTGTGACTGAGCAAGGCAATAAGGTGCCATTGTCATATTTATCGTTTTAATTAATTTTTAATATAGTATACATACGGCAGTTGATTGCAGTACAAGGAAGTTAACTTCTAGACACATCAATTTTTTTTTTTTTACTTGTATTTCTTCCTTTTTAATGGACAATTCAATTTAAAGTGTCTGTAGAAATGCTTAACGCTGTCGAACAAGAAAATTGCTTGTACAGTACTTGTGTTCTCAGAAATCGTCGTTATTTTTTTTCTTTGTTAAGTGAAATGTAAGCACGTAATGACTACCGCGTGTTTTTTGTTTCGCACTTCAGCGGTTCAACGACCTTTAAACGTTTAGTTCGGTCAATTATTTGAATGGGTCAATTGATATTGTAATTATGTTTCACATAGTTTAGTTATACAGTTTAATTGTATACGTAATAATATGCCGCTAGGTGAAAATATTTTACAAGAACCCCATAGACTGTTTAAAATTAATCGATGGTGAAATATGCCGTAAATCACCGTGAATTAATTAATTGCATAAATATGATCAAAAAATTTTAAACAGTGAACGGAAGTTTCATTTACGTTAACTAAAAAGTGAAAGGCTCATTAATTCTGCTGATTGAGATTCAACGATTAGTAGTTCTTATATCTAAAATAAGATTATTTTTTATATAGAGAAATTCATCCCCTACATTTAGAATGTCATTCTAAATTTTGTTGTTTTTATATACAGAAATCGTAATACGAATGCTCTTATAAAGCTATTTCACTAATTGTAAGTGCACCAGTAAAGTAAGATTGGAAGCCATATAGATAGTTATGCGAAATAGAATGTAAGATTCTTCATATATATATATATATATATATATATATATTGAACTTAGCAGACGACTGTTGAAACAAGATAGCTAAAATTTCTTTCAAGTTGAATTAACGTTTTACGTCTTTCTATGCCGTATAATATGATTTGAAAGGGAAAGTAAAAAGAATGGTATATGTAAACCACAAACAAGAACATATAATAATACATCCACAATATCACACTACTATATTAGAAGACTTTCGATTATTTACATATCATAGAATAAAGAAATAGACACCACAGAACAGAATCGTCAAAAGAAGTTTGCTTTGCAAGGTTGGTACGTCATGTATCGTCATAAATTACCTTCCGTAAAGATGATATAAAAAAAAATATAAAACCACAATTAAATGCAGCTAATTTTAGCTGAAAGCAATCATAGAATCTCTATCTACCAATACATAACTTTATACAGTCGACAATTATTGTTTACCGTCTTTCAAGTATCATTAAAATAATAGTAAAATACAAAATTTTCAACTACAGTTAAGTTTAAATCATCGAACATTGAAAGTATAATTTATTAATAAGGGTAGAGGTTCCCTAATGACCTTTGCTACTGTGAACAATCGTCTTGTAAACCGGAATCCTAATTGGTATTCGCTTTTCAACAGGAACTGGAATATGCTTGTAAACCTTGAACGGCACAGGTTTCTCGACTTTGAAGGGTATGATTTTCTCAACAGGGGTTGGTACCTTCTTTTCCACCTTTTTGAATACCGTCTTGGTCACCTGAGAGACATAATATATAATCGATTACCCTCAAATAATACCGGTTGTGCACAGCATTATGTGTCAGTGCTAACCAAGTAAACCTTAAATACCTCGTAAGGAACTGGCTGCGAAACAGGAACTGCCACTGGATATGGCTGTGGAACAGTCTGCACAACCGGATGTGGAATTTTGATCTCGACTTCCTTCACGACAGGGATACCTGATGAAAGAAACACAAACACATCATACGATCTACTACAGTGTCAGTATTTTTATAAAAAGTATATTACCTATTTCTTTCACCACTGGAATAACGTTGACCCCATGACCTCCGTGAGCTTGACCGATACTAATATCCGAATCCCAACCACCATGTCCACCCAAGGCGATGCCATGACCTCCAAATCCACTGTGTCCACCGAAGATATCTAAATAATCATAATAACAATTTTCTATTCTAGTCAAATCACACGCAAATATGCATAGCATATTTCGGATTCAATTATTCATGTTCAAAATTTCAAACCGGAATGTCCAAGGCTGATCGCTGGTAACTCGTGACCATGACCGCCAAATGAAATTTCACCCAAGGTCAAACCACCTCCTCCATGTCCGCCCAAAGTCAAACCATCTCCTCCATGTCCACCAAAGGTCAAACCACCTCCTCCATGTCCACCAAAGTTCCATCCGGATGCCCAACAATAACCAACAACCCCCAGAATTAATACCTTGGACAAATACATCATTTCTTACTCAGACTGCCGCAACGTTTTTATCAATCATTCACTGATAAAGCTTAACATTAACTTTTTTTTGCAAGAATTCGTGAAATGCCTATTTATATACATATATGCTTTTTATTGTTAAATTACTTTTTTTTTACGTACGATTCTAATCATGGTTTTTTTATGAGGTGCCTATGAGTCCCTCAAGACTATGTGAGAAGTTTACGTCAACTTGAAGTCAATTGTCACACTGGTGACTTATATACCCTGTACATGAAAGAGAAGCAACCCCACTATTTCGTAAAATAGTAGGCAATACCTTCACTGTCCGATGCCGGTTCGTTTACGCAGTTCTTATTGGTATTGTCCTGCGATCGTGAATCTTATGTAATTTGAATTCATAACCTTAATTCACTTCCGCCTTTCGTTCGTTTAAACCTATGTTTTTTATTGAGTTTTTGCATGGAGAACATTCAAAATAATCACTTTGATGTTTCATTACTCAAAAATACGCATTATTCATAACAAAACTCGCATTTTCTTATGATAAATAATAATTATTAAACTTTAATTAAATTTGGCTATCTTGTC
>JARQSV010000106.1:411869-440411 GCA_030142285.1 Calameuta idolon
GCGAATTAATGGAGATTCAATATACAGATATACATATATGTACCATGCATTGATTTTTTAATTGCTTTTACTTTTACTTATTTTACTAATTTTGCTTTTACTGTTACTATTTACAATCATTTTTTTATCGAGATTTTGTATTATTTTATGTTTAATGACTATCAAGTTTGCTGCCTTGATCTTTATTGACATTGAGAGAAGAGGAAGCGACGAAAGTATGAGTAATTACACGCCGTTTTTGTATAACATCTTGCAGTGAATGTGAAAGGCACTCTGTAATGATAGAACAGAATTTATCTCAAGAATAACAGATTACATTGTTTCAGTTAATTATATTTTTAAAGAAAGCCAATTTCTGAAAACACTTTCATGGACTAATTTCTTATGGGTCTTTTATTCGAAGATGACTCTTATTCTCTTATTTCAATATATCTAGTTCCAATCTTAATCTTCACTTTCATTTTAACGATGTACAGGTTGCAAGAAATTTCCTTGGACTTGACTTTATACACTATAGCATGTAACACAGTTTTACAATTATTATAAAAATTAGATATAATATACATATTATATTAATTCGTACAAAATCATCTTATTGTTTGTTCAAGAACAATAATAATTATTGAAATGGTTGATCCTTCTTAGGCTACGATGCATTCACGTTTTCAGTACTTCTAGGTCTACTAATTTTAACTATAATTATTAATTATATTATATTATATTATATATTAATAATATTACTATTAATTCTAACTACTCTAATTTTGAATCGAGTTACCTCCACTTACTCTAGAGCGTTATCTATTAGGTTATCACTTTTGTGATCCTTGAATACAAGGAATGACTTTACTCATAATCTATGCTACTATTCTCGAAATACAAATAGTTACATCTTAAAGTTGTCACATCAAAAGCGTTTAATTGTGTTTTGATAATTTTCTCATAGCAATATCTTTGATATCCACTTTTCACGGTATTATCTGAAAATTTCGCAAAAAGAAGAAAATTAAGTGAAAGCTTAATTGAACTTTAGCCATCATTTCTAGATCACTGTCACGCTCCGTTAACATTTATATATGATTAAACGATTATGATTCATCTTGACTGTAATTAATCATTTTAACTTAAAGCATTACGATAATTCATTTTATATTGAAAAGCAATAGAAAAAAAAAACGTGACATGAGAATTTTCCCAAGACACGCACACATAAGCATCACGATTAACAAAAGAAGTGAATTTCGCGAGAAACTAAGAAACTTTCACCTAAAATTAAAAATGCGGTAAGTATATTTTGTATGAATTTTATTGAAAAAGTCTGTATAAAAAACTGAACAACAATCTTACAGCGTAACATAATATATACAAAACAACAGCGCATAGAAAACTTAACAACCAGAACAGATATCGACGGGGATTTTCCATAGACTTTCTCGGGTATCCCAAAGCAAGGAACTGGGTGAATCTGAAGTCATATTCCCCGATGACGTGGACGACGTTCAACTTCGACTAAAAATAAGATCCTGACCCTTGCAGCTTAATGACTGCTCTTGGCGTGATGGTAGATGGTTTTGTAGACAGGAATTCTGATCGGATAAGGCTTAATGACAGGAACAGGTATGTGCTTTTCAATCTTGATGGGCACGTGCTTTTCCACGGGGACCGGTATGTGCTTCTCGACGGGATAAGGAACCTTCTTCTCGACGGGCACAGCAACGGTCTTAACGATCTGAATCGGCACGGGGTGAGCCACTGGCACAGCAACAGGGTAGGGCTGGGGAACGCCTACGGCCACAGGGTGTGGAACGTTGATCTTCACCGCGTGAGGAACTGGAACACCTGAGAGAAGAAAAATGAGTTTAACGACCGAGAGAACAGTTACTGCGGATAATATTTTTTGTTTCACTCGGTCAACTTCGCGATCGAGCATCTTACCAATTTCCTTGTAAACGGGAACCACCACAGGCTTGGTAACCTCCACGTGTTCGGAAACAGGGACACTGTGAACGTAGCTGTGACCGGAATCGAGAGAGATGCCGGCACCTCCGTGACCGCCGTCATCACCCCCATGACCTCCGGAGAAGCCTTCGAAGGCAGCATAATTCTGTTGACCTCCGTCACCAAAGCCATGGAAGCTTTGACCTCCGGAGTGACCTCCATCGTAACCACCACCAGATTCCAGGTGACCGGATGAACCTTCGTATCCTCCATAATTTTCGACACCGTAACCACCCTCGGAGCCACCAGCACTCAGCTGTTCATGATCAGACCTCTTGACTTGCTCGGTGAACTGATGCATGAGATCCTGACCTCCGTATTGGTTGAAGATATACGGATTTGGTGCAGCCACCGTCAGGGACAGCAGAGAAAGTAGTACCTGCACAAAGAATTAAGTCTGATTACAATAATAGTTTGAAACGTTATCTGGTTAAAGAATAATAAAGAATTTTCTGCTGTAAAAAGATTCTTGTTCTTATGACTTTTGGGAGTTAGTAAATTTCATCAAAAAAACATTCTTGAGTTTACAATGGCAAATGCTATGGTGCAATAATTTGAATAGCGCTGATGTATCCGTTTGGCATGATTATCCTTATCAAATCTCCTTCAGGTACTTCCTCACGATTACTCACGATTCTGTTCATGGCTAATCACGTGGGTTTTGGGCTGTGCACTGGGGCTGTTGTTGGTAGAAGAAGTCGCTTCTACGACTGATACATCTTCGAGCATTTCTCGTCTTAATATACTGGGCAGCCTTTCACTGCCACGGAACTGACTTAGTCTGCGGATGTGATACAAAAATCACATTTCAGAACGTCCAATACTTTCCCATTCGTTCGACATATTCTGTTTTGACAATAAATGTCCATTTCGCTCATGAACTCTATGAATTTTGCGAATGACATTTCTTTTTTCGATTCAACTGAGTGTATGTAGGTTTAGCCTAATAAATTTAGACCAGTCCTTTAGCTTTCTTTCGCAGTGGATAACTGGACGATTTTTGTCACGCGCAGTCGTTCAGTTTTACACGTTCGTCATGTTCTGCCGTACGAGTACACGTATTACTCTGAGGACTGTTATCTCACAAACTTAATAATTTTATTATTGAATTGCTTTATGGTTGAGAACTTCATTTAGCAATAAACCCATTTATATTCTCCAAATTATTTGGTCCCACGAGAAACTACATTTAACGAGCTAACTATCCGTCAGGATAATTAATTTATATACGTACTATAAAGATATTTCGATGTCCGTGAAACAGTTTGGTACGTTGTATACGTTACTGCCTTATACAAGTGAAAAACGTATAGCGCACTATTTGCCGATGCAAAATAATTTACGAGGGGACTTTAATTATGTAATTGTTGGCCACTGTCTGTTATTAAAATTTTTATATTTAAATTCTGTCACTAACAAAATGTACAAGTGACACTCAGTAGTCCTCCAGTAGTAAACATGGCAGCCGAGTACTGGACTCACGCACGATGGTATTTAGTACGCCATGTGAAGAGAGCATAACGAAACCTTTTTAAGGCCACTACCGGCGATCAACGTTATCTTTTAATTAGCGATCAGATAATTAGAGTAATTAAACAAGAAACTCTCATCACCGATAAAAAGAGAATCGTCGTAATAAAATTTAGTAATGGGACCCCAATCGTTACACCACTTTCTCAAAACGTAGTCGAGATACATAACAAAGGTAAACAATGTGCGAATTTTTCTTAAAGTTCAACATTTTATTTCGTACAGAGAAACAATACAACATTACAACAATGCATATGTACACAACAAGTAATCGCGCAAGCACGACGCCTGCGCTTCGTAACTTAATACACGTAAAAGCTGCAATCTTTTATGACACCATTAAAGGTTTATGGCAGTACCCTAATTTATCCTCTCATAATGTAAGTGGAACCTTCGACAAGCTCGCGTGATATCAATGCACGCGTTTCATCAAGAATTTTGATAAGTGATATTCAGGAATATGAGAGGACACGGAGGCTTGACAAAAATAACCTTCGCATTAGTGGGACCAGCCGTAACTTTTGGTACGATGAAAAACGTGCTTGTAAACTGGAATGTGAATAGGATATGGCTTTTCAACAGGTACAGGTATGTGCTTCTCGATTGTGATCGGTATGTGCTTTTCAACAGGTACAGGAATGATTTTCTCCACTGGATACGGCACCTTCTTCTCGACCGGTACAGCAACTGTCTTAACCACCGGAATTGCTACCGGGTGGGCGACCGGTACATGAACTGGATAAGGTTGCGCTACGCCAACGGCGACCGGATGGGGCACAGCTATCGCTACTGGATGCGCTACCGGAACACCTAGTATGAAGAACGATCAAGAGTAAAATTAGTAAGACACCGGAACGATTAAGAAATGTTCGAGTTGACTAATTCGAGGCTTCTTACCGATATCTTTGTAAACTGGGACAACCACTGGTTTCGTTACTTCGATGTGCTGACCGATCGGTATTGCCTGTGCGTAATGATGCTGAGCGTAACCACCGCCCACTCCACCACCAAATCCGGAATGTCCATATCCACTTGACGAGCCGTACGAGTCGTATGAACCGTATAAGCCTCCACTTTGATGACCATACGAATTTTGGATGCTACCGCCTGACGCGCCTAAGTCGTGACCTGATCCGTATGCGCTAGGTCCAGATACTCTGAATTATGAGAAAAGTTTGTTACTAATTAATTTTAAACAATGAACGACGTCGTTAAGTAATTATTCATTAACTTACGCTTGCCAACCGCCATTGTTTCCTATGTCACTGGCCAAGATAGTTTTAGCCAGTAAAAAAATGGAAATGATCTGGAATTAAAAATATCTATGAAAAACGTACGATTTCGTGGCTAAAATTTTTTCTTATCTTTCTCCTGCGAATACATTTTATTTTTCTCGTTATTTATATAAAATTATAAACAGTCAATTACGAGGACAATTTTAAGACAGAATTCAAGATCCCAAAAGACGGTTTAGGCAATTATGCGCGATCGATGATTAAATTTAAAAAAATTTGATGATTAAATTTAAGAAATTTGATCCATCGACGTGCCTCACACGTGTGGCGCAAGATTATAGTAATTCTTTCGAATATGACAAACGTGACTCTGGTATACGTAGTCCGACACGAGCCTCATGCGATCGATCGATTTAGGCCTATGCGACAAAGAACTAATAAAAGTCTATGTAAAAGGTGTACATTTAGAAAAAGCAACAGAAATGGTCCCAGTGAATGTGGTTCAGTTCGTATTTAATGTTACGCAGATTGTTCCCTTTCGCCGGTATAAACCGAGCATAAAAAGATTTGAAAGACATCGTGCAGCTTTCTAAAGTAAATCACCAATATCAACACCATATGATAATTAAACTTACTGGGAAAAACATTTTTCCAAATTCCTCTAATACAATATCAAATCGTTGGAGATCCAATGGGACACTACGCGTTGCTACCAATGGACCGATCGTTTTTATAGGTATCACTTTCTCCCCTCCTGCCATGGGGGTCGGCCGTCTTGGAAACCGGACCTGCATGTATATCCGATTCGCAAAATGGTCCTAAAACATACGTGGACGCACGCAGTAACGGTCTCGAATATGCATACGTAATTTTAGACACCGGTTCGATAATTTCCTGATCTGCAGATCAAATCGATTCCCATAATTGCTCTCGTGAAATCGAGAGACTCCTTTCCGTTACCGCTCGGAGTAGTGTCGCTAACGGTGAAGGTGTAGAATGTAATCTTGGTGAACGACCAATCTATTCTTTCGGCGGGGCTTTCTTCGGAGCTGAACGCGACTACACCAATGAAAGTGTGTTCCTTTTAAATCGTCTTTTTGCGACACGCCGATACCTTCGTAGTGAAATGTAACAAAAACACTGGACAATCTTACTTTGCAGCCCACAATACTCTAGGAAAATCGGAAATAATCTAGATCTGTATTCAGCGTGCATGTGCCATGCTCTATTGATTTCTACAGGAAGTATCGATGATACAATCGCCACAGGCCGGAAGACTTTTGAACAGCGAATATTCATAATTACATTTTGATTCCCTATGCTTTCTTATTTGACCTATTTTATCCTAATGCTTTTATTTCGATTCTCGCTTTTCTGAATTCTCATTTCTAAATTCTTAGCTTGCAATGCTTTCTGCCCAAAGATGAATTGACCACCCGAAGCGGTTTCAGTGAGAGTAACTTAGACACAGTCACAAAATGAAAGGAAAATAAATAAAAATAGCGCTAGTAGAGAAGGTAAAGAAAAAAAAAAACCAAAAAACAGAAAGATGAAAGTACCGTCCGGTCCAGCGTGAAAGGTGGAGACCTCGATGATTATAACTACCATGCACCTCCCTAGTTGTCTTTATCGAGATTACAGTTGTCGCAAGCGACCAATAAAAGCGAGTTCTCATAATTTCTCATCTTAACAATAATCAACCTGCTTAGAGCTTTGATTAAAATTTATCTCTGACATTGAATTTTGTAATCGCGTGACTATCCTACATTCTTTACTGTTTAGTGTTCCTACGAAATTATTATATTTTCATCTCCAATTTATCCTATGAGATGATATTATCTCATTGACATCCTGCCATGAACGTTGAAAGTTAACAGCTTGAATTTACTTTCATCCACGAGCCAAACTTTAGTAAAGCATTGACCCCGTTTTCCTATTTTCGATTAAATTCACGCAAAAACTGTCTTGAATAGCGGTAAGAGGCCCAGATAGTGTCGGCTTGAGGAAAACGATTGGTTGAACACCATTGAAGAATCTGAGCTCCAAAGATTTCTTAGATACCAGGATGCTAGTCGAACGTTATGTTGCACGTAACTGGACACTGACCTTACCTTCCTTACCAACTGTACCGTGCAATGAAACGGTATACTGATCACTTTCACTGGCATTACCCGCTGCTCTCGGTCCGGGCAATGTCATTGTCTGCCCTCCCAATGCTTTTCTTTAAATGAATCTTTAGGAAATTGAGAGATTCCTTTTTTTCGAAGTCTAGACACCAATTATATGGATTGTAAAACTTGAGTAGTCTTTGACGTAATAGAAAATTGTATAAAATTATCGAATCACCGGATGATAATTTTTAATGACAATAATTTCTCTTTGAAACAAGGTACACGATATATGCAAATTATCATTTATTGGTAACAAATAAAAATTAAAGTATTATTACATAAATGCCCTTTAACGATCCAACACCGTATGATATGGTTATGTGTGATTTTTTTATGTGTTTCATAACAAATGAATATATTGAGCTTCATACGACGATGACGTTACGTAGTTAACCCCATGGATGATACGATGGCTTTTCTACGGCTGCATGCTGCAGGGCGTTGGCAATCGCGTTTTCCTTTGCTGCTACTATATCTTTTTCCTAAAATTTTTACAATTTAATTGTAGGCGGATACTGTATTATTGATATTTTAAATACAGCTTTATGACTATATCGCTTTATAATTTACCTTTGCTTCTTCCTCGCTTTGACTAATCTGCTTGTCTACGTCCTGTTTTCGTAATTCTGCGGCTGTTTCCGAAGCTGATCTCTGAATAGCTGCAGCTGCAGCGGTCTCTCTAGCTGCAGCGACCCTCTGTGCAGCAGCCACAGCATCCTTCAAGGTGGCCAATCTTTGCTGAAGAGCTACCAACTGCTTGGCACTTGCTCTTGCTTCGGCTTGAGCATTTGCCGAAATCTCCTCAGACCTTCGCAACATGGGATGTAAATAATGATCGTAACATAATATCAATAACCAATAAATCGATAATACCTGTGAGTAGCTTCTCTTGCAGCTGCTTCTTTAGCGAGTGCAATTTTTTGCTGAAGAAGAGCCGTTTGCTTTGCTTCGGCAACCCTGTGCTGCGCCAGGAGCACATTGTGATTCGCATCCTTAGCTTCCTGAATAGCTCGTACCACTTCAGGAGAATAGGCAATGCTAGGCGTTCCAGGATGTGGATCCTTGAGAGCCTTTTCGAAAAAAAATTTAACTATGAATGATTCGTGCCTGCTTAATAAACACTGATATAGAAAGACTCACTTACCTGAAGAGCGATATTATGAGTTGCTTGCAGCTGAACTTGACCCAAAGCAAGATCAACGCCTGGAACATTCCACCCTCCGTTTCCAAAACTTGTTGGTGCCCATCCGGTAGGCGCAAAAGCTGGTACAACTCCAAAAACGTCATATCCTGCTGGTCCGAATAGCGCTACACCTCTTTTTCCTTTTTTCGTCGAATCCAGCGATGTGGTTTTTGAGTCCATGGCCGTGGCCAGAGCGATGCTCAGAATAAGCTGAAATCAAATTAATCGGATTAATCAAAATGAGAGAAGTTTCTTAAAGGATTTATGGAGTTTACTGGTAGACTTTTTAGTTCTGATATACCATAGAAACAGTCTTCATCTTACTGGAATCTTGGTGATGGTACTGATGCTTCCACCATATTGCTTCAGTGCTTTTATACGTTGCAAAACACGGAAGAAGGCCTCTTCGTTGTCTAGATAATCACAAGATTAATTAAAACTATTAAAAGTTTTGAAAAATCACCCGTATCGTGGACAAAATTATAGGTTTTATTCGTCTAATGACGATTGGGCGATAGCTCTCAAGCACAATCTCTTCAAGTCCACTTACGAGACACTAGCCCATGAACGAAGATTGGAATCTTATCTTGGAATGTAGAAAACGCATCTAGGATGAACGTTTTCGAATCGACGCTTCCTATTTTTCAAGCACAAAAGAATAAGTACAGTAACACGTTACGAACAAAACTTATTCTTTGTACGAATGATAAATAGTTTCACGTTACTTCGTAATTCGTAAAAAATATTTATTCGAAAACTGACATAATATACAATACAAAAGAAGAAAAACAGTGAAAACTTAACAAATACAGAAAGTAAATATTAATTAAATAACAATGGAAATAATATTGTATCATAAATTGTTTAAAGCTAAAAAAATTGCAGTTCAATTTTTTTTTCAATCGAGCTCACAGGTCTGTGTGACTCGTTTGAATTTGCTGAATATTGAGTCTGAATAATTACAACAAAATATAATAATTAAAAAAGATGCAAAATCAACATACGCATATAAAAAATAGTAATAAAAATAAATATACTCGCTATTCTATTTTGAGCAAAAATACGTAAGATCCCTTCAATTCGTATAACTCTATTTCCATATTATCTTCAATTTAACTTGGCAATAATTACTTCATCCCGATCGGTCTTATCACCATCTTCGTAGTTAAAACTAACAGTTTGTTTTAGGTCGCTATTGTTTATCGATAGCAATCCATACCCATTAAATTCCGGTCAGATCTCGAACGATTGCTTCGCTCTTCGAGTAGCGGAATTTACCTCGACTTATACCGGGAGCGTGAAAACTGGATTTCGAATCGGGTTGAGCCAAAGTTTTCGTAATGCCGCTGTAATATCCGTGCGAATCGGCAGAGCCACCCGGTGGATTCTTATCGGATTTCCAGCTACTTCCTTTAGAAAACGAGTAAGAATCACCGTTCTGGTAGGACGCAGCGTCGCCCTTTTTCGGTGTATTATTTTTATGCGAACTACGCGTCGAATGGACGTAAGAATCCTCTTTAGGGCCTTTCTTTACTTTTGAGTACCTTTCGGTACCATCAGGACCTTTGACATATTTTGAGTATGATTCACCATCTGGCTTTTTGTAACCAAATGATTCTTCGTGGACTACCTTAGGTGCTCTTTTGTAATAGCTACTGGAACCATAACCTTCGCTGTCCCTGTGACCCTTTGGAGCCTTCCGGTATTTGTGATTGGAATGACTTTCGTATTCCTTACTGTCTTCAGATTCATCGTGACTGGCCTGCTGTTGACCCTGACCCTTATGTGAATTTCTTGATGATTTTGGAGCGTTGTGGCGCGAGTAACTGTTAGACGTGTAGGAGGCTTCATCTATTTCAGGAACTTCCTTTTTGTGTACGTATCCTGTAATTAAGAATTAAAATGTAACTTGCATGTTATATGCATACATAAAAATATAAAATATTCGATTCTTATTTACTCACTGTTTTTAGGTAGCTCTTTTTTATACGACTCTTCAAATTCCCGCTCTAACTCTTGCCCGAAATTACTGTAAGCTTTCGTAGAACTGCCGCGGTCATCCTCCTCCTCAGCCTCTTCGCGTCTTTCGTTTCTTTGGCTTTCTTCTTCATCCTCATCCTCGTATCTATGACGACGTGATTTCGGACGGCTGTAATCGGCGTGATATCTCGTGGAACGACCATCGTGATCGTCATTGTCTTCGAGAGGCTGGTGTCTGTACCTTTTCACGGGTCGATATTCAGAATCGTCGTCAGATGCAGATTTTGAGTATTTTCCGAACTTTTCGTCATAGGATTTGTATGGAAACGATCTGGACGGTTTGAAGTCGCCTTCTGATTCTGATTCCTTAAAGTATCTGCCGTGACGGGGCTCGTCATCGTCGTCACTGAGATTTCCATACTCCCTTTCAAGGCTCTTGTATCCTAAAGATTTAAATAAAAATTACTTTTCATTTTGGTACACAAGAATATATAAAAGTGTGATAAAGGAAATAATTAGGAACCTTCATCAAGTTCTTCATCGTCATGCTCTGGCGGTGGTGCAGGTTTCTTCTTATTGATGACTTCAACGTCCTCGCGACTTTCTTCGAAAGGCTTCGAATTATGAGTAACGGAGTGATGACTAATAGCAGGCTGAGGAGGTTTTGGATTGAATTGAAGTTGGGGTTGAGATCTCAAGGCCTCGTAAGTAGCAGCTGGTTTACCAGTATGATATTTAGGAAAACTGTCGATACTAGCCCCTTGATACTGTGGAATCTGAGGAGTACTGCTAGCACTTTGAACTGGTTGAACTTGGGGTTGACCAGTGTAACCTCCAGCTGGTGCTAAGAATGGCAATGGATTAGTAGCAGCTTGAGGTAGCGTTTTACTGCCGAAATTAAAGTCGAACGCCAAATTCGGTTGGCCCTGATAATCGATTCCTGAACCCAAAAGCAATGGCTGACTTTGAATGGCTTCAGCGAATCCTGGAAAATCTTGGGAGCTCTGCAGCTGAATAACCGGAAGTGATACTTTCTTGCCATTGAAATCAACAGTTGGCACATTATTATATGGTGACGAATTTTGAATCAGCTTCTCATAGTTTCCAATAATCGGAGTAAACTGAGTAGCGCTCTGATGATGAGGAGCATATATCTGAGAATATTCAGGATTTCTTGGAGCGATTTGATTACTCTTGTAAACCGGAGTCTGTACAACTTGTTGAGAATTAGGAGTAACATAGGTCGGTGAATTCTGATTACCATAGAACGAGGCTTGACCTTGCTCCGAATAACCAGGATAACTTCCAACGTGTCCATTCGAATAAGCTCCTAGCTGCTTATCGTACGCGAAGGAGTTCTGATGATTAGGAGCGTACACTGCCGAACCTTGATTCTTCTGAATGGTCGCCTGAGACACTGGACTCTGAACGAAGCCGCTTTTGACCTGGGTCAAGGGTCTCGAGTTCTCGGTGACGATCTTCAAGATAGTTGGAGAATTTAAATAATTCTGAAAATACGGTGTGCTAATGGGGCTACCCTGTCCGTAGCTATTTTGCTGACTTTGACCTTGCTGAGTATTCGGAGATGCTGCATGTGCACCGTAGGATGATCCGGATGACGGATTGCCATTTTGAGCAGGGGCAGCATAGTAGGCATTCTGAGGAATTGATCCGTAATTGGGGTTGGTGTAACCAGAACTTTGCCTCTGAGGAATGTATCCAGAATTTTGATTCGATGATCGACTGTTTTGAGATTGAGTTGGCGCTGCGTAATTCTGATTGCTTTGAGGATTGCTTTGCGTCGCTACTCTTGCGCCATTGTAACCAGAGTATGATCCAGGACTCGGCTGAGACGAAGATGTGCCATCGTGGACCGTCAGCGAACTCGCAACTTCGGGATTATATTGTCTTACATGGAGCACACCGTGATTGGCAAAGACATTAGTTCCAAGTCCTGCAATGCCACGTTTTGCTTTTCCCGATGCAGGAACTGTAGGCGGTGGCAATGTAGTTGTCGTCGTCGTGGAAGTCGACGCACCAAGTACTGACGTCGCAACAAGTAACAGCAGCGTCGTCTGAAGTATCTGCGAAAAAAAATATAATAAATCGATCACAAACATACGATACGAAAGGACGTCCTTATTTGTTAAAGCAAATTGCGGCGATAAGAAGCAGCGAAAGAAAATAATATTGCAATAAGCAAATATGGGCAACTTATTAGATCAAGACGTTCGTCATTGGTTTGTTACAAGAATACAATTGTCACAATGAATTATCACAGATTATATTTATGTCCTCAAAACTTTATCAATACCGTCACTTTAACTGAATAATCACAATTTCATAAACTGGGCTCGTTTAATGTGACGCTATGACTTTGATTATTAATGTCTCCTCGATTGCCGTTGAATTTTTAAAATTATTTAATAAACTCCAAACTCACGTACCATCGTAGTATCCATTTGCTAGAACGTATAAATACCAGAGATCGATCCTCACTGCCAGGTATCGATATCCCGTGCTCTTTTATATTCTTGGTCAACCGATGCGAAACAATGGAACGAACAAGACTTTCCTAAAAGTGACAAAAAGCGCTAAGAAATACCGCAGTAAATCTCTTCGCCTCTCGCTGATACACGTGGCACGAAGCGGCAGCAGACACGACCACAGTGGCAGAAGGACGTTAGAGTAGCAAGTCGTAGCTTTCCCGTTTTGACTGATTTAAAAATTGTCGATGGATTATGGACAGTTGGAGATTTTTTGTAGGGATTTTAAAGACGTTTGATAAAAGTTTAGATGGTTAGTTTTCTATGGGAATTATCGAGAATAGCTAAACGCTTTTGTATTAAGCTTTTTCTTTCGAAGCATATCTCCAATGGTATTTGGGAGAGTTGAGTGGAAATTTTAATCGGTTGTGACCATTTTTCTCTGTCGTCATTAATCAATCTATCGATACGGAATCTGTCGATTTCTATTGTTGATAGGATTATGTGCCAGAGGCGGAAAATCTAATTGATTGTTTAGTTTTTAGCCAAACAGACACCAGGTATAGATGACGTACAACAGTGAATGTTCATTTTAATATTTAAATGAAATCAGGTTGCTTTAAGTTTATGAAAAAAAAAAAAAAAAAGATGTTGGTCAGTAGATCGATACCTACTAGAACTAATCCACTTGTAAATAAACACATCAAGAAAAGGCTACAGTGAATAGACACACGTGCTACTGGGGCATGTCCGTTTTTTGTGAAGTCACCCTATATCGACGTAATTCGAGATAAATCAAGAAATTTTAAGACGTCGCGTTTAATTTCTACGCATACGAAATAAAGGCTATTAACTTGCAAAGGACGTAATTTGAAAATTAATTATAGTTGCGTTAAAAAATTCTTAATTTCAATGAGTACAGAAAGAATTGAATGTATATCGAGAAAGAAGAACAATGATAACTGGTGTTTCTGATGTTTTGTTTCACCGGCGTGTCACAATTGTCCATTTTGTTATTCTTGGATTCTTCTTCTTCTAGTTTGAGGTAACTGCTGCTGTATCTAAAAATATGTAAAGTCTAGGAACAGCTTTCGACGACGTAACGGTATCACAGAGAGTCATTTCACAAATACCGATTTTTTGCGAAGATTTTACCCGTGGGGATCCCAGGGAATAGATTTGAATAATTTATATAACAATTTTTTAGATTTTTCCATACTTAGATCATACGAGACAGAATGAATTATTTCGAAGGGAAATAAAGGATCTTGAAAAATCAATCGACCAACTTTCACCAATGAGAAATGTTCGTAGTTCCTTTTCACATATTTTACTTATAAATAAGTTAATCGAGGAACTTGACAATCTCAGCAAAAATGCTGTGTGATCGATTGATCGCGAACAAAAAGTTCGACGATAGGAACGGATCAAGGAACTAAGAGTTAGTCGTGCTTAAACAGTGCAAAAACCAAGTAAACTTGTCGGATTTCACCTACACCTTCGCGTAAATCACTCGATGAGTTATAAGGACTTGATTGGACCCTCCGGTTGTAATTCGGCCGGTGCTCGATGGAATTTCCAAAAAGTCAAACGTTCTAATCGGATATAGAATTCGACATCTACGTACTGCCAAGTCAGGGTACTAAACACTGTATCAGCGAACTGTATCCTCGTCCTGTTCATTTATTTTTCGATTAATCCTAAGCAGAACATCTTTCGGCTTGCAACGCCACATAACTAATTGTAAAGCTGACCTGAATGAAAAATGGGTTCAGTTTTGAGGCTTTCGCGCCCAAAATCATTAGTGAAATTCAAAGTTTGCCAAAGTTTCGCTAAAGTTCTAGTCTGCATCATCAGAACTAAGGAAGCTCCGATAGCGAAGCTACCTATTATATGATATATGTATAACTGACCTAACATTATAATCGATCAGCTGATCAATTAATAACTTAGGTCAGTTGTTCCAGTGTTCCGGAACAACGAGCGCCACTATTTAAGGACTCCTTAAAAAAAATAGGGAACTTCGGTATCGGAGCTCCTTTAGTCCTGATGACGCAAGACTGGAACGTTTGCGAAACGTGGGCAATACGCTGAAACTAGAGGAGGCATCCATCCGGAACCCATGAATTTTACTAAAGAATGACTTTTTAAAAACTTCTCCCAAGTGCACAGTACCAATGAAGATTACGTTAACCTGCGGAGAATTAGAATTTTTTTCATAAACTATTTTCATGTTCTCATGTCGTCGCTAAATGCATTTAAGAAATTTCTACTGCGTCTCCAATTTTTCTAACAACACGTTCGGTGTGGAACGTACAGTATAACGATGTGACAAGTTACGCGGAAGAAAAGAAAATTTCTCTAGTTTCTTTCTTGCTATCTTCTCTTATGAAATCTTTGCAAATTGTGCAATTTACCTTTTTACATCACTTGTTATACAGAGGGATAGGTTGATAGATATAACGTCGTGTCGTGGTAAAGTGAAACCAGATGCATTCGACTGATTGATTTATATTATGAAGGAGCGGACGAAAATATCGAAAATTATTCCGGAATCTCGAAAACGTCCTTGGTAAATGAAAATTAGCTTTAGTTTAACGAATTTAAATTTACACAACATCTTCGTATTTCTTTCTTTCGTTACCTTCAACCGTGAACAAATATTCGTAGACTCGAGGGCATCTGGCAGAATAAGAAATCACGTTGGTTCGAAATAATTCGCAAAGCCTGTATTTCTATTTTATTATGTACACAAATCGACATTATACAATATATGTAGCTCTTAGAAATTTTTCAGTCATAGCTTCCTAACGAACTCGTTAACTCTACTTATGTTACTATATCGCGTATTATATGTATAATACTATTTTATTATTTAAAGATATAAATTTGTTTATTTGCATGATTGTGCTGTACTTTGTCGCATTTGTAATTCCGCCCATTAAACGTTCACGAATTCTTACGCTCGTTGTTAGGTAATTTCGTTTTCAGCGTAACCTCACTATTGTCTGATTTCTTTTGGAAATTTTTTAACGAGTCATCGTAAAACTGAAGCTGTAATCGACGCTTCTCGTTCTCAAAATAGTGTTTCAATTCATCTCTGTCCCGAAAGTAATTTTGTAAATTTCCACCTGGCAATTGTTTGTTCTTCATGAGCAGACCAAGCAGATTATGAGTTCTGGGATGATTTATGTCGTAAATTTCATGATTGGAATTTTTAAACTCATTTGGTGATCCAAAGTGCTTCAGTTCGGGAGAAGAAGTTGTTAAAGTGGGGTAAGTAGTAAAATCCTTTGAATTTTGGGAAAAATCCGGATACGGTTTTGCACGTGACTCGAAATTTCCGTTATCACGTTCATACGGTGGTCTACCTTGAAAGGCTTCAAATCGCGGACCCTCCACGTGGATTCCCAAATTGTTACTAGCCGCCACGTCTGGATTAGCAGGTTTTTGACCGTTCGGTCTTGAAACGGGTCGAGAATTTTCGAAATTATTAAAACGCAAAGGGTTTGGACCTGGCCCTGGACCGGGTCTCTTCTTAACGACTTTGTCATGAAAAGGACTTTTAGAAATGAAGGAATTTGGTTTTGGTGGTGTCAAAAAATGATTAGGAAATTTTGTGTTTCTGTAATCATTACCGTTGCCGTTTCCAAAAATTGGCTGGCCTAAATCACCTGGGGGGGGCCTGTTAGGTCCGTTTTGAGGTCTGTCGTAATAAATATGAACGGGCTCCGTGGACCCTGGAGAGTGAACTTTAAAATCATTTTTGAACAACTGTTCAACATCGACATTTTGAGATTCGGTTTTTTTTCCATCATTCAAATTTTTCTTTTGTTCAGACTGCTTAGAAACGTCAACTGCGCGTAATTTATTTTCCGAAAAATGCGCTTCCAATATCTCTTTGCTCTGCTTGATATCCGGAAATGAATTTTTGAAAAGCACTTCGTTCTTTAATTTCGAAAGTTCAATAGAGTCAGTTATATTCTTATCCTGCTGAGCCTGCCTATCGTTATTCCATTTTTGCGAGTTGTAAATTGTTTTTAAAGATTCCTTAAACATCTCCTCAGCATACTTTTCCAAATCGGAAGTTAATTTTGGTTTATTGAAAAGATCGGTATGCGATCCAAATGAATTTTTGAAAAAATTACCACCCGGTACTAACGGTACTAAGTTCAAATTATGTAATAAAGGCTCATTGAGGGCTAATTTACTATTTAAGAGTCTTTGACTCTTAATCAAATCGACATTGGGCACAAAATTTATTGGATTGAACAAAGGTCGTTCCACGTCGTGATTCTGCGATGCTGAACCTTTCAAGTCTAACTTTGCACTATTAGCCTTTGCTCCGATTTCAGTTAAAGAATCGACATACTTTTGCAGGCCGATCGATTCTATGGTTGTTGATAAGATAGGCTTTGAGGTCACAGCAAAACTGGTTGTACTATAAATTGGAATGGGAGTAGATAACAGTGTGGGGTAATTACCAATAGATTCAAATGGATTTACGAGGGTGAGATCAATAGGACTTGGTTTTATGTTTGGATTTAATATCTGAACGTTCTGCCTGCCGACGTTGGGCAGCTGAGCTCTTGCGAAATTGCCTGACGTTGGCGAGAACGCATTCGCCGAATTTTGAATGGTATTACTTCCCACGTTGTCATTGGTCCGATAACCTTGATTAGGAGCTCTATTCGTCTTTGCATTTTGATTTTTTTGTAACTGCTGTAACTGCTTCAAGGTATTCTCAAAAATATCGTTCGCGGCATTGAGAATTTGTTGGTTCTGATCTCTATTCTTTTGTTCTGAGAAATTAAAATTTTGAAAATTATGAACATTCTGCTCGGTGGCTACGAACGCGTTTGGGTTATTGAAATTTAGATTATTCAAATTCCCAGCGTGCTGAAGGACTTGGGTAGGTGCTAAGTGAGCGTTCTGAATGTAAGTTTTAGTTTTAGGAGTCAAATTATCGTCCCTGAACGACTGATAGAAATTCTCGTGCAATTGAGGCTTGACAATTGGTACGTTGGTTTGAAGGTAAAAGTTCCCGTTATTCTCATAGCCGTTTGTATGTTTTTGGCCATTGTTCGACGCGGAATGACTGGTGGAAGTGAAATATTGTCCATTCGCTTCAGGCGGATTCTGCTGTCTCTTGGTTTGCGATTCCGCCGTTAATAAATTAATATTTGAGATTACATGAGGATTCGGGGTTGTTGAAGCAATTTGGACAGTTTGAGCATTTCTATTCTCGTTTGAAATTAAATTCTGACCGTGCAGTCCATTTGAATTAACTTGAATGTTTTGATTCAATGGAAATGGCACATTGGCCTGCGCATAATTAGCAAAGGGTTGTTGCGTCGTTTGCGAAATTACAATATGTGGACCAGCGTGTATGCCTTGAGCTTGATTCACGGCCATTGGTTGGACATTGGACGCTATAGTTCCTGTGGCAGTATATGTCGGTCGTGGTGTTACTGAACTTTGGAAATTCGACACAGGAATATTTTGCAAACTGGAAGGACCACTCGATGTCACCGTGTAAACCGGTGACACGGTACTGTGTACGTATTGAGGTCGCAAATTTTGAGAATATTTCGATTGAACATTTTGTTGCGGTACCAAGACCGCCTGTATAGGATTATGAAATGAACTCTGACCCACGATTACATCCGATACCGACGAACCAGCGGACGCAGGTGTGCCAACCACGTAATTGTGATTCTGTAAATTTTGCAAATTTTTTTGCATATTTTGCGAAGGCAAATCCTGTCTGATAGCCGACTGTGGCGTATTTATAACAGGCGTGACAGTATTGATAACAGGATTAGCAGTAACAAAATTTTGTAGTACAGCATTGGATATATCGAATCCCTGACTGTTTCCCAGTGCCGTAGCGTGATCAAAATTACCCAATGGCACGAGGTTTACCTTAACCGGAACAATGAGTTTTGGTTTTTCAATCTGATCAATTTCAATGCCACTGGAATGAGATATTTCGAGATTCGGCGTAAGATGAGTCCACGAGTTAACGGACTTCGATTTAGAATTTTGATGTTTCGTATCGGTGACGTCGACGTTAAAGTTTCCTTTCGCTCTGCCGTCATAATTTCTCTCCTCGGAGCTTTCCTCTTGCAACTGCGAACGATTGTCCTCGTCAATCCAAATATTGGACTTGGGCCTATGACGATGTGCTTTCGTCTTAGAAGCATTGGGACGCTTCTTAGGCACTTCCGCTTCAAATATCTCTTCGGTTATTCCACGATGCTCTTTAGGCAATCTTCTTGAAGTTTCCGAAACGTAAGGTCTCCTCCTGCTCTTGTGAACTTTTCTAGGCCTCTCAGTGATCTCGAAGTATTCTGTATTTTCTTCGGAATAATCTTTTGACTCCTCTGTACGATCATAGCGATGACCATCGTCTCGATTAAATAAAGCCTCGTGAGCATAATGCTTGCCGGAGTCATCTTGTACGCTATCTAGGGTACCAGTACTGGTTCTGTGTGGCGCTGCCGTCGATGCTTGACTTCTTTCCGATTGGCTACCGATATTAACGTTCGTCTTATAATCATTCGGTTCCACAACGATTACTGGCTTTGAATTTCTATGTCGATTTTTCACGGTGGACGATGGCTCCCTTGCGCTATACGATTTCGACTTTTTTACTGTCTCCGTCGGGTCGTAATTTATTTTCAAAGGAATCGACGCTACCGTTTGCCGGCTGCCACCAATCTCTCCTTGATCGCCATAACCGTGACTATCTTGTGCATAGTAATTGTTATGAACTTTTTCGTGCTGGTGCTGGTTACCTTTCATCTGGCTGTCTTTTAAGTTGTTATACGAATAGAATCTGTCGTATGGATTTACGCTTGGATGCTGTACGTTGCTCGTGTAGCTGGTCATGTAATTCTGAATGTTCCTGACTCTGTCTCTGATATCAGTCGGTGGTTTTCTATCTCGCTCATAGTTCGCGACGTAGGAGCGTCCGTAATTATTATCAGAATCGTCGGCCCTACTGGAATCCGTTTGATATTTCTCGTAAAACTCCTGATAATTTGCAACAGCTGGTGTGTCGTTTGTCACTTTAAGCAATTCAAATTCATTCGGATTTTCCTCGGTATCGAAGGATCTACGATTCCAGGCGTTTTGTGCCAGACTTAAGAGAAATCTCGCTTCTGTCGAATAGGCGTGATCGTTTTCGAGATCATCCTGAATCTTGTTTTGAGCATCGGAGGATGAATTGGGACCACGAGCAAGGTCTCGTTCCGCGATATTCTTGTTCTTCTCATTCAGAGGTTCACGTTGGCGATTCGTCGGTATTATAGGAACAAAACCATTAGAATTCTCATAGCGAATAGTCGTAGAATCCAAAATTTGTTTTCCTTCAAAAATTCTTGAATCCTTGATGTCACTATTTTCGGCAGTCTTCACTGTCCTCGTCGTGTCTTGTGAAGGGACGGCGACCTGATCCTGTAGGTGAACATCTTGTTCCTGAAGGTCAATCGATCCTCTTGCATGCGGCCAACTTAAGAGAAAGAGGACGACCTACAAAAGAAAAAAGAAAAAGAAAAATTAAGGAAAAATGAGAATACGAATAGAAAGTATGCAAACACACGCGTATACAGACTTGTGTGAAATACACGAAAGGACTCAATGTGCGTGGAACCAAATCTTCACAAACTTTCACATCCACTTATAGATGTCGGTACACGATCAATATTCCACATTCGAATATAAAAATTATAGAAAATATTTAAATACGAAATATATTTCACAGATGCTTTAAAGACACTGATTTCCTTTTTGACAAATTGCAAGGTTCTCTTTAAAGAATTTAAGGTATGCCAGAACGATTAGAATTAAAGGGAAACCACGAACACTGAAATAATCGTGGAAACCGTTCTAGAGTTGAATTATTTTTAAATTAATATCGTTACCAAGTGCAAATAATCATTTTCTGTATATTCTTTTATATCTATCCTTACTACTTGTTTTTTTTTGTTATACTAAAAGCTTATGAATTTCATGATAGTTATAATGCGAATTACACTTACAAGGTAGAGATACATTTTCCAAGAGGCTTGACACCATGTGCTTTCTTATCTTTCTTCACGAATCACACTAAATTCCGCGTGCACATTGATTCCAATTTCTTTATTCTCGTCCCGTTTGCTCGTAGGATCCTGCAAAGTGAACCTCCATACGAGAACTGAGCCACATAGTAGATTTGCGATTTTCTTTATACACTCTGGTAACCAAGTGAAAAATATCGTTCTAAATATTATCCTATAGTCTGCAGGCCTTAACCAAGATACTTTCATTCGTGACACGCGACCGCAGTTGGAAAAATCTTGTCTTCTTCAAGATCGGAAAGCTCATTACACTGCCAATTTAAAGGCCACTTAAAGTAAAGAAAAAGGGAAAACCGGCGACGACATTCCATAAGTAATCTCTTGCGGGCTCAACGTGTTACAGGTGATGTGCACGATAAAACTGCATTCAGAATAATCGATCAATTATTTATGCTTGAATACTTTGGATAGTGAATTAATTATAGATGTTTGTAAATAGAAAGAGAGAGAGAGAGAGAGAGAGAGAGAGAGAGAGAGAGAGTTCGTTATCTGGCCAGAAAATTGACTGAATCCGGAAATAGTTTATAATGTCATCTTGCTTCTACTTATAAATAAGAAAAGTATAAAAGGCGTTGTAGTCAGTACTTTTTCTACTTCTGTTCTATGCGCTCTAAAACGCACGCTTTATGCACAACGCAAACGTTCCTCATAGTAAAGCCAGATTCACGCAGTAAGAAATATACTCGTCTGTATAAGCTATAACGACATAATTTGATATACTACGACAGTGTTATTTGATCTGTGTTAAATACTTTATACCTAATTGCCTTGAGCAGATTTCAAGATATCATCGAGAATAGCTCGTGAAAACATTAAATTAACTTTGCTCAATGATTATAGCTGGTTAAACTTTTATTTAATCGTCTATTAATGATAATCATCGCTTGTGCTCTATCGAACGTATCGCAAACACATTTATACGAACAAATAATTCATTAGGCTTGCACAGAACGTATCATTATCAATCGGACTAGATAATCAATTGCCGGTTGGTGTCTCGTTGCAAAAATATTATTTTATTTTTTTTTCAATAAAAATACATTAAACAAATGTCCTTACGTGCGACGTTTTTTAAGGTACCATTTTGAAGTGTGACAATTTGGTTGGCGTTGCGTTTTACCACAAAATCATTACCTTACATCAAAATACGATTATTCTGAAAATCACGGTGCATCAAGTTTTCGGAAGAAAACATTTGCAAATGATTTACGCATGTTTTTCAAAATATCCGTATCATATACATTGACATGGATATGTATTTATATATATTGCACAATGCCACGATAAATAATTATATTCCTAAAAAGTTACGTATATGTAAAGATTGTTCCTTCAGGGCATAGCAAAAATTCGCCAGCCTATAGAATGCACTCTTTAAAAAATACATCATTATTGAATCGACATAATTAATTGCTGATGTTTTAAAATCGATTGCCTCCAAATTTTGGTTGGACGTTTCTTAAAAAAAAAAAAAAAAACCAATATATAAATTTTAAGGAAGTTGCTCTAACTATGCGTTGTGTAGGTTGTAAATCTAGGATCCTCGATAATCTGAACGCTCTTGACCTTTTGCGGTTTCGATATTTGACTTCCGTGTGTACTAGTGAAACCTGAATTTCTATTGCTATCTGATTTTGTCAAGGAATCGTAGTTCGATGGCGTCAAATTGGTACGCGTATTGAAACTCTGTGGATTTTCAGCAACGTTCTTCGCAAAATTTTGAGAAAAAGTCCTGGCGAATGTAGGATCTTGCGAGTATTGACTCAAACTCTCAGTCAATTGCGCCAAATCATATAAGGGTCTCTGTCCAGCAGCCTCACTTTTTTCATAACCCCGAACATTATCTCCGTAATTTCTATTTTGATTAAGGTCATTAATGCTGTTCGCATATTGCGTAAGATACTGTCGCAGTAGCGCCTTTAGATTTATATTTGGGGTTACTTTTGGTTCTATGGGGGCTGCTCCGTCAACCCGTAAAATAATAACTGGAATTAAGGAATTGCCAGCCTGAATAAAGGTTGGCTGTGCATTTAAAATTGAAGAGGGATTCCTAATGTATTGTGAAATAGAAGGATTGTAATTAAGAAGATTCGAATATTGAAGATTCGAATAGCTCTGTGAGTTAGTATTGTCATAATTATTGTTCTGTGAACTGACACCATTTTTCAAGACCTTAG
Organism: Calameuta idolon; assembly: GCA_030142285.1. NCBI lineage: Eukaryota > Metazoa > Arthropoda > Insecta > Hymenoptera > Cephidae > Calameuta > Calameuta idolon. The sequence continues at coordinate 434,753 of JARQSV010000106.1, forward strand.
TCAGATAACGTTGAACTTGAGGCGTGTATTTTGATAATATATTTGGCGAGATTTCACCAGACGGAGTGTAAAGGTTAGAGGATTTCGTTGTTTCTGTCTCTTTCAGTGAACTCTCTGTCGTATAAGTATATTCAGGATTTGGACTGTTGACCGAATATGTGGTAATAACTTTGTCCTTTTTATATTCCGGTTCAAAGGCTTGCTTGGATTTCTCGTAAGTGGACGTTCTAGCTTCCGAAGATGACGAAAATGTATTTTGGGCAGATCCATCCTGTCCGCTTCTTTGTGGAAATTGATTTCGATAATTCAACTTGTAAGCTTGTTCCTGAGGTACGGAACCAAAATCAGTTGAAGGTAAAGAGGCAGAGGAGACGAATTGAGTTTGCTTAGGGTAGTTCGCGCTATGTTCAGGTGGAAACTGAGCAGGACTCTGAGAGTATATGTTTGCAATTGAATCTTCTGCGTAAGTGGCTCCTTGGACATTTTGATATCCAGAAACAGGTTTGGAATTATCATATGCCGCATTAGAGGGCGATTTATTAGGATCGATGAATGAAAAATAATTATTCCCATAAGATGCCGGTGGGTTTTCAGATACTTTGCCATTAGGATACTTCCAGATTATTTTATGCTCGTACCTGACTCCATTCTCAATGGTGTACTTTGGATAACCCGATAATGCGCTCACGAGACTCAATCCTGCGGGATTAGCTGAATTCAGACCAACGGGTCTCGGAGTAGATGCAGTCTCGTAAGTCGGTCTAGCGGTCGAAACACTTTCATACGAGGGTCTAGAAGTGGAATATGCCAGACCCTGAACGTTATACGGTGCTATTGTAGGATTAACATAACCTGATAACCTGGGGCTTGAGAACCCCTGGTACGAAGGAGGTCGTGGGGTGGTATAACCTGCCAAATTCAAACCGGACGAGTGCGGGTTCACATGAAAACTTGGCTGAGGCGTAGTGTACGCCGAATAACTTGGCTGAGGCGTAGTGTACGCCGTATAACTTGGCTTCGGCGTAGTGTACCCGGTATAACTTGGCTGAGGCGTAGTGTACGCTGTATAAGTTGGCTTCGGCGTGGTGTACGCAGAGAAGGCTGGTTTGGGTGTGGTGTAAGAGTCAAATCCAGGTCTTGACGTCGAGTAGGACGCATAGGACGGATTTGGGGTGGTTGAGAAAGTCTGAGCCGATCCGAAATTCCCAGCAGGAGCTTTCTGCAACTTGGTACGTTGCCCGTAAACAGGCTGAACGTTAGGGTACTTCAATCTCGAGATAAATTGCTGCTCCTGCAGTAGTCGTTGGTGCTGAAGTTGCTGTTGCTGTCGCTGTAGAAATTGCTGTTGGACAATGGGTGCAGGTGTCGTCGAATAACCCGTATATCTAAACGATCCAGAATAACCATTAGCAGCGCCGCTGTCGTATATCTTTCCATTAGCTAAATTAACACTCTCCACGATTGTCTTCGGCTGAAAGGGAGTTATGGACTCCTCGATACTAACAGTCGTACCAGATTTCCCAGCTGGAAAATAGTAGTTGTACTTTCCCGAGAACAGGTTGTTCGTGTTGTATCCGTAACCCACGTTTCCGTTGACGGTTCGTTTGGATTTCTCGTCGCTCGTCGAATTTGTACCGTTAGTGAAGTCCAGAAGAATAATCGGTGGCAGGATCGGCAGTTCGCCCTCCGGATCGTTAACGGTGTTTAGAAACTTGTCGATATTCTCTAGCGTTTCTTGCTGTGTATCGTTCTCCTTCGAGTCTTCATCCTCATTCTTACTCGTTGCTGATTTCGACTCCTCCTTCTCGCAGCTCGCGATAATCAGGAGAGTCGATGCAATCTGGAAAAAATAAGTCCACGTTATGCCTTGGGTACCAGCGCTGTTATCTGTATATGCATTTCCGCAGTTCCCGTCCAGCGACGTGCCGGAACGTGATCATCGACATGTACAGCATAACTATAATGAAATTCTTACTTTCACCGTACTCTTTCGCAGCATCCTTCTCGTCGTACATTTTTTTTGTTTTTTTTTTTTTTCAAACTTATTCACCTTCTTGGGAATGCGGTGTGGTACTTTCAACGCGTAAAATTTGTTTCTTACGGGACTGTTGCCACAATTACCATCACAAGACGCGTGAATGAGTGATGGAATTTTGAACGATAATAAAAGGAGTCGTTATATCATCTAACGTGTATATGAGGCATATGTGTGGGGAGTTTGTACAGTACGGCCACACGTACTGCAATAGCTAACGATAAAAAATGAGAATTGTGCCGAGAAATTTGAATATCGTTAATTTAAGGCTAACTCCAAATACCGGTCAGTAAACAGGTTTCCTACTCGTCCAGAACTTCGTCTCGCCACTTTCTTTCTTGAGAATCCGCCATGACCGATCGGTCAACTGAATATCGAAATTTCAAAAGGATTTACGTCTGTCATTAACCGTGAAAGGACCGAGTCTTCCTTCCTGTTATTAAAAGTATCACGTGTTACTCAACATGGCGATCGCTGTACTGTACATACTCCGGATGAAGGAGCGTTATTAAATACGAATTAGAAAGCAGCCTTAATCCCTTGATATCAAGTGTATCTTATGACTCCGTGAATATTAGCATACACGGTACGTTAATCAAATATAAAAATTGACAATCAAAGTCATATGGTTTATGATAATACGAAAGAAAGTAAAGTAGCTATAGTGATAGTCAGTTAAGTAAATAGATACCAAAGCAATCTTGTTCACTCAGAAATCATCAATTATCATTTTACCGTGACACATTTTTCCTCGTTCGCACGAGAACCACGTGCGTGTTCAAACGGCCATAATCGTCAATTTACATGTTTTACATAAATTTCCCACGAAATCGAACGTTATCGAACACATAAATAAACTTACGCAAAATAAGGAGGAAGCCCAACGTCTTTAAGGACTTTCACTACTTCGTTCAACATTCATCATCTTTAATACATATCAAAATATCTGAATGATCCCTGGAAGAACGTACAGACACAGCAAACGTTACACACATATTTCGAAGGCAAGGAAAATCACATGTACTTTCACTGCAATTACGCTCACCAATTTCCGGAAGTTATTATTACTCGAAAAATATGATTTTCATGTAACCTCCTTGCGCGGCAATAGTATTGTTTAAGGCGTGAAAGATCTATCTTTTTTGTTTTACTGTCATAAAAATTCTTAATTGCACAGACAATCGATAATAAAGGTCCACGTATACGGAACTTCGATTGGAAGAACAATAACCGCCTGTTACCCCACTCAGATATACCAAATAATATTTTAATGTAAATTACGTAAATCCGTCCAAAAATTTATCAGTCGATCCAAAAATATTGTTCGCGAAAATTATTACACTTACATTTGTATCTACTTTCGAAAATTCAAAAAACTTCGTGTTCCGTTCCGCATCTTGAGAAACAGCTGTTTTAAAATCTCAAGGGATGTGTAATTAGCGTTAGACAGATAATCAATACTTTCCCGGCTTACAACATGTGCCATTACACGAGTCAGTGAATCGGCTACTTGCGATGCAATGGAAGCGGATATAATTGATATATACATATGTTAACCACAACAGCAAAAAACATGAATAAAAACTTACATATATCCAGGCGAGCCTCATCTCGATAGAAGTTGAACCTGCTGGCTTTGCAGACGAGCCGTGTGTGTTTGGCGTTTGGTACTGATGAAGTCGAGGCCACAGCATCCCACCTTATATGCCCTCGCTCCGAGACCAAGAAAGACACCACAGCATTATAGTTTCACTTCAGCAAGTTGAATGCTGTCCACGTTCGATATGTACGAGAAGATTCCTGCCAATAGCGTAGAGGAGCTCTTTCGATATCGTACTCCCCCCCCTGCCGAAAAATTTTGAAATCGAATTTCGATTTTTTATTCTCATTAGATTCTGACACATTGAACGTTCTTTGCCGATGCACGAATCGCGCTTTAGATTATCGATTTAGAATGCACCTTATATGTGCATTGTTATGTATATACTATTGTATATTATATGCTATGCTATACTATTGTATGTTATATCAATTTTTTAAAATATACATATGTTATTGCTATTTTGCAAAATCTCTAATTCCCAAATTTGCTGTAATGTCAGGACATTCAAAATTTTTTATTTTTCAAAACTGGAAGGTCACTTACGTCACTCTATGCTATTCACATACGATACGTATACCAACGTGTTCGAGTATATATTTTTTTCTAATAAAACTGCAAACAGAGAGTCTTCGTCTTATACAACAATCGTGAGTGTTCGGCACATCAATCGCTAATGTGCAGCTGCGTAATAACTATTATTACGTTGATTTAAAAACGTAAAGTTTTAAAAGATAATTAAGGCGATAACTAAATGGAAACGATTACGGATCGCAATGTTTGAGATGTGAAAAGTGTTTTTGTTGTTTCTGCTACTTACGAATAGCGCGAAAAAGTAACGAAAGAAAAACGTAACTTTATAACTGAAGATTCTAATTAACATTGTTAAAATGGTAAGTTGAGTGAAATTTAAAGATTTCGAAGGAACCCAATAGATATAAATGATTTTCAAGACCTACACCATTGGCTTAACTTTGCAGCATCCGCTTTCTCATTCTACCGACTTACTGCCGATACGCAATGTTCGCGCAAATAGCAAGAATCCCGCATTTGTATGTCAATAACTTTGTTAGGTTATTTCGAAAACTCGCGATCACGCGTTAACACCTAAGAATTGCGATACAAGTGATAACAATTATGATTTTCAACGATACATTGATAATTTACTTATTTAGATTTATGACCATTAACTCCAAAGTAATATTATAATATCGTGTTAATCACATTGAGAAATAATTTTTGATATTTCTTTAATGCACTAAGATTTTTTATCGCTTTTCATCGCCTATAATGTTTAGCAAATATCGTTCATATTTTGTCGATTATACACTATCGTGTACTCGGTTTTTTTGAAACTATTGTTCTAGCCAAAGATAGCTCTATACATAGTAATTTATAGAAAACAAATGAGCGCAACAACTGACACAATAGCTGACACAATAGCTATGAATAACATTGTATATTAGGTATATTATAATATATTTATTATATTATTATATAATTATATATATTATATATTATATATTATTGCATTATATTATATTTACTTGGTTATTTCAGACTACTGAACCACCTGAATATGGTTCTACCATTGGTAGTGATAATAATAGAAATCAAATGGACCGAAAAGTTCTCAAGTGATTCAATAGTCCTGAATAACCACGTATATTTTTTGTTGTATGACCTTCATATTTCGGAATACTTTAAAATAACGGATCGGTTTTATAGGTGATTTGTAATTAACACAACCGATTCGAACACGTGGGAGTTTCTTAGTTAAAAAGGTAATTAAACTATTCTAATACAAAATTTATATTAAAACCGTTTATGATAGTATCATATATTATATAATAATTTACTATTAATAAGAACTCTTTTAACTTATTAAGGCCTATAGCTAGCACAGCTGAGATTTGATCAAATAATTGGCTAGTCAAGTTTTTTAAGGGGAGTACTGTTATACTGGGTCGAAAAAATTTTGTATAAAGTATACATTTTCTATGCGAAATATAGAGGCTTTTTTT
>JARQSV010000106.1:440511-456935 GCA_030142285.1 Calameuta idolon
GGGAGTACTGTTATACTGGGTCGAAAAAATTTTGTATAAAGTATACATTTTCTATGCGAAATATAGAGGCTTTTTTTTGCTTCTGCCTACTGTGTGAATGCGCCTTGAGAATAGGACAGTAGCGGACAAACAAAGAGCGTTACTTCATTTTTAGCGTTCAGCGCCGAAACATCTGCATTCCGGATATAAAATCATTAAAATCGCCGCTCTGATCGCTGCTGGTAATTTCAATGAAGGCCATTACGTAATCTTAAAAATAAAATGGACACACTGTACATCAAAGTAGTCAAGTAATACCAGGAATTTGCTGAAACGCACAACGCGCACTATTTTACCCAGCAGGACATTTATGAGGAATCAGGAGGTTCATTATACACATGTATAGTCCTGGAATAGCTGATTAACCTTGAACAGCTGTACGTATTCGAGAAATATACATTTTGAGATTTTGAACGTATTTTGCTCGAAACGACTTTCTCAAACGTGGCGTGTCATATATTTTAAAAACTATTCATCCGAACTTCTTGAAGTTTTGAGGTTTTTTAAAATACTGCTTTTTCATCGTCGGCAAAGCTCAAATTTGTTTCGATTTCACCAATTAAATCGTTCATTACAGCCAAAGAGGAATAAAACTAAGTTACAAAAAATTAACATTTTTATCCAAAGCTGTATTCTCATTCTCAAAATTTTTAAATTTTATACGCTTTTTTAGATTTACCGATGACCGGTTTAGTCTGAACGCCAATTGTCAACTCTGCCGCCAAGGCTCTACGGTTACGCTAATATAGCGGCGAACCTATTAAATATTTTATCGTGAATAAATTCTAACATGTAGCTCAAACGTGCCTCAATATATTATGAAAGTTTCAAATATTGTACCAAAAAACGTCATATTAATTAGTTTGAAAAATAAAAAGATAAAAACACGTATATCTTATTTTTATCCAATGACTTAATTGCAATATCAAGTTTCTCTTGATCTCACCTACGCTAGCCATAAGCTTTAATGGGTTAATACTTAGTCAAAGTTAATTAGTGATTTTCGATTTTAATTTTGATTATAGCTTTTGGCAAAAAAGTTAAAAAAAAAAGTAACACCTACATCGCGATATCAAGAAGCGCAAGATCACAAGTTAAGATTTCCGGTATTTACTACTTACTTAACAGAAGTCCTATGCACTGCTATATGTTATAAAGCCCATATAAACATAAGTAAAATTATGTGATTCTCTAACGTAATACGAGTAACTGATATAGAAAGAGATTTTGCAACTTTCCACAAGCGGCACTGAGACGGTTCACGCAATTTGCTCAATTATTAGAAAAGTGATGGTAACGAAACAACGGTTAACGCACTTATTGTTAAAAAAATTCTTCGACAGACTGAAACAAGGAATCGCGTGAAATCTACCGATTCACGTAATGCTACCATGTAATTTGTAAGTTTTTATTTATAAAAAAGTATAAAAAATCAATTTAAGTGTACATAGCCTTATAACGTTATACAGAGTACGTGCCATTTGTGATTCTCGATGAGGGACTAGATGAGATGTTACTGTCGATTTCCGGTCGTATCAATGTCGTCGACATGACGATGATTTTTCTTTTTGTCGTTGATTCTCGTGACGAGCTTTCCATTTCATTCGGATTTGCGTTTTTTATATGAGGTACTGTAACTTCCTTTCGATGGCAGGAAACCACTTTCCAATTTAATAGGTCTTTCCTTGTATCTATAAAAAGGACAAATTTTTACATTTCAATATCCTGAAAAATTGCCAATTGTTCATCATTTTCTTATGGTTTACTGGTATCTTCGTTACCAATTACCACCTTTAACTTATTATTGTTTTTCGGAAGATAAAATATTTTAAATAAAAAGTATTTAAAAAATAGGTTCTAACGCGAGCTTATATATCAATAAAATTCTAAATTTAAATATATCCTTTAAATATAACTTTAGGTACTCTTGGTTTGTAAAGCAAGAAAAAAGATTTACATTCCTCATGAGATACGTCACGGTTAAGTCATCCAGTTAATTTATTATTTTAATTAATTTATTACTCTTTTGTAAAATCTATATATTTTATCATAATAAGCGAATTGTTCGTATTTTAATTTATACAATATTAGATTGGACAGTCCTCTTTGGCTCATCAATGTTATAAATTAATTCATATTACTTTGGAATTATTAAGTACGCGCGATGACTATAATTAAAAATTGAAGCATACGTGTCCGAATTATTTTAACAGTCTCGTTCCATTTGTAACTCGACTGTAGAAACTGAACATCAAATATCCATGTAATATATTAAACCAAAAAACTTACCGAGCTGCGTCCTGTGCAATGATTACATGACTCGGTGTATAAGAATCCAGCAAAGACTTTGGCTGGGCAGAAACCTCATTGTCATTTTTAACAACATATGTATTGTCAGTTTTCTCGGGTACAGCACTCAGTTGCGTAACATGATCTTTGAAATTCTGCGCAGGCAATTGGGGAAGTGCGAGATTAGATCTCGGTGCTTCAGGAATCTATAACAGTGATACAGTAAGACATCGCGATACGAAAATAAACTTCTAAGTTAAAAATTACGCAAATTAATCTTACGAAAATTAATAAAAAAAAAAAAAAAAGGCTAACAATCATCACTCACTTTAGCATAGTTTTGATGAACATTTTGTTGATTCGATTGATATAAAATGTTCTTTGTCAATTCTTCAGAAATCGACGAGGGTATATAGAACTGTTGTGGCTGAGTATAATAACTGTATTGGCTGTACTGATTTGGTTGGCTATATCCAATTCCATTATCTTGCACGTAAGCAGGTGTTTGAGCATAGAGACTGGAATAGATTGGCGTGCTTGGCGAATAAACGGCAGTTGGGTGGGTGTAAACAAGCTGGTACTGTGTCTGAGGTTGCGTGAAGTAGGAGTCCGTGTAGCCGAAATTCGTAGGCTGACTATAAGCTTGCTGTTCAGCTTGATTGTATAGAGCTGTTGTATAAGTTTGTGGTGCAGAGTATACTTTCTGGGTAACCGGGTTATTGGCATACACCTGGTTCTGAGATGCCTAGAAAAATGTGGCATCAAGTTGGTAAACATGGTCATGAACATTAACATTGTATGAAGCATCTGTCGGTATGGTAGATACCTTGTTGGAGAATAATGCCTGAGTATGCTGAGGATATTTAGGAGCATAAGGCACGTATTGAGACTGAATTTGGTATGCAGGTCCGTTCAGCTGATTATGAGCAAGCCCTGGTTCGTAAACGGGGATAGGAACCTTTTGAGCAGCGTCGGCAGCCAAACGGTGTAGCAGCGGCTGCACTTGACTCTTTGCTCCATTGACTTGATTTATCGCCAGATTCGGATAGTAGGACAGCAGCTGATTCGTTGGAATATCAACGTAGAGTGTGTCTGAAAAGAATTGTTTAATATATTTAAAAAAATGCTTAAGAGAAAGAGTTCTGAGAGCTGACGCACTTTGCACTGCTCAGTAGAAAGACAGGGCGGTGGGAAGATTTTGAATACAAAGGAATGTAAATATTCGTTTTCGCATCTTCGATGATCGTTAAAGATTCTCGATTCAATTGAATGGGACTTTCGAATTTAGAACGAGAGCGACTTCCTTTATCGTTGTGTTATCGAAGTTTCACCAAAGAAAGTGATGAAAGGGTAATACCTTTGTTCGCGTCCTGTACGTATCTTTCTGTAGCGGCTTTCTGCTGAACGCTTTGTATCTGATTTCCGACTACTACTTCCGGTTGGTAATACTGTTGCTGTTCGTATGCCGCTTGGGGGCTGCTTGCTGTATTCTGCTGCCCCACATTCGATTGCTGATATCCGGTGTAGTATTGTACAGGAAGTGTATTTTGCTGGCTTGATGGTAAAATAGAGTTTTGGGCCTGGTAGGACCCATCGTTTCCGGAGTACTTGGCTTCCTGACTGTAATCCTCGGGTTTGACCTATTCGTTACAAGATTTCAAATACTACATTTTTAAATTTATTTCAATACATCAGCATATATTGCCATCAGAATTAGAATTCAGCATACGAGAAATGTTGTTTAAATCGAATAAATTTTTAGATTAAATTTGATTTGGTAATATGTAATTTTACAAATATTTTGTAAAATAATAAAAAGATTCAACGTACCGTGTACTTGATATCTGAAGTTTGCTGGGTACCGGTATAACTAGTTGCCTGATTGTTCACAGTCTCATACTGGTTATCTTTCTGTTGAAATTCCTGTTGAGGATTCACGTCTGGTTTTACGGAATACTTAGTCTCCTGCGGCTGAATGGTCTCATTTTCTATTTTGCCTTCTGATCTAAGGTTGTCCCTCTCGATATCTTCTAAATTGATTTTCTTCTCTGCAAAAGCTACGGCGCAGAGGAGGCACGCAATTATATAGAACCTCTACAATAGAAAACACAAAAATATGTTGTTAACATCGCTTAAGAAAAATTAAAGCTATAACATTTCTTTTTGAAATTGATCAAAAGAGCATACTAATACATTGCATACTAATAAATCAGCAGTCAATATATATGAGATTCCTAAGATAAACATTATTTTTTCAATAATCTTTTTTTATCATATTTTGTTTCATGAAACCGTGTTTGCCTATTGTCTAGTACATACGATGATTCCTAATATTGCTTTTTTTTTGTATTTGGTACTGTGTACAAATAGCATTAAGTAAAAATCCCTCGGATCAGGCTGTGGTATAAATCTTCCAAACTGATAGCATAATATGACTATAAATTAATCGTGATATACAAATAACATAGAGATTAGAAAAATCAAAAATATTTCACCAAAATTAATAACTAAGCAACGAAATCGTTAACCAACTCTTGAATCGATTGATCAATGACAACAAAGTTTCATAAAAAATTTAAGCAATGACAATTAAACAAAAAAAAGACCTAATGTAAACGTAGAAACCATGTATATGAAATTTAAAGAATTTTTAATGGTATGGCCATCGAAAATTAAGTGAAGAAACATGATCACAAGAAACGAATGATAACAAAGATTGTTTTTCCCAATCACCATTATTTCGATTTCCGGTAGAAAAACGACACGTATGTCAGAAGCACTTTCACTGTTCCTGATGTTCTGGGTCAAACATCCGGCATGGACCACTCTTATATAGAATGTGTCTTGTTACGCCCCGAGGGGAAGTACCACTCCCAAGACTAAGTGTATCACCGTATATATCCCAAAGTAAAAGTCTTTTCCTTTTTGATCCCACCACTTAAAAATTGACAAGGAAGCGTAAGCAGCACGGTCTACGATTTGTAAAAACTTATTTTTAAAAAAGTCTCATGAAATCCTAAAAAGATATTTAACTCTTCCAAAATTTTATTCACGTTTTTATATGTCCATACATTACATGAGAAAGTTCGATATAAAGTTACACGCATAACGAGACTCTTAATGCAAACAATATCTGACGTTTAATTTTCTTAAAAAAAAACATGCAAAAATCTTTTAAAATTGATTATTGCAATGAAAATAATAAAGATTAATACTTTGAAAAATATTTCACGCTGTTGATATTCTACAGAAAATTTCATGAAACTTTTATTAAAAATTAACAAAAGCTCTGCCCAAGCAATGACTTTAATATTGCTCGTCATATCCAAACGTAATTATTATTTCTCTTAATTCAATTTCCAACGTTAATCTCTATACTAATAAATCAGCGGCAATAATTTCTCTCGTGCGTATCAGATGATCTTTGTTAAATATATTATACCTACCATGACGGAAGGCAATCAAATTCGCACACGGCACAAGAAACCTAGCTCTACTATAAAACCAAAGCTGATTTCCTTCACTTATATAGCCTTTACCCCTACCCAACACACCCCTCAACTTGTTGCTCTCTTTAAGCTTCTTTCCGTTATAACGAACCACGCGGATCCACCATGACAAGACATCAAATTATACTTACTCCAAGACCAGCAACATTCACCTGTGGAACCGACTGACGATGAGCACAAACATATACCTATCCGTCTTCTGAATCCAATCGTATAAAATATTAAATAACGCAATGACATTTCCTTCGCAAGATCGTCACGCCTCTTGCTGATCGTGTCAGTCGGTTCTAAATTCAGGCTGCATGATTTTAGAACTTCTCACGCGTACAAAATTTCCCAACTATAATACAATGGCATGGCGCGTTAATTAAATATCAAATAATTTTACAATAAAAACAATTAACGTGTACGATTAAAAATTTGTTAGTGGCTCTTAGACTCGAATCATCAGTGTATATTAGTCTCCATTAACATTACCTGAGTGGCCTTATATTGCTGTTCTTTTTTTTTTTCATATACTTTTTACACTCTTTGACAGGTTACGTTGCTTTCGGTTATATTATCCGATCAGTTTATCGTCTCAAATTATCACGTCCTGATTAATGACCCTGAAGAAAGGTATAGTGATATCTGTAACATTTAAAGTAACGTGCACCAGTTTCTTGCTGGATTGAAATTCGCACAGTTAGTGATATAACGGTTTAAAAGTCTTATTATACAATTTGTAACCGATAGTAAAGCCAGAACGAAAGCTTTCAGTACTTCCCTTCAACTAAGTCAAGTGAAGTCATCGCGTCACGAGACATGAGTTTAATAAACTTTCAGTAACGCTTAATCTCACGTCAGGAAGCTTAGCGTCGTATCAGGAAAATCTAGACGATGGAGATGTTTAATCAACCGTTTAATCCACGACTATTAAAGGCCAATCATCCCACGAGAAAGGATTCTTAATGTGGCCTAATATATAACACGTGTGAGTATAATTATGCTGATTCAAGGGATTATGGAAAGTAGTATTATGATTGCGATTGTAAATTAACGCCACTGCTATTCTAATCATTGATCGTCATAAGCGTGAATAGAAAAGTGATTGACAGCGCGAGAGGAAGAAAGGACGACGCTCCAGAACACATTAAAAAAAGTCAAATTTTGTCCTGAAATTTTTAACGAGCATGACAAAATGGCTCGCGGTTATGCTTCCGGCACAAAGTCATAATAGCACTTGCGTCTAATTATACAGTTCGCTAATATAAACCGAATATGAATTGCTCTTTTATTTTCCACCCTGCCGAAGTGGCATAAATAGTAGACAACTTTCTTTTTTCAATGACGTTCCGAAAGATGAGTGATGCTCGCTTGTGTCTTGAAGGTAAGAAATAAAGTGTGACGAGATGATACATCGGATTATATGAAACGAAAGCAGAAAATCATTAAATGCGAAGGATATCGTACCTGCATATTGGTATGTTTGGGATCAAGTATAACTGGTTAGAAAATATTATAACTAAATTCCTGTCGGATGTTACGTAATTTACGGTAGCCAATAAAACGAACATTCAACATTATTTCGTATTTCGTGAAATTGGGTTAATATCGAAATGTAAAGGTTATCTGCTATATATGAAACCTTAAATATCTACTTTCAAGAATTCAAAATTTATCAGACTTATATGACATCGAAGGAAATGACTTTTATTTTTAAATCTCCTTCGTTATATTACACAAATATTACGAAATACGTTTATGAGACTCGATCAGGTAAAACGCCGACAGAGTACTTTTTTTATCTGTTTACAAAATTTAATTAAATATTAGAAACAATTATCTTTTTTGTCGAATCATTTTTATTATTAATTAACTGGTTTATCGGTTGCATTTAATAATTATGTAATTTAATAACGCACAGAAGATGTAATACCTAGTTATATCAGTTCTTAACGACAAAACGATAAAATCAATGACACGTAATTGTTCGTTGAACAAATGAAATAGCACGATATTCCTATCGCCATTTTAATAATTAAAATGAGCTTAAAGAAAAAATATTAATTAATAAGCTCATTAACGACTTTGTCTCTTTGGCTATGTCAACGACTTGCATCGACTGAACTGAAACGTGGAAGAAAACTTTGAACGACTAGTGTTCTCTATTGTCGCAGTTCCTGCATTGTCGCACGAGAACGACGACTGAAGTGAAGCCTAATTGAAAACCTTCCTTTTTTCACGAGCGACATCAATTTCCTGAAGGCGTCCACTTTCTAGCAGCCTTAGGGTACAGAGTAGGCCTTTAGTATAGATTGCACTTTATCTTACAAAGGCCGTTCTGCTGCACTCGCATCCTAAGTATAAACTCCAATTAAGCTGAAAACTTTCCCAGTCGTAAATGCCACAAATTACCTTTCCGTTTTAGAGATGGCAGGTGTAAAATATCTTTAAAAATAAATTATGCTACAACCATGAACTATAGAAAAAATATGAAAACAAAAAAAAAGAGTTTGATAGCAGTCAAGAAGCTAATTGTAAATCGTAATAAAATATAATCTTTGATTACAGATAATCCACAACTCGGAGTCAAGTAACGCGCATGAAGAATTATATGAAAAAATAGACTGTGACCTTTCGATATTAGCTTTCTAAAATTCAGAATTCGCACAGCCACCTATTACATTTAAGTCGTCGATTTCCTTCACGTGGAGTCTGCTGAGTTTATCATCCCGATAGGTAAATTCGGCCTTTTCTTTTTCATAGCTGATGGCCGCGTATATCAAAACCATCGACTTTCGAGTCACCCTACATGCTACACATCGTATTGAGATCACCGTTGTGATGACCACGAGAAAGTAAGAGGCAGGTCTATACGATTTTATTTTAGACGGCTATACATTCGCCGAGAATGTCAAAAATAAAGTAAAACATTTCGACTGTCGGCTCTCCCTTTCTTCATTCTCCTTTTCTCATCTCTCTTCGAGCACCGTTCCTCCATTTCTCCATCTCAAGGAAGCAGAGTACTCTCTCGCAGCAGGGCGCGATCCATTCCTGACCATCTTTTACAAACAGCTTACGCTTCCTTCACGGTATATTTTTTTTAATCTTCTTTTTCTCGTTTTTTTTTTAACACAAAGCATGAAGAGTTACTGGACTCTGCTATACGATACAGTGGAGCTACTTGAAATACGCGTCTAATTAGGCCGATCTAGGCTTCGTTAAACCTTTCGTTGTTACGTGGCGCTATGATCGCTACGTTACAGTGTGATTACAATTAGCGATGGGATTTTTGGGCAGGCTATTAAACACAGAAAGTTTAGTAGCCTCCCGAAAGTTTAAATAGCGATGGTAAGACTCTCGATCCTTTTCACTTTTTCATTAATCTGCAACACCTTGATATTCCCGTTAGATCGGTGAGGACGTGCAAGGTCAGATCGATGATCCATGATCCGGCAAAAGCGATGAGTAAAAGTTCGACAACTCAACATGATGCCGATCGAAAGACGTATAAACATATATTTTTAATTCATTACGGATGAGCCATTAATTTCTGACGGTTTCGATCGACTGAGCAAGGCTTTTCGTTGGATTAATGTAGCCACATAAATGTAGGCGTCGTAAAATATTGCAACTGGATGACGTCTTCGGCTTTACTTATTATATCAAGTCATTCCTGATTTAGGATTTCGCTTTTCAATTTTTCTCTATATAATTACTTTTTTAAATCACATCGTGTATCGAGCATAGTCATTTTCCTTTTATTTTATTTCTAATGACTATAATGTACGTACAAAGCACACATAAACGTGTCGAGATAAACTTAAATAGAGTTATTTTAATTTTAACCTTTTACAATACTTATTGAAATTAGGTTTTTGAGTTCCTAGCTTCTTGAAAGTTTCAAACCCACGATCAATCGTTATTATGCGACAACCTCAGAATTCATGCCTTTATCCGAACCATATATGTATACTAAAGTATTAGTCATTAATCTTATAATAAGTACTGCCTACACTTGGCGTCATATTAAATGTGAAATTTTTATACCATTTGGTCACGTATTCTCGATATCATTCGACGTAAAGATTCCAATTTTACCTTGACAAAAGTTCTCCTTACTGCGCATACTGTGCGTTAAATATTACTATGAAGACTAAGGAGGTTATAATCGGGTACAATCGGTAGACCGAAAACGAACTAATTCAAACGCTTGTATCCCGAAGTCTATTCTTATCTTATACAAAATTTTTTTTTAGATATAATATACTTATCCCTTGCCATTTTGCTTTGTACCGAAATTCACGTCGTCCAGACTCGTCTTATATTCCTGCGTGTTTTGCGACGTCGAAGGTGATGGATGATAATTAGTATACTGATAACTGTGAGAATTGGGTGTTCGCACTGTTATCAAATTTTGATTTTGGTAAGATAACGCCGAGTGGCCTTGATCGTAACCGTAATTCTGATCGGGTTTATGACTTCCGGCCGCGATCAACGGACCCTCGTATTTCTGCGTCAGCTGAGCCGGCGGAGACTCATATCCGCCATATTCGGTAGACTGAGTCGTCGTTTGACCTTTGGCTACTTTTGCAGGTGGCACATACAGGCTTTGGGATTCTTCAAAAGTCACTCGTGTCACCGGTTTCTGATGAGACTGGCTATTTCGATATTCTTCGCTTTTGGTAAGAATCGTAGGACTGCTTGATACGAGACCAGGATTTCCCGTTTTCCATAACGAATTTGAATTTACGTAATATGGTGCATTATCCGTATTCTTCGTTACAGAATTTTGGGTGAAAAAGTGATTCTGCGTGTTATCGTGAACGTTCCCTAGAGAATTTTGTGGTACCGTGTACGTCAGACCGGTTTTACCAATTCCATTAAACTGTCCGATGTATGGATGATCTTTCAGAGATTTCATAGGAGAATTTTGATGCACGAAATGTATCTCATTTGACTTGAGTATATTATTTTGATTCGGTTCGAACAGGCCACTTGGTAGATGCCCCAAATTCTGTGCCAGAAGTTTTGCCATAGCTTGCTCCAATTGCTGAACCTTCGCGTATGCACTTGGTAAAGGATAATCAGGACTCACTGGTTGTCCTGCCACACTGATTACACGATACGTTGTCTTTGGTAATTGTAGACTTCTGAGGTGCAAATCCGATAAACTGTCCATTTGATTATATAAGGTTGGTATCCTATCCAAATTAGCAATATTGACCTGTTCCTTGGAACTTGAAGAAATTGCGTTAGAAACTTCTGTCTGATTATCAGATGAATATTTTATAGTATTCGATGATCCTTCGTTCTCGGTTTTCTTATTTTTTCCCTCACTCCTTTCCTCTTCATTTTTTTTAATAGATTCTGAATCCGAGCCTTCCATTTCACGTGGGCCTGACATATCCGGTCTTGAGTAAGGAGGTGGAGGAGGGGAATTGAAATAATTGGGATAGGGATACGGCGTTTGAGGATAATAGTTACCATAAGAATTAGGCGAATAAGGTGGGGAATTGTAAGGACTCATTGGAAAAGGCGTCGAAAATGGTCCATACATGCTGTAAGATCCTTGACTAGGTGAAGGAGGATAGGAACTTGGATTATAGAAAGAAGAATATAGTTCAGTCGAGGGATTTTTTGGATAAGGATCGTAACTAGGATAATAAGGATCTCTTTGATGATTATTACTAAAACTGGCCGTGTAAGAGTCTCTTGCGTCGACATCCGGTACATAAAGTTCCGGTCTTAAGTAAGACGGATATTCCCTTTCGATTCCACGTTTCATCAGCTTTGGATTGTATGGATACACTGGGTATATCGGCATGAAGGGTTCATCATTCGGATCCGCGCTCTTCCGATAAGTCTGAGCAAATATGGCTGGCGACAGGAGCAGGAACAACTGAAATCGTAAAATAATTGCGTACCTTTTAGTATTGTATGCTGGACTCGAAAGTACAAATCGCACTGTTACTTTACGAACAATTGTACACGATAATCAAGAATAGCACTAACCAATAGCTCCATGTTCACTCAACACCGTTTACGAAATATTCGGAAGCGCACCGGTCGCACAGATGTAACTGCAAAATCTTGTATGGGTGTCCTTTATGTTCTTTCAAAAAATTCTTATAGTCTCGTTCAGCGCAAAGATCAGCAAGCGAATGATAGATTGGCCGGCCTTGAATTTCTCTTTTATACCCTGTACATTGAAAAATCTCAGAAACTAGTTTAACTTTTCTTTAGTCTTATACGTAGAATCGACATTAACCCCTTCGGCTTGGACAGTGAAAATGGAGTGGCAAATAGTAAACGTACTCAGAGTTAAAAACAAGTATAGCGAATTAAATGTTTGTTCAGATAATCAGGTTTGTCCGGCTCATCTCGATACGTTTTCCAGTAGAGTTGCCGATTTAAACTGATCAGCCGCAGTTCGTTTAAGTTAATCTTCAAAATTTGTTCGTTCATTAAACACATAGCGGAAGTTAACGATTACACATGAAATATATGCATTAAGAATTCTCGAGAAAACAGCTGCAACGTAAGTGCATGTAAAGGTGCAGTTAACATTGAACCATGGGCGTGCGTGACGAGGTCGATTAAAGTGCCTTTCCCAAAGGCTGTGAAGAATCAACGGTGGGAAAAGCGCGGGTAATTCAAACGTAAGCAAAACAATTGAAGGAAGAGGACGGGAGAACAATCAATCCAATAAACATTTTTATTGCCTTCGGCACTGACTGTAAGAATGTCGTGTGCCGATCTTCATTCTTGATTGTTTTAGAAGCGACAGATGCCGATCCACATCCGATCTCCTTTAACGACACGATAGATCATTTCACTTTCACCTCTGCTCTCAAGCTGTCGATCATTGAATCGAGAACGTATACCGGCCACGCCTTCGTTAATAAAATAATATCGGGATCGATGGCTAAAAATCATAAGAAAAATCTTATATAGATGAGTTAAAATCAGTTTTCTGTAGCGTATCGACTATCAGTTGATATCAGTTACGGAAAATTCGTTTATAAGACTTGAAAGTGTTATCCAGCCACAATATAAACTTGTGTTTTTTTTTTTTTTTCAAGGAAATTTTCTCTAATTCCGATCGATTAATTTTCGGTTCCAACGAAGCAAATAAAAAGTATGGCATTTCCAGGATGATTTGCGAACTATTTTCTTTTTTAAGACTTTCCCTTGACCCGTGAACGATTTCACGTCGAAGATTGAAAAGCGAGAAGACAGTTTTCCTCTTTCAACTTTTCACACAGGTCTTCGGATGGCAAGAGTAAAGCCGCGCCCACTCGAGCAGATTGGAAACCAGTCGGAAAAGAGTGAAATGCATTTTCTATATAAGTCGTCGAACTGGTCTAGAATTCACAAGCGTGTCGAATTGTTCTTTTTAGTACCGCTACACCCAAGACACTTGTACTATATAGATTGTGTACGGATACACTAGGAGAAGGTTAAACTGGGTCAAGTGCACAGGGTATACGTGCATTTATGGAGCACGCACTGAAATCCTGTCCATGCTCATACGGGGCGTCCTCGCTTGTCCAAGAGAAATTTTGGACAACCAAGAGAAATTCGTGCCGTAATGATATGCGTTGAGGGGAGATCAAGATGTGTTTATCTAATTCATCGACTTCCTATAGACATATGTATGCTCAAAAGTTCAAAAGGAGAGTGCAAACTTGAACTATTCGGAGAAATAATAATTATCCGTTATTACCAGCTTTACAGACTACTGAATTACTCTGGATGCAATTGAAGTTGGAAAAGTAATTTTATAGTCCAATCGAAATAACGTTCCTAGGTAGCATTTGAAATAAGTGCATTTGTATTGCCATGATGTAGTGGGAAACAGGTTGCGATGTTATTCCTTCACCCATCAAGGAATGGTCACCGGTTGTTGGACTTTCCCAAATAAAATAAAGATTTAGAAAGGAGATTGCCCATCCTATCCGAACGACGATGACTTTAGAGTAAAAGTGATCCGGTTTTTGTTTCGAGGAATCTTTTATGATTATTTGTCTCCCGATAACTTTCACGCGGTAACGTCATCGTTCAAATTTATACTTCGGTCGATCAACATTGGAATTTTCAGTGATAACGGTCATTTGGTTTAACCCTTCATGTATTTCCCGGACAACGCCCATTTTATAATCCGATTTATATGAGAGGCTAATTATCTTATCGTATAAAATATTCCGATTGAAGGTGAAACTGATCTCGGTGTCGTTCGTTCGGGTCCTCAATTAAATGAATTAGTAATTTAAAAGAGAGAGTGTATTTTTTTATAAACGTGAGAAAGCGCTATTGAATAAATATGTAATTATAATATCGTGCGGAGGCGCCAAATCATTTTTATATTAATCGATGACCGAATGATTTTTCACGAACGAGAATCGTGTTTCTTTCCCATCGTTGTTGGCAATAAAAATCATCGAAGATCAATTGGTGATATTGATAATGACAGTAGTGTATAACCGTAAATGTAGCAAAACAGTTTTTATTATAAAACAGTATAAAACAATTGTATATAACAATAATAATCACATGTCAGTATGGTACAGCGGATCAAATATTTAGCCATAATCAACGTCATAAATAAGCATCAACAACAAAATCGTAACAAGTAACTATAAATATTAGTTTGTAGAGTCTCAACTTTTCCAACTATAACATCCTTATCGAAGGAACCTCTAATCGAAAGATTCGTCGTATTAGGTCATTTGTTTTTCATAAACTTTTTCTTCAGATGTATTTTTAAATTATCTTCACACAGTTCCATTTTTACTTTGTCTTCGTATCGTAGCAGAATGACCTGGGAACTTTCCATCAGCTAAATTTTCCGATAGAGATTCCTGTTTGTATTACCTCCTTTTAATACTTTCCATCGACACTGGAGTACGAAATTGTGTCGTAGTTGGTATTCGATGCTGCATTGCTCTCTTGAGACTTTTCAGCAGTATAGGCAACGTATCTTGGAGATATATTGGAATAGGATCCATGGGACTCAGAAGGAACAGCATAGGATGAAGAAGGACTGGAGTAGGATGCTGTATGACTGGCCGAAGGAGATGAGTAGCTGGAGCTGGGGCTGGAGTAGCTGGAGCTGGGGCTGGAGTAGCTGGAGCTGGGGCTCGAGTAGCTGACACTGGGACTGGAGTAGCTTGAACTTGGGCTAGAATAATCAGAGCTTCCACCAGAGGGATAGGAGCCACTGCTATCACCGGATGATGGCGGATAAGACGAGTAAGAATTGGAATCAGATCCTGAATAAGAACCGGAAGAAATTGGGACACTGTAGCTCGCGGTATCTGATGAACCGCCAGAATGTGAATTATAAGAGCTAGATGAAGAGGGAAGAGAGTAGGAACCAGAAGAAGCGGGGAGAGAATAAGAACTTGAGGGTGATCCTGAAGAGAGACTGGAGATTCCATGAGATGAGCCCGAGGAGATGGGGAGACTGTAGCTCGATCCGTGAGAGGAAGAAGACAAGGCACTTAGAGCGGAAGAGAGACCGTGAGAAGATCCTGAAGAAACAGGGACACTGTAGCTGGAAGAACTGCCATGCGATGCTGGCGCCACAACCAGGCCACTGGAAACGGAATGAGAGGAGCCTGAAGATACGGGTAGACTGTAACCAGAACCAACACCGGAAGAGAGAGATCCTAGAGAAATTCCATGAGATCCCGATGATGGTAGGCTGTAGGATCCTTGGGAGGCTTTCAGGATTACAGGAACGCTGTATTTGCCGGACCCGCCGCTACCGTAGGCGGACAAACCGTGCATACCGGTTGCGTAAGTTGGTACCATGTAGCTAGATCCGGAACTACCTGCCGAAATTCCACCACCGTGGATTCCGAAGGTTACAGGTCCCGTCTTTGATCCTGAGGAGGCTAAGATGCTGTTTCCTCCGTATCCACCTCCAAGACTCAGGCCAGATACGCTGGGCAAAAAGTAGGATGTTTGACCTCCATGACCGCCCACAGAAAGACTTCCAAGATTCAGTGCATGACCTAAACCAGAGGATGGACCCAGTCCAGAAGAGGGTAGTGAGTATCCTCCGCCATGTCCTCCTAGACTAAGAGAATTGCCGAATCCTGCAATACTCTTAAGTCCACCTTGTCCCAGAGAGAGACCTCCAGAGTATCCGCCAAATCCATGTCCCACAGACAGACCTCCTGATGATCCTCCATAACTGTGTCCAAAGGACACGGGGCTAAATGATCCAGATGATCCTCCATAACTGTGTCCAAGGGACATGGGGCTAATTGATCCAGATGATCCTCCATATCCATGACCGAATGACAAGCCACCCGATGATCCACCTAGGGAGTAACTGCTACTTGGTGCATAATCTTGAATAGGCACAGAGTATCCCGAACCTCCAGATGAGTAACCACCAAAGGAAAAGTCAGAGATCCCACGTTTATCCTTAGTTGACATTTTCGAATCTTCTTTCGTCTCCTGAATTTCCTCCTTGCAGGAAATACTTGAGAAAATAAGAGCAAGAAGCCCCAGCACGATCTACAACAAACATTATTAATAGTTTCACAAAATATATCAGACGAGCAACCAATTTTTAATTAAATAACACTA
>JARQSV010000106.1:457035-468473 GCA_030142285.1 Calameuta idolon
AAAAAAAAATTTCAAATCCAAACTAGCCGAATATAAAAGACTTACGAGTGGCCGCATGTTGACTAAACTTAGGGTGTGTTTGCGAATGTTTCTTGTGGTAAAAGCGACCACCGAGTGGGTGAGTGAAATGTAATTTCTGATGATATTGCTAACCAGAAGAGATCTTTTATATCTGGATCCCCTCTTGGACGGCGAAAGAAAGGTCTAGGTGAAGGTAAGCCCACTCTGACGCTGCGTATACTCTAGACACATGAAACTCATGACTTCGTTTCGTCGAATATAAAAGATACAATTGCACATTGCAGATTAAAGAATCGCGGTAAAAGTGATTCGTTAATTCGTGTCATCGATTCTCTGCAATAACTTCCTAAACTGGGCGTGTACAATTAATAGATCAAATTCTTGCACGTGTAACGAAAAACTTCTTTCTTCCAAACAAACGGATAACTGTGTCGTATATTCTATTCGTAATGATAAAATATTAATAAGTAATGTCAACCCATAGATAACACGTATTTCAAGAAATACGTATTGATAGATAAAAACGTGTACGATCAGAATACATCTTCGTTGCATTTTCAATGCACTTTTAAAATGCATTTTGAGAAAAATTTTATAGATAAAGTCATTTCGTATTATGCAAATACATTTTCAATTTCCGCATCCTATTACTACTATGCATTCGAAAACTGTTGCATCGCGTGCGCTATAATGCATCTAATTAACACAGCGGTGACAGAGTGCGTTTAACATTCTGTGACACACGAGAACGTGATAGATAATGACACCTAATTAAAAGAGTCATTCTCGTAGAGAAAATTTGTTTTCTCATTGTTGGTATTGTGTCGTGAAACGTCTGTATTGTGAACGGTATTGTTTAGAAAGTAAAGTCGCATGAAGGCTCATTAATTATGGATATTCAAAACATAAGTATTCGAGATGTTTATCTATTGAGGCTCATATGTACATCTTGCTGATTGACAAAATATCATTCAACTAATACATAACATATGGGATTATTGTCTGGTAAAGTCTAATAATATATCTGAATAAAGAGAAAAGTCATTTTTTTTATTAAAAAGTGTGTATCCATACTTTTTTGTGAAATGCGATAAAAATTATTCGACCGTAATAAAATGTCAATTAACTATTTTTAATGTCATTCAATGCGAATTAACCACGGAGCAGTCACAAAAAAGTTTTCCTAATTTTCTTATATTAGGGATCGCCCAAACGTTTCTAAATCGCGTATAAAACACTGAAGAAATTGCTGCAAAATATGTTCCGCATTATTTCGTAGTAAGTTGGAAAACATCAAAGAAATTTGTCTATTGTTCTAATTCAAGATAATTTATAAAGTGATTGTTCCAATAAGGCATTTTTCCAGCCTATAATTTGAACTAGTCGAGATTTCAATTGATTTCGTCTTACTTTCACTCGTGGGATAACGGATTTCGGCATCTTCGCTGCGTGACTTCCGATCTCCGCAGACGTCTTGATAAAAAATAAATAAAATTAAAACAGAGCCGAAATTAATGACTAGAAAATAATTGATCGTCGATATCGATCGATAAATTATATTCGATCTACTGAATTTTACATGCATTGATCTATCAGAAGAATATATCAATACGTTCTTAAACTTGACAACATTCTCTCATTTGAAACAGGAGAAATGCCGGAGACTGTAAAAAATTCAAAAGAATCGGCAGTCACGCGCCGAGTACAGAGCAAGAGACTCTATCAGGATATATTGCCATTTGTATTGTACAAACGATCCCTTCACTTAAGAGGAGTATAACGTTCATTCACACTGCATAGAATCTGGCAAAACAAAAACGACCTACAAAGTATGATCGTGTATCCTGGGTGAGTGTGAAAATATGAAAAGTGAAACTTTTCCGCCTGTTTGCATTCGCCTAAGATACACGATCATACGGTTAAAGAAACAGCTATTTAAAAAATTCATAAAGCAATATTCAGAAAGTGAAAGAAAGAAATGAAATACTATTACACACGTAGAAATAAAGGTGTAGGACACGTAGGTGACAATCTCTTAACCCCTGGCTACACAGGTTCCGAAATTTAGGAACGTACTTTAAAAGGTGAGCTCTATTATACCTCAGTCTATGGAACTCAGTCAATCAAATAATTATTCTGTAATAAATATTTCTTCTTTAAAAAAAATTTACATAGAAACAAGTTCGAGGTTTAAAAATCCAATTGATAAGGTCTATGAGAGCACGTGTATAATTATGCGCTAAAGATGCTGTACCTTATCTGACCTTGTAATTTAAAAACCTTACAAAGTAGGTAGAAAACTAATGCAAAGTATCCATAGAGAGAGAAAGAGAGAGAGAGGCATAACAAGTTTGCAATAAGGAGTGATGACCATTCGAACGGAAGATTTCACAGGAGAGACCTAAAAGGCACTTGGGAAGAAATCCCGACCGGGCGGGTCCGGTATAAGCGGTAAAAGTGTAATGGCGACGTAAAACGAAAAGCAAGACGATATGGGTCACCCACGGAAAGTGAATGGCCAAGATACACCCGATCTCCTCCACAACAAGCATCGAGAAAGATTCTCTTGGACTTGACAGTGAGGACATGCGATGACCAACTCCGCCATTTTGTACATAATTCAAAGATTTTTGATGCGTGTCTATAATCCATAGTCACCCCGTGTAATATAATTATCTGGCAGCGGTAACGTTATGTAATCTTAGAAAAGATAATAGCGATGCTCATTTTACTGCTGTGAAGATGGAATCTGGAGAAGGTTATTTACCTGCTCGTGAATGTTTCAGAAAAAGTGTTGGTACAATGTACTATGCTTTGGATAGAGAGTTCGAATTTCTAATTAAAAATTCCTTCTTTCCTCTCACGCGATACAGGTGGTTATTCGTGATTAACACTAAACATCGAGCGGTCATTTGACCGTTTTAAAGCCAAAAATGCGTTTATAAAAAATTGTCCGTAGGTTCAGTGTTAAAAACACGTGAGATAGATTTCTGAAAATCAACCTTAAAATAAATTGTATATCTACATGCGTACGCGGAAGATGCGCATGCGCAGTTAAAATAAAAGCTGCGCTGACGCATACTTGAATATTATTTATTGAACAAATCTCCATACTGAATTCGCTTACCATATTAAATCTTGGGACCAAATTAACAAATCTGGATATCTTAGGTTAATCGGAGAGAGTTCCTTATTAATAGAGAAGTAACACTCATGGTATAAGTCCTATATGTGTCTTTTCCCTGCCATACGTAAGTCTGTACACAACTTTCCAGCCCAACGATACGAAGCCTCAGGAACCTGAATAATTTTAGCCTATTAATGCCCAGTGACATTTTAGATTTAATTATAAGCAGTAGTTGCGCTTTATGGCCTATAAAAGCTTTCGATAGTTTTTTAATGACCTCGGTTATCACGAGGTACGTCGAGTTCAGCAAAGATTAAGTGGGAAACATAATAGGAAAACGTACGTTTATTTTTAAAAAAGTAATAACAATAAATACAAGCTATGTATTTACAACCCCTCGACATTGAGAGGAATGTGCATTGAGAGTTAGAAAGAAAAACTATACCAAATACAGTCAATTCCATTCAATTAAAAAAAAAAAGTAGTAACGATTTCCACCCAAGGAACTATATCGTATTGCTATATCTTTCTCATTTCCAAATTTGAGCAGGCTTGGGTTGAGTAAAGGAAGGAGCGTAACTCCATGGATACGTCGGTAAAGAGGGTTTCTGCAACTGGTATGCCAAATTCGGATAGTAAAATACAGGATAGACCGCCTTAACTGGTTTGTAAATCAGAGGATTGTAAACAGTCGACTGAAATCCATAAGGTGGATGCGCACTAGCTGCGACAGAATTCACAGGATGAGTAGGAGTTGCTATAGGATGAACAGGAGCAGGAATAGGATGAACAGGAGCAATTTGATGTACAGGTGTAGAAATTGTATGTACTGGAGAAGTAACTGGGTGTAGTGGCTGAATAGGAATAGATACAGGATGAGCAGGAGTTCCTGAAGCACTGATAGGATGAACAGGATGAACTGTTTGAACGTGAGAGGCTGGAGAAACTGAAATAGGTGGAGACGAAATAGGTGGTTTGTGATCAGATTCACTGGGAATGGGAAGCCCAAAGTGAGTTGGCGATGATCCTGACGTTTGTACGCCTGTGGATACTGAACTGGAACCTACGAAGCTGGGGCCATAGCTGGGAACGTTCGCAATAAAATTAGTTCCTCCGATGAGAGTAGGCACGAATCCACCATATTGCGGAAAGCCTGGAGATCCTGGTGCTGGCAATGACGTGCCCACTTGAGAACTGCCGTCGCTGCTTGTACCCGGAGTAGGCTGAATGGGAGCCAACGTGGACGTAGTGGTGGTCGTTGAAGTGGTGGTAGTGGGTGCCTGTGTTGTTGTCGAAAGTCCATATCCTAGTGTGAAGCTGGATGGACTAGTATTTCCTGGCAGGAAGGGAGTTTGTCCAAAAGCGGTATTTCCGGTGCCAAAAGGCAGAGTAATGGGAGAACCACTGTTCTGATTATTCTGCTCGTTAAACTTGGATGGCTCGCTAGTTTGTCCAAATTGAGAACCGAGAGAGGCTAGTAAATTTTGATTTTGAACGTAATTTCCATGATTGCGCGCATACTGATCAGAATATTGGCTACTCTGAGACTGACTTTGGCTTATTAGAGCTTGCTGCAATTGAGCTATCAATCGGTCCTTCTCCAGAGATTGAATCTGCTCCAGAGATTCCTGATTGCTCAATGTACCTGATGCGTAAGAAGGTAAAGGAGGTCTCTGAAATTCCGAAGACGATCCATCATTTCCAAAAGTCTCGAATTGATTGTTTTGATTCTGAAGTTGATTATTCTGTCCGGTAAATTCATCACGGGTAGGAGCGAAACTTTGATCAGTATCAGGTGCACCATACAGTTGAGAAATAGCTTGAGCATTTTGAGCCAGAAAGAGGGCCGCATCTGAAATGGTTTGATCCTGTCCTTGACCTTGACCTTGAATGAAATTTTGACTCTGTATATTGAAGCCTTGATTATGACTTTGAGAATTCTGAAAAAATTGTTGTTGCTGCTGCTGTTGTTGCTGTTGTTGTTGCTGCTGCTGCTGCTGCTGCTGTTGCTGTTGCTGTAGCTGTTGCTGCTGTGAAGCGAAAGTATCAGGTGACGTATATACAGGCAACTTTTGATTTTTCGGTGGCAAATAATTGGCTGTATTCGAACTGAATGGTTCATTGTTTTGACTGGCTATTGGACTTGGCTGTGCAAAATCAAGATGTCTAATCGGACTGGGCACTTCCTGGTTCCACAGTCCACTACTTTGCTGATTAAATCCATTAGACAATTGATTGTGATGCTGTTGCAGCTGCTGCTGTTGATGATTAGCCTGATGCTGTTGCTGACTAGAGAAATGCTGACCGTGCCCATTGTATTGCTGGTTCGGCCTCGTCAGCTGTGAGCTTTGGCTCGGTGGACCGTATCTATTGAAAGGACGGTTTATCTGGCTAGGATGTCTAGTCACGATCCTTCCTCTGTATCCTGATTGACCAAATGCTGAACGAGAGTGGTATTTATGTCCGGACGTAAGCCTATCAGGTCTATTGTATGCGTAACCTGAATCTCGTTTTCGTTGAACTGTTGAAGGTTTTGATTCGTCATTTATATCCTCTTCGTCCAACTTCACGACTTCCAGTTTCGTAACTTCGGATTCTTTTGATTCTTCTATTTTTTCACTTTGAGCCAACGATAGAATCGCAACTAAACACGAGATTACCTGAAACAGAAATAATATTGATATTCACTAAAAATAGTCTATACTGTAGCAGCGTGTACTACCTTTTCAACTACTTGAACGCTATAGTACAAGAAACTTTTCAATTTCTTATTACTTCATTCTGAGACATGCATTTCATGAAATTACACAATTTGAGCAATACCATTTAAAAACTTAAAACGAGGAACAAATCGGTATTTATAAAAATATTTCAAGTGGGTCTTATTTTTTATGTCAATGTAATAGATTATTTAGTAAGAGAACTCACTGGCTCTTCTCATTCTTCGTATTGTATAATGCTTTTATACTTACCAAAATCAACCTCATGTTTTTACTATATCCAATTACAACAGACACTCGACACAACACTATATAATATCTGTTAAATGTTGTCGTTTCTGCTCTTAATTTTCTGCATTTAATCTTAAAAATCTTCAACACGAAAAACTAATTTCCTCGAGGATGAACGGACCTAAGTCGACTAAGAACACGGCCATACCTGCACATGTATAAGTACAGTCGGGCCGCGACCATCCACGAATTACAATAGACTTTCTTACCGGCTTTCATCGATTAAACTTAAGCAATACTGTTACGGATTCGTGATGTTACACATATCGATACATATATTTATTGTCTCAGAGTGCTTACATTGTAAGTCCCATTTTCTAACGGTACAGCCAAACCCAGGAACGCTCCATTATAACCGTGGGAACACAGTGATCGAAAATTTAATATCTCAAAAAATCAAATATACAGTTCAAATGTTCTCTAGATGCTATTTAATTCACAGACAACAATTAAAATAACGAGTAAATTAATTGATTAGGATTGACAACAAAAAGCTGTTCATGTAATTTAAATCACAAATTTTCTCGATTCTCAAAATTTAAGCTTCACAGTCAAAACTCTGGTCCAAAGTGATTTCTCGCGCAGTAAAAATATAAGACATTCCCGCACGTTTCATGCGGTCGTATTTAAAAATGAAAAAAAAAAAAAAAAACAATAGCTAATTCCTACATACACATTAATTACCACTTAAAATCACAACATGGTTCTATTGTCATTTGTCCGAATGTATGAATCCTCCTAGATATATAATTATAGTGTAAAACTTTCGATCTATTGATTGGGGCGGGAATGAAAGGAGTATTCAATTTGCCTTCGTCACTCATGATCAACGGCCCAAATGACGACCCTTGATTCCCGTCACGCACGTCTTCTGCGTCCCAGTGAAAGTCTTTAAAGACTCGTGTCTTAAGGAATACGAAACGAGCATTGATTTATAGGGAAATATTCGTATTGTGTAATGCATCGTATCGCCGTGTAAGCACGATTACGTGTGAATCAGGAATATATCGAGTGCTCTGCTATAATCAAATTCCCTTAACATTCAACCACTTCGTACCACGTGGGATCATTTAATAGTCCTCGGAGCACCAATTAAATTTCTATGTCACACCACGTATATTCGTGAAACGCTTACAGTTTATTGATTCAGCGACAACTTGGCGCATCGTAATACTAACTTTCCAACCTCGAATATGAGAATCGACATTCGTTAGTCATTTGAAAAGATTCGAGATTCCAAAATCGAATCTCGAAATTGACATTTCACCAATACGAGTAGATTTTAGAACTCTTGAGACTCTAAGAATTTTTTAAGGGAAACAAGTGCAATATAATATAATTGAGCAGGAATATTATTCGACTCAAGAGAATCAAATATCGATAGACGAACTACAAGTATTATTATGGTAAATTGTTCCTAATCGCGAATCACTTTTTGAAATGAATTATTTTAACGGGGATAAGGAAAGCAATACGACTAAAAGTGATCTTACACATCATTAAGTGAATTTAATATTTTCTATGGTGTTTTTCATTTTACTGCTTGTAACTTAGAGCCGCGCGAAATGACATCATTCGTCTTCCGGTTCTCGACTGCTCGTGAAGAGAATTTTATTTGCTGGATATTGTTCTACGTCACGCTCCTTCTCTACAGGTAAGTCTACGTCTACTTTATGGATGGACGTTTAAAATACATGTGTGCAATATTCATTTTCATGAGATATATATTGTTAATTGCTAGTTCATTTCATTAAATCCAATTTATGCTACACATCGATATCTAGTCTGATAAAATATCCCAATTATTAACTGCGACTTCGAACGCTTTCATTTCTGATTATTGATTTCTTCTTTTTTTAAAGAACTTGCATAATTACAAGCAAACAAAGAAACTTCGTTAAATGCTATTTATTCATATTCATCAATGACTTTCTACTTGACGTGTGTTACTGATAATGATGGATATGATAATTATCAAACAGAAACGGAGTTACTTCGTCTATCCACTTCCCATAAATTTAAATTACTCGCGATCAAAGATCCTTTCGAAGTTCCAGCATC
This sequence comes from Calameuta idolon, assembly GCA_030142285.1. Classification (NCBI taxonomy): domain Eukaryota; kingdom Metazoa; phylum Arthropoda; class Insecta; order Hymenoptera; family Cephidae; genus Calameuta; species Calameuta idolon. The sequence continues at coordinate 465,256 of JARQSV010000106.1, forward strand.
CACAATTTTAATAAACAATACACCTTTCAAATAATTTAATTAAGAAAATTGAATCAGCGGGGTCGTCTAACAAAATTAAAAGTTTGAGTTGGGTGAATTGTATTGAGCATTTGTGTATATTTAACAGTAATTTACAATATGTGCAAGTGACGTAAATCTATAGTGAATTTTCGCAAATATCACCCATTAACGAATTATGTAGTCGGTTTAAGTCATGTTTATACACTGACTCTGTTTCTGCATGTTATCAATATAATAAATTTGTAGAAATTATATCAGAACATGAAATATATACATCGCGGTATGGTAGATATATTATAGATTGAACGTCGCACAATTTTAGTCGTCAGCGGAATAAGATTGGAAAGATGGTCTGCAGCCAAATTTAACCATCTAACCAACGATGTAAGGGCTGCTGTAGGCTGTGTAATAGGGGTAGGCACTGTAGGCAGAATATGCGTAGGGGAGGCTGTAACCAGCTGTGTAGGCTACTGGTGCAGAGTAGGCGCTGTACGCGTAAGGTGCAGCGTATGCAGCTCCCAAGACAAATCCTCTCTTGTCTCTGACGACATTTTCAACTGGAGAATTCGCCTCAACCTTCGTGGGTTCGATGGATTCGACGTCTTGAGCTTTGTCGGCCAAAGCAACGGCAGCGAAAGCCACAAGGAGAATAGCCTGGAAACAAGAAAAAAATGGACAATTTAAGTACAGATTTACATTGAAAAATTATTATGAACTAGAGATAGTTTTCGAAATTTCAATAAATATGAAACTGAACAGCCATATCACTTCAACACTACGATCTTCCTAAATAAAAACATGATTTGAATTTCATAATTATATAGTATTTATGCGCAATCTATTTTGTCTTTGATTCAAGATCTTTGACCCTGGTCTATCTTTTTTTTTTAATTTTCACCAGGATATTTGAAACAGACTAACTTGATGTACTTTGAATCGTAGGAATATAATAATATGTCTGTATGATTAATTAAGGAAATAATGAAAATCCTCATTGCTTATAGATCAAACTCAAAATACTCACGACGAAGCACTTCATTTTGAGTGTATTGGATTTTTTGATCAGCTCTTGGAATACTCGAAGACTGAATGATGCTCCTGGATTTTCAGGGGCTCGTTTATATACCCCACGATCCGATAATCTTCGACGCGTCATACCCTGATTGATCAATTCAGGAGGACGTGTCCCCTACGCATGTATAATATGTTGGTTCATTTATAGAATGTTGCATACGTCTATACTCAAGATACCTTCTATTGTTTACGTAGTCCTGCGTAATACCCCATGCGTGGTACCTACTCCAAGATGTATTAGAGGCGTGCACGTACGTTGAAGCAAGGCAAGTCTCGTCCAGCCAATTCAAGTGAAGCAAGGGACCTTGGCAATCAGCCAAATACGAATGAAAGTATTTTAAAATAACAACGTAACATAACTGCGTGATGTCGAGGTCTTCGTTGCAACGAGTTCTGTGAACTTTACAGCCATCCTTAGTTTGCATTTGAACGACGTGAAAAGTGTGCTGAAAGACAGTCAGTTTTATAACATTAATGCCAATAGAAAGATCGCAGCATACAATTAATGCTCTTATGACGTTTTCGTAAATACTATTGAATCATAAAAAGGCCCTTTCAAGTTACTTTCAAGTTGCAACATAGTTTGTGTGGAAAGCAGTTTTTAGACCTTAAGAATATCTAATAAAGCTTTCCAAGCAGGGACGTTCTTACACAGTACGTTTAAAGTTACTTGTCGCAATATGTATTTGGAGTCACGAAATTAAAAGGATTCTGAAGCGAGAATTAATAGTTTGAATAAATGAATAATTAGATAATGTTGGAATATTATTATACTACATGCACTATGGTAATAGTCACTTACTAGTCACCTAGTTACCAAAATCATAGACCTTCGTAGTAATAGCTGAATGGTCTACATAGGAAAACTGTGTAATCATAATTTCGACTAATGGCCAATTTCTTCATTTTCGGATAAAATTTATCCTGCGGACAAATCCCCAGCTAAACAATCATTTTCATGTTTTAGAAGTTTATCCGCAGGATAAATTTTATCCGAAGGTGAAGTAATTAGCCATAAAGCATATATGTATCTATCTAAAGTGCAATACTATAATGTTACAGAAAATATTTATTACCAATGATTTTTGACAATAATTTCTATTACAATATTTGAGTAGTGGAAGTTGTATACTGGATTCGGACAAAATGCAGGCAGATTAACATTCATCACATAACTGTTCGGTCAACGTAAAACCCAGGATTATTTGTTTTTATTTATTTATTTTCATTCTGTAGACTATTGTTTTATTCTTCTATAAGTGTTCGTAGGGTGTGTCTTGCTCATTCGAAATTTAAATTGTGGAAAACCCTGGTCATTGGTTAGGCGTCTCGTGACGCAAGCGCAGTACAGCATAACCAACATAACCAACTCAATCGTCAATATTCCTAGGAAGACATTTCGAGTCGTGCGACTGTTTATTTTAGTTGTCAATACCAGTTAGAGGTTACTTCGATACAGCATGGTTTCATCTGCAAAACTGCGTTTTCCCGTGGTTTTCGGTACCATGCTTATTGGTATCTATATCACATTTAAGAACAGGTACATTTTTGATTTGTATTCCATTCTAATTGTGACTACTCTCGCTCAAATAAATTATTTACTATTACTATATTTGTTGCTAGGTTTTTTTTGCATATCGCTCTTTAGACTTGTGATATTTTTAAGTTATTTTCTGGTGACACCATTAGTGTTCCAGATATACTACTTATACGCAGCGTATTATTTTTACAATTCAATATTTGAGTAAAATTGTTCATGTCAAAGAACAATAGTTTAATTTGCATATTTACCTTTTATGATGTTTTTGGAGAAACATAACCCTTGCTGCAACTATACGCCTTTACGTGCTTCTGTTCTATGTAGTACATGTAAACAGTGAAATGAATTTATTATTGCACGTAAACACTAAGAAGCCTGGAAAATAATTTTATAGTTACAAAATTTGAAAATCGTGAAATAATCAAATTTCATCGAAAAGTTTTCCGCAAATGCCTACGGAATTTATCCACCGAGCTAACAATTCTTCGTATTGTAATTTCATAACGTATAAATCATCGAAAAAGGAATACGTAATCGATTCAATTCCAAGTCAGAACGTCTATTCGTTGTCAAACTTATGGAA
>JARQSV010000106.1:485705-522785 GCA_030142285.1 Calameuta idolon
AGCAAATTTAAAAGAACGAATGAATACTGTGTTAATCGAGTTAAATCAATGGAATCTGCTGCGGCGTCAACCAATCTTATTGGAATTACATTATTTCGATGCTGACACAGCGACCCAACAAATTCGTGTAAACAGATATATTTTACAAATACACCCGGCTGGTATTTGCATTCGCGAGAATGGAAACATCGTGTTTCATTCTGCACTGCGTTAAACTCGTAGGTCCGTTATGTGGTGACGTCATTAAATTTTTTGAAAAATTTTAAGCGAAAGTGCACAAATTTACATTCTGGTTCGTGTCAATTCCCACGTTCCTCGTTTGCCATTTAACTTCTATACTCTCAATACTATTCTTTATGTTAATTGTAGACGTAGCACTTTCGTATATAAACGAACTTTGACTCTTATCGGTGAATTGCTCTCACAACTTTAGAACCAGCAAATCACCAATTTAATCCACGCACAATACCGAAGGCCATTATTTGTCGATGACTTCGAATCGGAAGCGAGCGATCGATCTCATCGAAAGCGACACGGTTCAGTTGTGAGAATAATCGAAACTCTCGGAAAAGGAAACATTCCCTTTCCCTAACAATATTCACTATTCAGGCAAAGATAGCGACGTTAACGAGGGTACAGGTAATTCCACGATAGAGCAGAATAATAAAAAAAAACTGTCCATTCTTATACTTGTCTCATCTTTGTTTCATCTGGCACTTGGCTCTATGGAGCACAAAGCTAATAAGGATCAAGAAGAAGAATAAGATCTTTGTTTCATTGTACGCCTGTAATTTTCATTCAAAATTTGTATGAATACAAAGTTATAAAGATATCGGACAGATTTTTTTTAAATTGTCACCGACCTTTTCAAAAGAATATTTCATAAAGATACAGCATCCTTACTGGTACATTGACACCTCAATTTTCGAGTCACGTAATCTAAAAAAAAAGTACTACCACCTCAAGCTTCATAGATGCGAAAATATTGTACAATACAAATATATGGATATGAAGGTTGACCGTATACGTTACATCACTACGTGCAAGACCTGTAATATGTGAAGGATCGATGGAGAAATAGCATGGCGAAAATAGTAGACATGGTGAGGCAAAAGTGAAGCGTATAAAGTAGGAGCCGCTTATCGCGCAGTAAGTCTCCTGGAAGTTACTAAGCTGACAGGAAAAAATTCAAAACAGCCATTTGGTTACAGCTAGCCGTCGCGTCATCGTATAGTTATGTAAATCTGAATTTACACACCTGAATCGGCACTATTTACCTTTTACCTTACGGTCACTTGCGGTCAGCTCGTGGTACCGTTGCTCCTTGGCAAAGTCTCGGTAACCTTGTGGAAACGTAACTAGTACATAGATATATGTATATACACAGCCCACATCAGATTCCAATGCTGTTGTTAAATGAATAAAACGGAATCCATTAAAAAGCGAACCAGTTCCGTTAAGACGGCACTTATTCCGCAATAAAAGTATAACGTAAGGAACGTCATATGGTGATTCTTATTATTTCTTATGGAATCGAGTAAAAACTAGCTGTCTTCGTAACTACGTTAATCAAACAGCACCGGACAATATAGCCCGGGGGGGAAATGATTGTCGAGTTTTAAGGCCGTCACTATATGGCACAACTTAATTCGTACGTCCTCGATTTGTCTGTGCACAATGAAAGAGAGACATTACATTCATAGATATAACGGTTCTGGATGTCCTAGGTATTTGAGTTAACGCGAATAGACTTTATGTCTGGAGCGAATAATAACTCCCACCGAGCATATCAAGAGGAATTAGTTCATCATTCATTTTTTTGATATTAGCGTCGGAGAGAAACCGGTATTTCTGTATCTACGTGTGCTTGGCGCATTCCAACGTCCGCGGTGTGGACACGCCTTACGGCTAGAGACGGTCTAACAATTAATGACGAAGACATTGAGTCTCGTCAGAAAACTAAAGAATGGAATTGTTGGAACGGAGAATAACGACATCCACCGAGGCTTTCAGTCTCATTAAGTTTTATACTCGTTCGCATAACAATTCTACGGCGCTGAAAAAGCTTCTATTCTACCGAGCGTCTTCTTGAGAGACACTTTTTTTTTGGGAATTTTATTTTTATATTATTTCGAATCTCGAATCGAATCGAACGGAACGTTTGCTCTTAAATTTTTAGCGAATTTAACTTCCCGCACGTCTACACCTGCTGGTCAATTTGGTTTCTTTCGAAGGTTGCATTCCAGAGAAAGTTGCCTACGGTCATGGACTATACTGTAGCTATTATATCTGGTGCGCTTGAGTCTGATGGGAATACACGTGTCTTGGTACGAACTATGTATTATGTATGTACTTGGGAACATGCTGTGATGTACATATATACATATGTAGAATAGCTGTAGGTACACGCAGCATGGACTTATGGAATTATGACTTCAATGGATGTGTTAATTTCCATAGCGTGATTCGATGCTAAATTACGAAAGTATCGCTAATTACATGGTCAGCTTCAACATCGATCCTCTATAATCTGCTATGCCAGCTTCTAGAAATCCGAAAATTTTGCATGAAATTGAATTCCTATTCTATGAGGAATTATAGACATTCGTGGGATTCGATAATGAGCAATTTTTTCATTTAAAATTAAAGCTTACATCGGTAGGCTATTAAAGTCGTACGTTGGAGAAATAATTAATTCTTTATACGGACGTGACTAATTTAAAATTAATAAGATAATAGGAAGAGAGCACAGGATATTCATTACGCGGATGACTTATAGATCGGGTAATTGGTAATAAGATCGAGCGTTCTCTGAGATCAGTGACTTTCGAAAGTGAAAGATACAAATATGTAAAAGGTGCGAACTGTCTTATAAATAAAATGAAGACGATCTGATAATAGAACAAATATATATATATATGGTAAAAAGATTTAAAAAAAAAATAGTCAAATCATGAACAAAGATCTCAATATTCCCACAACAATTATTTCTAACAATCTCGATCGTTAGTCTCGAAACTGTTTCTAAGTCTCACACGAAATATTGTCGGATGTTTCTACAAAAATAAAAAAAAGAATTGCGAGCAGCGACCTTGATGTCTTGAATCCTTAAAAAAAAAGAGAGAGTAATGTCGCATCAATTAGGAGCAATTTCTCCCGAGAAAGAATATACTTGATTTGCTTTTGTACAAAGTAGCCATATACGTACACGAAGAAAACCAGCTTAGTTTCCAAGAGTAATGACTCTCCTGCCTCGAAGGCATCTGCCCCAAATACAGTTACGAAATTAAAAAATCGATCATGCTATCAAGGTCGCACTATATAAATATATGCAGGTATCACTTTTCAGTAAATATCGAAGCGCGACTATCGAGCAGCCGTACCTCGCGAAACCAGCCTAGATATTTTAGAAAGTGATTCCTCGTTTGCGCGCTGCCACACGCAAAAACTATCGCAACCGTTCACTTTTCACGAGAAGCCGCAATTCTACCTTTCCACGTATTTTCTTCCTGCCTTCTTTTTCTTCGTTTCCTTTGTCCGTTTCAGAAGCAACGAGTAAATTCGTGCACGCATGCGCACTGCGGCAGTAAAAGTCACACTCGGCAACGTAAAGCTGTCATTAAGAGTTTCACGATAATTATACGTTCTTTCGTGTGCGCATCGTGTAAACGAACTGCTGAGAATTAATAAAACACACAGCTAAAGACGTTTGACTTTTCTCCCACAGTTTCTCAAAGATCCATGCACCAAGGATAACAATAGCGTTGCGATGGACGCTGAAACTGGGGCCATATTGGCCCTGCAGATTCTGGCTCTGTGCTCAATCGTCGCAGCCCTCCTGGCTTACCTAATGCGACAATCTCGTAGTGCCACAGAGGAATTCGAGATGCGCTGTAAGCGACACGTCCTGGTGACCAGCTGTGAAACTGGGGTGGGTCTACAGATTGCCTTGGCTCTTGCCGAAGCAGGTTACAAGGTAATTGCAATTGTTTGGAATTAAAAGGCCATTTCGCTCCGTCGACTGTTTAGCCATTACTATGTATCCTAGAATAATCATTTCCTTTGTATACTTCCCGAGCGAGCATGGCAGAATGGAAAGCATATCAGGCTGGCGCATCGCATATTCATCGAATGCATTGGCCGGAGAGGGCGAGTAAAATTATTCCGTGAAATTAATTATAACAGTTGTATTCGCCAGGTATTCGCCGGGTCACGCGAGCCCAATGGAAACTCAGCATCCATGAAAATACTGCGAGCTCTGGAGCTTCGCAGAGAGATGGAAAAGGATCCTTCGTACCCAGCAGCATCCGGAAAGCCAGATGGACCTGCTCCGGGACCGATCGTACCGGTGGAGTTGGATCCCACACGGGAAGACAGTTTACACGCTTGTTTGGATGCAGTCAGAGCTAAGCTCCCAGCTGGAGACGATGGCAAGCTTGCTAATTCGATTGGGAATTACGTATTGATTGCGTATCCGTTCTGGACCAAATAGATAGCATTGGAAATCCGTCTTCATCCCGCATGTCGTTCACGTATTGATGCACGGTCTGCGTCAACGTCTCTTGTCAAACTAATCACGTGTTTTTAGCTGTACATTAATTATGTACAGCAGGGTATATATTTCCGTACGTTGGAGTAGAACAAATTAGATGCATAATTGTAACGTGCTGGGAAATTACTAAATTAGTTGATGGTATTAGAGTTCGGCTGTCGATAGTAATCGATATTACTGTAATATTCACTTGTAAATGGTAATTTCGTATTAGATTGCAGTGCGCACGTGTTATATAACTATTGGCTGTGCACTTTAAGTCACTTTCCATAATGGTGCGTGTTACCATAATACCACATGCTTATCTGTATAAATCGTACAAAACGATAGTCACGATGATATATCAATGATGAATTATCCGATTGATAAAAGCGCTGCTATTTTGGATTTATGATCAGAATATACATTCATCTACTTTAATTGCTTGTTTAATATGTCTGCAAATGACACTCGGCAGTATTGCTATTCTGCGCATACATTCATAACGTACATGTTGACAGATATTGATAAACGTTTAACCAGCATTTGTAATTATGCGTATAGATATTGGTTTACTACGGATACGTAATTATACATCAAATTAGCATCGAACGATGCTGTATGATAATTGAAGAAGAACGTCAAAGTATTTTTCGGATGAGATTCGTAGCATTAAAATATTCTAGACAGATTTTTATTTTCAATGTTGTCGTGGTGTTGTAAAAGTGCAAGCATTTTTTACTGTTTTAGGGAGACGTGGAAAATGGGTCTGCTAATTATTTCATTCAATTTCAGGTCTTTGGGCTGTGATACATACCGGGGGATTGGCGTTACCTGGAGCCATTGAAAAGCAAACTAGTTCCGCGTGGGAATCTATGTTGCGACATAATCTGGTTGCACCACTGCGTACAGCCAGAACATTCATACCACTTTTACGTGCCAAGAGAGGTACCTATTCCCATATGGCATTGTCTCGAGGTCATCGTCCTCCTAAATTCAAGAACAATGCATCAGATATCATCGCATGCATACGCAATTGGACAAGGTGTCATTACTGAAGATAAAATTTGACCTTGTCGAAATAATTATAGTATCATATACGAGGACAATAGGGAATACGAAACCGAAAGGTCTTTGAGCTCTGGTGTTTTTTATTACGTGAGACGTTATAGAAAAATAGCTGGGTTGGTTACTATCAATTATTTTGAGACTGGACATATTGAGTGAAGGGGTTAATTAATTAGTTTGATGAATTTACTGTTTAGGAATTTATTAATTAAATAGACCTTGTCTTTTATTTTATCAGGTCGTATCATTCTTCTGGGGGATGCCGAGACTAGTTATGCAACTAAAGCTGGAACGGGATTGGTCGCCTTTAGTGCTTCCCGTCGTGCAGTGGAGGGAGCTGCTGAAGCTTTAAGAAACGAATTGCTAGCTTCCGGTGTGGACGTTGTTCTTCTTAAGCCACCGCCAGTGAATCCACTTGTTCTTTATGCACCTCCTATTCTCAAGACGTAAGATTGGCCGATGATTTACTCAATTAATATTGTGTGCGATCACGCTGTCTTGATTAATTAAATACGAATTTTTGAATCTTTTTACAGACCCGACATAGAAGCTGGCATAACGTCGAGCGAAGGAACATGGACAGCGCCTTTACCAACCTACTCAATAAAAAATTCATTAATTCCTGCGATCACTACGCCATGTCCTTTTAATTGTTACAATATGGCGGTTAAGCCGAGGCTCTTTTGTCGATGAATATTGTGCTAAAAGGATACTTTGAAAATTCCAAGAAGGAGACAAATCGTATTTTTTGTCTTGTCAATAACCTTTTGTAATATATGTGAGAAAGCGTTCATTATACTAATTTTAATAGTGAGATAACAGTTATCATAGGAACTCGCCCGAGCATAACTTTTAACGTAACTTTAGAATTTCTTTGATATATCACTGACGATTTATGGATTAATTTATAATTAAGAATATAATTGTTACTAATGTAACTGTGTACATAACCATGACCAGAACGATAAACTGGTACGTTCAATTGATTTATAAGTCTTGCGGTTTTTTCTCAAAATTACGACTAGAATAATTTGACACGAATACTTTTAAAGACGATAAAAATAAATTATTACTGTTTTTGTGTCTTCCTTTGTGTTATCGGTAATTGGATATGAGAAATTTAATTAACAACGAATAAACGGCAGGTTTATATAACGACGGTGGCATTTATATTTAATTAAATAAATGTACTGAAAACGAGAATAAAGAATTTCTTAATACATAATTTCGCGAGGTCCTGTTCCGATAATGTTAATCGATAAAATCGTATATTGTTTTACTATGTATGTGCCAAGTGATATCCAGTGATTTCCTCCGGACATAAAATTTCCGTAAAAAGACCGCTCGTAAAAATCTATGGAACGTGAATAAATCTCGAAAAAGCTCGCAAATGGATTTTGATTTCACTTGAAAATTCCAGTAAGGCGAACCCCCTCGTTACTAGAGGAATGAGATGTTTACGGAGAGAGAGAGAGAGGAATTTCCCTTAAATTCGTAAAATTGTCCAGGAAATTGAATGAAAGATGTTTCAGGGGAATCGAAACCCACGTTAGAAACGGTTGGAAGATTAGCATTGCTACCAAAAAAAAAATAATAAAATTAAGAAAAATAAAATATGTCAAATGTAGTTTATCCTCTTAAAGTCCTCGAACAATAAAAGACAAATAAGAGATACATATCCGACTCCACAACAGTTACTAGTACAAGGAATTCTGATTCAGCAAAATTGCAGTTTAGTTGCCGTTTCGTAGTATGAAGTTTCAAAGAGCAATTTGTGCGAAATCACCCCAACGAATTATCTCTAAATTGGTTACAATTTCTGACAACTGAGTTAGTACAATCAATCGTATATGTTCGTTGCCCGTTATGTTGTCGACGTTATCTATTAAAATTGCTATAAAACGTTATACATGTTGCATAACCTTATATATCGTCGAGTAATTCAAATAGTATATTGTGCATCGAGGGCAAAAGATTATTTTGAAGAGTGTAAAATCACACGAGTTAAAATATATCATTTTCCCGTTGCTGCACACGATATATTCCGAACGGCTTTATTTGAAAAAAGGTTAGTTCCGATAAAAAAAATTTTGCTTCGCGAATTTCGAAATAAAAAGAATTTATAAGCCCGCTATAGCATGAGGAAATTACCAGACTGCAATGAACCATTTTACGCTGGTTAGACAGGCACGAAAAGGATCGTTTTCAAGGGGTTCGGACATAAAAATTTTTATTCTATTTTGGAAATATAAAATTTGAATAGGGTGATCGTACACGTGCTGATAGTTGTATTGGCTTTATTAGTACTTTCTCTTGTTACATTTACATATGCCGAGAAAGTATAGGAAAATTATTGTGTAACGTTGTTGACTATGACATTATGTCATTGTAGGCGATAGTAAAAGCCGAGTTTTTTATTATTGTCCATTGATTGCTTAATGAGTAATAATCTTGCAAATCGTTAAATATGTACAGGCGAACCGATTTTTATAAGGGAAAAAGTCTCTCCAGTGTCCGTTCGTAAGAAAATGAAATAGTTTGAGCTATGAATTTCATCTTGCGAAAATCTAAGCATAGTATCGTAAAATATTGTTCACGATGACGAAAAGAAAACAGAGGAAATAAATATACAGGTCTATTAGTCTTTTAAGAAAAAGGCCAAAAATCATCTGCAAACCATGAAAAAAAAAAAGTTTCTACAATAACCAGAGTAACCTAAAAAATGTCGCTTCCTTTTATCGAAGAGAAAACTTTTTATTCGACTACGGCCACTCGATAGGGTCTGGATAAGTATACAAGAATTCATATTTTTTCCCAAAAAGTTTTTTATCGATGTTTACAGAAGAGTCTGTAAAAAAAAGGACACGAATACATACTTGGTAAAAATTTTACTGTCGTCCGTAATTTCGCTATAAGAAGGTCAAGAAAAATTCTTTCAGTGCCGAACAAAAAGAAATATACATTTTATTGGTCCACGCAGCATCAGTAATTTATCAATGCACGGTTTACTAAACCGTAAGATCTGTAGAATATTGGTACACCTTAATTATCCTATGTAATATTTTATAAGTATCTCACCCAATTCGCGTAACAGCGAAATACATTTTTTCGAGTTAACTAATAGTTTACGATATTTGCCATAAAATTATTATCCTTTGCCATTCAAGGTGGAAAAAAAATATTCGCAAAAAATCATCGATGTGATCTCAATTCGAGCTTTGCGTCAAAGTGATAGTAGCGGGAGGCAGACAGGCTATCAACTCGATACCAGCCTGTGACTGGCGATGTCGCAGTCAAGCCGTAACTCTGCATTTCTGCAGAACTAAAGTCATTATACAACTAGCACAGCACCAGGACCACCTGTTACTGTAAGCTACGAAATCGGTTGGCAGATAATTGGATTAATGACAGAAGGTAAAGAATGTAACCAATTGCATAAAGCAGGGTAAAGTTTGGAGTAAGGGGTAAAACGTTCGTATAAAACTACCTAGTTACGTCGAGGATAGCATCAGTCTTCAAGTTGCATACCCAAAGATAGAAGCCATGGCCATGAGTAAGGTACCTATCCGAGAGAGAAAGAGAGAGAATTTCGCAATTTTAATCTAAAACAATATTATCTCATTAAAAGCAAATCAAGTTTGCATCAAAAACAGATAGAGCCGTTGTGGTTGCGACCACAATGTATAATTTAAATATCAAGTTGTTTGATCTTGCTTCAAGTGCTCGTAATCAGAGTCAATTGTCAAAATGAGGTTCTCGTCCTCTTGAGCACATTCGGCGTCGCGATGCCTGAAAAGATTCGGTCGAATATCACTCCTTTCATCCTATTCAAACTTTTTCACCTTTGTGTCACTCCAATTCGCGATCAACATACAGAATATTATTCAGCATTTAGATTGGCATTGCGGATGCCATAGAAAAGCTAGCAATCAAGATGGGCAACCAATCCGTATCCTAATAATATCTGCCATGAGGTCAAAAGGTTACCTCCCTTGATAGATGGTATCAGCCACAAGCCCTGTGATATCCTCTTTTACAACAGGCCAAGATATATTTATCAAAGCCCTTATCGTTTTTATATCTTGACGCAGAATCACACGTCTGAACTTTAATGAAAGGATTCTTAGGACACGGATCGATCACATATATTTATATAAATAGTACTGACCTACCCTATCGAAATACGTCCATAATGAAGTCTCTAACTATGCAGGCAGTGATCGTCTGCGCCGTTTTACTGGGGGTCGGAGTCTTTGGATTCCCGGATGGTCATCATCACGGAGGTATAACTGATCTTCTGAATATTGCATTTACGTGTTTGCAATTAACATGACTTTGTATTTTTGTTATATTTTTTTTTCAATTTTTCTCAGGTGGCGGTGGTGGCGGCGGTGGTGGTGGCGGTGGTGGTGGTGGCGGTGGCCATGGACATGCCCATTCTTTCCAACACTACCACGGACCAGTAGAAGGACATGGAGTAGAAGTCACATGGAAGGATAAGCATGGGCACCATCATCACGACTTCAAGGCACATCCTAAATACGAATTCGCCTACGGAGTAGAGGATCATCACACCAAGGACTTCCACGGACAAAAAGAGCACCGTGACGGTAATGAACTGTCAATGGAACCATAATAATCATAATAATACAGATACACCTATTTCCCCATTTACCCAATTCTATACAACTTGGCATGTGAACTGTGAATACCGAATAACAGGCAAGGATGTCGCCGGCGAGTACCACATTCATGAACCCGGCGGTAACGTGAGGACTGTAAAGTACCATGCTGATCATCATGGTGGATTCCATGCTGTCGTTCATAATTCCGGTGGAAACGACCATTCCGGAGGAACTTATGGAGGCCATGGACACGGACATCATTAAACTTCTCATTGCCATTCATCTCCACGCAATCATCCTTCGGAAGATCGATCTCTAGCGATTTGGACGTCGTATAGTGGTTCAAAAAAAAAAAAAAATACGACCAATACGTTGCTAGGAGTCGTCGTTCTTTGCGAACCTGACACTTTGAACTAAAGACCGTTTCGTTTTCTTTTTTATTCGTACGTTATCTAGATTTATAGAATGACGACATATTGTCTGGAATTGTTCTGATATATAATAAAGGCATGAATATACATTATACGTTATCTTGTACCTTTTGATTAGATCAGAAATCTTAAAGCATCATGGACCTTTCTACGTTACTAAAATACAAGACAATTATCATAAATAGATACTGGCTATTGATACCATCTTTCATTAATTGTCTGACTCTAATTTTTTCATTGTAATCACTCTTTGTTTTGGATCTTGAGAATATAGAAGAAAGGCATGAAAAAATAATCTCTATTCTATATTAGATCAAGACTATCAGAATACATCGAGCTTCGTCGATCATGATAACCTGACAAACCATTAATTAAACCCTCTTCCAGGATCTGATGTTACACGTAAGATCAGCTCCTCTTAGGATCCCTACGATATCCACGTCTATGGAATCAATGATACGTTGGATAAAATACTGTATAGATACGAAATAAAAGGATAAAAGAGTGTTCCATACCTTATCTTTTTGGTAACATAAAAACGATCAAATCACCAAAGACCTTCGTCAAATGCGGAAAACCCAAACAATAGCCATTAATTGTTCGTGTACGATGATTAATGCTGTAATTCATCATATTAGGCGACAGGAATTTTTTTCTCAAGTTTCTCTATTATATCAGGAAAGAGATAATATTATCTCTAATTGCAGAAGCAGTGATAATATATTGGGAGAATCCGCTTTATCTTGAGTCACCTTCGCATGGACTATGCTGTTGCATTTACGCAATTGTTTTTTGGAAAAAAAAATTAATTTCGCGGGCACGGATTTTTCTAATTCGAAGATTCGAAAGATTAGTAATTTAATACTGTTTGGTGATATTTAACTGATACCTTTTTTTCGCTTAGCACTTATGCGAATCATTATCAAAAAAATTTTTGAAAATTTTGTAAGATTTTTACAGCATCTGTGGCTAATACTATCATACTGGCAATGTGTCCTATCGACGATAATACATAACGGGTCTCGGTTACGTGGAAACTAAAGGAGAATTCGTCAGGGAATCCTCCGGAAATCGAACTGCAATTTACAAGGTCAAGGATTATTGTGCAACTATAGGACTTGGGATTCGAGATGATTGTGGTACAATTCTGTAATTGAAAGTCGATCCGTCTGAAATCAATGCGTTCAACCTCACCGACGGCGCACTCGAGCATTATAAGCGCCGAAAATCGTACTACGTAACTATAAGATACAGAAGAAACGTGATTTACGTAACACCAAGAGAGAATGTAAAATTAGATCGTTCATTGCCATCTATAAATGACCCAATCAAAAGCGACAATAATGCACCATGCATCATAATCGGGACAGCCATTACCAAATTTTATGCTACTCGATAAATATTTTTGTAATTATTCGCTTTCACGACATTCCTTAATGTTACAATTTCTATGCAATTATAATGATTTTACCTTCAGCGAAACACAAAGGATTGCAAAGTCTAATCGAATGTCGTTCCGGGATGTAATTATTCAAATGTTGCGAAGTGACCTCTGTCGTCATTAATATTGCAAAGAATGAGTTTGGAAAAGAAATCATTGCGAACAAGTCAGTTTCAATAAGACTGTATAAAAAAATTTACTAATGCTTCCAGATGCTGCAGTAACCATCACTGTAACACGATACTAATGAAAATCATATTTTTTTAAAAGATGTAATAAAAAAATAAAAAACCTCGTAGACGCGTTCCATAAAATAATACTCCGTGAGGAATACACATCCTGCTTATATAGAGTTCAATAGTAATTCAAATAGACGGAATAAAATATTCTCCTTGGAAACAATGACTTCCCTCGCAATACCAAAGAGACATCAGGAGCTGCAAGATCGTAGAAACCATTGAATATTAAATATTTGAATTCGTCGATGCGAACTCTCTCCGTCGCCAATATCGTGCGAAAAAATTATCGAAGATCGACCTACTATGTATATTTGATATATGTATATTTGAACAAAAAAAAAAACAAATTTACTTTTTATAGAAAGTATTATCGTAACGTTTTTCATAAAGTCTCTAGATGGAGATCGATTAAAAATAACGACAATTTATTGGAGCATACGCTGTTGTGTGAAGCGGTAAGAGTTACGCAGCCATTGTGGCCCGCCGATGGAATGCGACACTTATGCATAGGAAAGCCATTCGTCCAAAAGTTTTTATGAGGGCGCAGTATCTATACACTGTTAAATAACAACGTAATGGCGAAATTTTAGTGGCAAAACATGATCCTGGTAAGCAGTATATAATGCCCAGTCGTTGTCGATAGGTGTATCATTCAACGTTCGATAGACGTGAGCAACATGGCCTTCAAGGTACTTAAGCTACTTCTCATACAAAGTTATAAATATATATAGTGAAAATTTCACTATAATTATCCTAGCACATTTTCATCCATCATATTTCTTTAATTCTCTTCGTTTCTGACCCAATTTACTTTCCCTTACCTTACTTAACGGGAATAATTTTCCCGCTACAGTTTGTCGCAGTACTGGCTGTTCTGGCTCTCCTGGGAGTCGAACGTAGCTTCGCAGGACATGCTCACAGCTTCGCGCATTACCATGGACCCGTAGAAGGCCCCGCACACGAAGTAGTCGTTCACGATAAACATGGTCACCATCATGTGGACTACGTGGCTCACCCCAAGTACGAGTTCGCTTATGGTGTCGAGGATCATCATACGGGAGATTATCATGGCCAAAAGGAACACAGAGACGGTACGTGATGTGTCGCTTGAAATAATTAAAAATTGCTAGTCCTTAATCTATGGATTGATCGGTTCAGTGGTATTTGAAAAACTTTGTTCCATGTGTGAAAAACATTGAAAAATTCCCTCATCGAACATGTGGTCGTTCCTCATAGTAAAATTCGAGTACGGTTATGTGACGTGGATTGTATTTTATTTACAGGAAAGCACGTGGCTGGTGAATACACTATTAAGGAACCTGGTGGCAACGTCAGAACCGTCAAGTACCATGCCGATCCCCATGGAGGATTCCATGCCCATGTTCACAATTCTGGTGGAAATGATCACTCTGGTGGAACTTATGGTGGACATGGTCATGGTCATGGACACGGATATGGACACTACTAAGAATTTATTATGAATACTGTACAAGTGCTTCTTGCATGCATTTAACTCGTTTTATAGATCCTGTTTGATGCTTATGTGAATGTAATATATTTGTTGAATATATAATCTGTTAGTTATCCTGCAATTCGTTAAAAAAATGTGTATGCGATATCGCATTAAGGGAGTAGATTATCCTTGAATTTTTTTTTTAAAACTGAAATTTAGTTTCTTTTCTATTGCGATAGTTGCGTCTGTTTCACTCGTTTCAAGCCTTAACGGATTTTTAAAAAATTAAAAAAAAATTGACAAATTTCCGAAAGTCGAATAGCCCTTAGTGTATAATGGTAAACAGTGACGTACGAACTCTCTTTTCCTAACTGCTACTGTTTGTAAAATGGTTTATAACCATTAAGAGTTCAGTGCCGAACAAATTTCCAAGTGAACTACACGCGGAAGATATTGAAAAGCGTTGAGATGAGTACCAAGCGATGTGTGAAGGTAATCACACAGCTAGTGTCGGAAAAGTGGAAGTGCAGGGCATAGTCCACATGTTCAAGCGGTCAGCCGAGCTATAAGTCGAGTTGTCTGTAAGATACTTATAGGACATTGGTGACGGAGAGAGTAAAACTTTCAAGAGTATAGTGGAATCGCAATCTTACAGTCCAGATGTTCTGATTAAAAAAGAAATACATCGATGACGTGCAAAAAATGGGGAATTGGTTTCGAAAAATCAAAAAAGTGAACAAGGCTCTGAGTGGAAAGAAAAAATTAACAAAAAAGCTCATCGAGCAGTAAACCACATATGGTCTTGCCATTGGCTATGTGCACACAGATCACATATCTAAGTATATGTTTCAGTGTATTTGCGAAGAAAAAGTCCAGCAGAAAACGCCGTCCAATAAAATTGGTCGCTGTGGTAGACTGCACGTGTACATAAATACATGTTTAGATATGATTCTGTGCGCGTGCGCACGTAGCCAATAAGCAGACATTGTAATTCGATGGAAGACCCGAGAACAGCCATATGGGCATTCTACTATTAAGAAGGTTTCACAAATAAAAAACCTCAGCATCATTATTGACCAGCAGGATTTACAAGACGGTGTATATAGCAGAAGGCTAAACCGAAGAAATGTGGTCCAAGAAATTTTTTCCAGGATCCGTTCCGCACCTTGATTTCCAGACAGTTAGGCACATCAAATTTTAAACGCAATTTTTCACAAATTACGTTTCTCTAGTCGGTGAAGATTAAAACGCAAAAGTCGCTCCAAAGATTTTCATAAACATTGAAAAAATGTTGTACAATAATATTCTATACGTGCAGGGAATAAATTTAAAAATTTTGTACATAATAGATTGAAAAAAGATAAAAGTTTTTTGTCAAAAAAAATGAATTAAATATTTAAACAATTATTTTCTTTTCCCAGCCCTCTGTAGAGGATGTTTTACAGAGTGTAAAACGGTTTCTCTTTTTCTTTTAGATGAGTCATCAACCCAGATTCGTGTTCACCACTTAACTTCTACAACCCGTGCACAGTTCCAAGTTTTTGTTATTCATTTTCTTTCTTTTTAAGCTCTGCGGTTAAAAAAAATACAGAATTAAAGCCGAATTAAAACAACGTCTCTATATTTATTCACCCCTGCGGAAAAGACGTCCAAAAAAGGCCTGTTTAGCAGCTATCAAATCTAACCTATCCCATTAATAATTATCTTTTGTTTTCATTACAAGGAGCAATGTCGTATTAATTAACAATTCAAGAAAAAATAATAAAAAATTAATCTGAATAAAGTTTATGAAGGAAGTTAGAAAAGAGTAGAGATTGATAATTAAAAAGAATATTTCACAAAGATAAGCAATACGAAAAGAACACAGTTATGCTATAAAAATATATATATAACATTAAATTTCATAAAATTGACCATAAGAAAAAAATCACACAGAAATTGTGTAGAATATTCATAAATCGCAGAAAATCATTTAGAGCAGTACGAGTACGCTCTACTAAGCTTATTATGTACGACCAATTCCTCATTAAATAGTCCAACTGAACATTGTTTACCAAGAATATAACGGATTCGCGTTTACAGATATACAGGAGAAGAATAATGAATTCACTGAAAAGAAAAAAAAAAAAAATTCTTTAACTGAATCTATTTTTAGAAGCACGAAGCAACATTAAACATGAACAATTAAAACAATTCTCCCGTCTACACGGTCCGTCAGGTTTACAATTTTGTTTGATAAATCCCGCATTCGTATAATTAAATGTATCAATATGCAAGTATTTCATCATAGTACCTATGCCTCTATGTATATTATGTACACCGTGCATCCATAAATATGGGATTGATTGTGTACACATTTGCCCATGTACATAGTACACACATGGATTTGCCAATAAGAGAACAATTTTGATGCTGTCCCAACATACCCCAACACAATATCAAGACACATAACTGGACCTCAAAATCGATCGTCATTTCAATCGTGTCCACTATCTCCATGGAAAACATAAATTGAATTTTGGACAGTGATACTAGAGGCCCACTGACCGAGAAGTTCTTTATTTTATTTTATTCAGATAGCCATTTGCAATTCGGCGAAGGGTCTGCAGATTTACGTAGAATTCCCTAGAATATAAATGAGAAACGTTACTTTACTGAGATTAGGTCGAAAGGATAAGAAGAGAAGTAAGAAATCTTTTCGGGCTCAATAGCTTCCTTGTGCAGATGTTAATTCAGCTCACGCGCGTCAAATAATTTTGTCGATTCCATAAAAATCATATTTGGATGATAAACGCTTGCCTAACGATTAAAACCAATCGAATGAATTATTTAAACGACATTTTCGTTATTCTTGCGGAACATCATTTTCTCTTAAAATTCTTCACACAACCTAACTAGACTGTACAAATTTTACTCTCAAAGAGATATATATATATATAAGGTACTATATATTTAATTACTCAACCCACTGTGAATTTGACTCGCTGTGTTTAAGTATTTACAGACAGTTAAATACCTCGAGAGCAACATGAATGTCGAGAAAATCCCTCTTTGGATTGACAGCAAAATTATATTAAAATGATATAATTAAATGTACTCGCTTTGAAGTGCCAACAAGGGTATTGCTTTTCTAAGTGCTTAAGTAACGTTTAAGGTGGTGCCTCACTCTCCTATTTGTTAGAAAGGTATATATATACACACACATATACTACGTAGATACTGCGTTCCTAAAGAGTATATATTTGTACTAACGTACGTTAGAAGGTGAACGTGGAACAAAATCCTGATTCCTGGTACCATTGTATCAATATGTGAAATTTCACGGGTCTTGATAGGCGAGTATTTTGCATTTGGAAAGTGGTAGATATAATAGCTACGAGGAAAAACAAAGAAAAGAAATAGAATATTTTATACTTACAAGTTGATCGATTTTGTCTATCCATAATAATATGTAATACCTACGATATACCTATACCTACGACTAGGTCTAGAATGCTGGTAGCTGAAACGATGTAGAAACGAAAACAATTATAAGCACCTTACTGTATTTTAATATCTGTAATAGAGGATGAACCTGTACATATAAGATATATTGATAGTGCTGTATTATATTATATTATGCTACTCGTTCTTCCTAGTGGCAGCGTGATAAATTAAATGACAGACACCCCAGGAGCAGTAAGAAACGACCAGTCCCGAAAGTGATGGTCTTTGTTTGTACCTTTTTCACTTTTTTATCTAATCTCTCTCATTTTTTTCCTCCTTCAGAGACCACGAGCGAAAGGGGTAATTTTGACTGTGTGTATTATTTCAACCATTCTGGGGAAATGAGGGTAACTTGTCAGTAGCAGAAGATGGGAATAACACGCGGCAGTGCTGATAGTGGGTAATCAGTTGTTGCTATGGAATCTTTTATGCGACACGCCATGGGAAAACCCTAAAAGCTCATTGGTCTGCTGGATCATTTACTTTAATTTTTGGGTAGAAAAAAAAAAAAATACGTGAAAATATATCGTACATGCGTCGCCCTTTTGATTTTAATTCGTTGCCCTTATAGAAAATACGGGCATGATAAACCAACCCCCATTGCTGTTTTACGATTGGGAATAAAATTTATCTAAGCAGAATAAAACCATTGTGCGAAAGTAGAGCTTTTATGTAGACGGTTTATGTAAAATTAAAGTATTCGTGTAATATCAGAGTTTGCAGACCTGTAGTTCTGGGTTCTGGATATACATAGAGATTGGCTGATTAAACGTTATTTCTGAATTAAAATATTTCAGGATTTCTTATAACTTTTTGGATTTCCGTTATTTCATTCTACTTTGCATACCGGTGCACGTATAATGTACTTCCTTTTTATATTACAGTTTATCTAATGTGTGAAAATGTTCCTGCGCTTACGGAGATGATTAAAACGCGTAACATTCCGGGTTGAAGAACATTAATGGAATTTTTTAAGGATTTTCATTCAAGCATACAATTTCATTTTATCCGGGAGCTATCAAAAGTTAAATTCTATAGACTATCATTTTATAGACTATATCTGTATTAAGTCAATAAAAGAAACTTAGTGTAAATCAGTATTTCACAAAATTTAATTCACACGTTGCATTGGTACTGACAATTAGTGGAATAATTTAAACGACTAATTTTTATAAGAAATTAGAGCATCTGAAAAATAATGTTGAAAATAAAATTAGAGAAAAAACGTTTAAAAAAAAAAGTGTAACTGATTTCTCGAGAGACTCAAAATTCGAGGATTCTCGCGCAATGCCATCCCCTCTGAGAAATAATTAGCTTTTCCGAAGATCGATTGTTTCGCCTAAACTCGATTAATCACAATCCATCCAAGGTCGACTGTGAGACAATTCAGGAGGCTTAACGCATGCGCGGTAAATTTACGTGACGTTTCCCTGTTTCATTTTCATTAATTGGAGCGAAGCTGGTTTTAGCTAAAGTCTAGAGGACAAATTAAAAAAAGTCTATAATAGAAAGTTATTTATTACGTTCCCAATCCCAGACCTTAAAAAGCAAGATGAATTATGTCATGAGAAATTAATTATACAGCTACGGTGACAAATCGATAAGTGCAATGCGCATGCACTATATGTTTATGCCTGTCAGTAAACTATCTGGACTGTAAACACAGATGCTCTTCAAAGTCTTGCCTCGGGATAGAACCGATCAACAAATCTGTAGGGCTTTACGTCACTGCTAGTTTCCGTGTATTTAGACGAATTTTCCAGCAGGACTGTCACGAGGGTACTTGAGCTCATTTAAATTACAGATATACGTATTACCATGCTCTTGCGTGAGTACAGGAAGAAGGATTAAAAGAAAAAAGTAAAAAAAAAATAAGAATGACAATCTACATTTTCTAAGACGTTAAAATTTTCTTAAAATAAAATTACGTATTACAAAAGTGCTTTTGCGGCTGACGTAAGACTTAGCGTTTATTATAAGCGGGAAAACTGTCAAGTTTTTCGACAGACTTAACAGTGTAGGTAGATAGGAAAGTGGGTAGGTATATAAAAGTTAAAAGTAGTTAGGAAAAGTAAAGTTTGCGCCACCGCGAGAATTCATTAGCCGCGCGCTTGTTCTAAGGATCGTACGGATAGAATAACTCTTAGTCTGACGTAGCTAAGAAATAAAAGGGCTACCGCGCGTGGCTATGCCGTTAACGGGAGGCTGGTCCTTTTCACGCGCCTTTTGACGAGCTTACACGTCACTTATAATAGCGCCTTTCTTTATCGGCTTCGTTCAGGAGCAGGCGAAGATTTGCCTTATCGCAATTTTCCAGCCTAACTCGTTCTCATTTAACTTTCGCAACAGTGCCCTTCCCATCTGCTGTAACGAAAAGGCTTTTCAATACCGCGATCGAACGAATAAGTCGTTGCGATTTTTCATCGCGAGCTCGATACACGGATCTGTGGTTGCATGTTAATGTTACGTAAGGAAATAATAAAATAATGTTATTATTATTCCTAGAGCCTGATAATATATCCACAGTTGCTTACGAGACGAGATTCCTTGTATCATTGATATATTCGACCATCTGGGAAATTGAGCTGCGACCCTAACAGAAGTTACTGATAAGCACGTGCAATTTTTCTCCGGTAGTTTCTACTTCATTTTTTAGAAGAGAAAAATGTGCGATTCGCGCGTTCAAATTCTGGTCAAAGAAATGGACTATGGTATAGGAATGGTCGACAGATGTTTTGAAATTGGCAGATCTCAGCTTCCGGTTTTTTTCTGGACCCATTTTATAAATTTTGTATCCTTTCCCGGTATCGCGCATTGATCCTGAATGTTAGTTTGTTTGCTCATTTCTCCGAATCTACATGGCCGCAGTCAGTCAGTCAGCATCCCTGCGGTTGATCCGCGATGGGAAACCCGAACGATCGGACACACCCATGAGCTTCAGAGTAACGTCCTTAAAGTGGCGACTTATTTGTTTTCAGGAAGTGACGGGAGAATGTACGTCCAAGTATTGACAAATCTGTTTTTAGGTTGGAAGCTGCGCTATTTTCTGCTGAAAGATGGAAACAGAGGGATGGCAAGGGGAATGAGAGTAACCGCTACTCGAGTAAACTAGACGTACCGTTTGTTCCGGCAAAGAGTCATTTGTGCACGATGTTCAGTATGTATACATATATGGGATGATGTATGTTAACAGCAATGCGACTACGGCTACAAGAGTGAACAGACCGCGAAGATAAAGAGAAAAGGAAAAATGGCAGATACTTGGGGGGGGGTGAAAAGTCGAGCGTGGTAAAACTTTTGGAAAAACGATGGCACGTAGGGTGAAAGGAATAAAAGGAAGGCAAGGGTGGTGGCTGGTCGCGTGACACCTTCAGGGTAACTGGCGCCTTCGCTGCAGCAGTAAATCCTTGAGTAACGATAATTTCGCGATATCCCTCCTTGTTGCCGGATAACATTAGAGCTTTGGTACTGTGCCAAGATACATCTGCCAGCACTCACAAGGATATATATTACAACGTGCAAGACTCCGAGACAAGCTGCGTCCTCGGGCAACCCTTCTCGATTTGTCCCCCCCTCGACGCTATTCTTACTTTCACCCTTCCGTACGTACAGTGTGTACGTAGTAAGTTCGTACGGGTGGAATCGACTCGAATCTAATCGATTACCACTTGTTCAATGTTCCCGTTACCAGCTCGACGTCTTCGGGAGGCGCCATAAATTCTACAAGTCTCACTACGCTCCTGGTCGCCTTTACTGGCGTCTTGCGCATCCGAATGCACGAGAGCATCAGCCAAATTAAATTCCCATTGTTCGCGTTACGTTTTTAACCTTGAAATGGTAGTGGACACTGGTCGTCTTTGTGCTGGTTTTGCTCTCCCCGTAACATAGGATGAATTACGTGTGTTACGTTACTTGATTATTGTTCTCTTCAGAGATCTTGCAATTAGATCTTCTGAAGGGAATTTATTTTTTTTTTCATGACCGGCCGACCATTTTGGTGCGAAATTTCGAAGTTAGTAAGAGGATGCTATGCGCCACGTAGAAAAAGCTGCCGTGGCGAAAACCCCGGCTTTTTGCTACGTTCAGGTTAATAGAGAAGGTAGAGGCACGTTTTCTTTTACCTTTTTTTTTCTCCTTTTTGCAGTTCTTCGGTTACGCCGCCGGAAAGAACTCGGCAGGGGCGAAAAGTGAATACGGGCAAATGTGATTCGGCGTCGCGCGGGGGCTGCAAGGGTTGCATTACCATTCTGGCCCGCGGCCAACTCTAGTCTGAACTTCGAATCTCCGATAAAAGATAAGACTCCCGGCTCGTGGGAGGATTCAGACGGCGCTACCCCGTAGATAAACACTCCTGAAGTCCCGCGGGCCTCGCCAAACCCCACGGATCTTGCTCCGCTCTGGGATTTCCGTAGATTTACAAGCCGAAATTTCCTTATCGAGATCTACATATTTTCATTCGACTATCTTTTCCAGGCCTGCTATGCCGAGGTCTTCAAATCATTAGCCGCTTGCGCTGCAAAGACGTGCCTCGCACGTCGAGATGCTTTTGTTTTCTTTAGCTTCTTGTCACGTGGATCTGTCAATTCGTTGGCAGCACAAGTGGTTCAATTATCTCAATTCAATGGACAGAGTACCTACTTTTCAATGTACAGCGAGAAGAATGTCAACAATATCAATATATGCAAAAATTAATTACACTATAGATTGCGGCAAATTGAGAAAAAATAATGAAAAATAAATAGTCATTTTTTGCAATGTATGGACACATTGTTGAACGGCAATTTTATGCAGGAACTATCTCACGTCACTCGCTATTATTTCGTAATTAAATGTGGAAGGGAAATAGATAATACAAGTGCAAATACTAAGTGATCGGTCAACAATGTGTTAAGATCATAGTACGAATTTTTTTATATAAAATTCTCTCCTTTGCAATATAAAATTGTTTTACGTGTCTCGGACCTATATATAGCCACTGTATACATATATAGACTCTCTATGGACTCAAATATTTCATTTTTTTCTTATCCACATCGTAGTTTGTTTAGAATGTTTTTTTTTTTCAGTATCGAAAATTTACAAAATTATAGAAGATTATTTGGCTTTGCTTAACGAAACAAAAAGGTATTTGTTCTCGGTTCACAATGTACGAGGCTTTCCAGAATTAACGATGATGGCAGCAGTCGAATCACATTTATGAAATAGGGGTTGGAAGCCTTCTTATGGTAGGTGGAGAATTGTTCTTTCAGACAGAAGGATGACGGATGACGGGATGGATTCCGAAAGACTAGAGACAGACTTACAGAAGTCATAAATAATGATGACAGCGGAAAGAAACGGGCGAATACCGAAAATGACTTTGCCATTCGGCGAAAGGAACGGTAAGCGTAGAAAATTACAAGAATCTCACCAAGGGGCTGGCCAACTTGAAACCGTGAAAACAATCAACTAGATTCTTGTATCGTCTATCCTAGTAGTTTTCGGTGTAATCTGCCCCTGTTTTTTAAATATTTAAGGTCTCATAAAGTCTCCACTAACCAATGTGGGCTAATATTCAAAAATTTGAGAGAATCTCAATTTTTTTGAATTTAGATTTTAATCAAAAAATGAAAAATTGCATATACATTATTACAATTGGTGGTTATACATTTGAAAAATTATTTAACGTTAAATGTAGACCTGAAAGCATACTCTTCTCATTAGACGATGATGTAGATGGTTTTTGCATAGAGTTACTAGCTTCTGAAGTCAAAGTTAACAGTTAATCTATTCTGTTGTGATGACGATGCTGTTGAATTTTTGCTTTTAGACTCCAGAACTATTGATCTTAGGAGTTGATTGAACGCAGCGAGTTTATTAGCCATTGAATGCTCGATATATCCTTCTGCCGTGGTGAAGGATTTCCAGCCTCCATATGACATTTAAGGGCAATTAAGTTAGCACCGGAATCAACAAGTAATATCTTTGATCTTATCCATTCTCTCACGTTTTGAAATGTCGTTTTACGGAATGTTTAATTCGTAATTAGCTTAAACATTAATATATTGGACATTAAATATTTTGGATTCATAAAATTATAAAATCAATGTATTTCAAAGAATAATCACTTAACTGGCATTTAATTCGAATTTTATAAAGCGTCCTGTATTAGAAATACGTCTATTCAAAAGATTACGTACCTATAATACAACGTTATGATAAATGTAAATCTGTGGGTAACACGAGCAAAATCTTATATTTCATACAAGCGGGATTTAGCTTGTAAACCTTTAGCTTAAAATAAACTACTTGGAAAGTTTATACGCTTACGTTTTAGAGTGTGGCACGCGGTTCAGCTACTTCACGAGATTGAAAACCCTTTTGAAGCAAGTCGGTTAAGTCGTGATGGCTGCACCGACATGTAATAGGGCGTCAAGGATTTTCCTGAGAAGAATATATTATCATCATTATCAGTGCTATAACTAATAGCACTTTAATTATTAAAGAGGATGGAACAGCTACTCGGCCGAAGTAGATCAGCTAAAATTATACCACGTCCATTTAGTTGATATAGAAATGCAGATTTTTAATACTTTTCTTTGAGCTAAACAGTCTATATTATATGTACATCCGGATTCGACTAGTCGAATAAATATTCCATTATAACCCATTAATGCTAAATATACTTTTTTATCCAAAAAGGTACCTATACATATAGATTTCACAATGGAACTTCAAAGTGGATCATCTGTGATTCTATCACCAGATGTCACCACGTATCACACATACGTATATCTATAACAGTCTTGATTCAGAAATTCGTCTAGGTTGAATTCACTTCATATCGTGGAAGTGCCCGTGTTTGAAATTTAAATATGTGAGGAGGCCAAATTGAATTTAGGCCAAATTGAATTTAGACCAAAGATGGTTCGATATCCGTTGAACGTCAATGATTTTGCAGCAGTTTGAATCTTAACGACACAGATCGAATAGGGCTGAATAAATGAGAGACGTCAGTTCCATTCAACCGAATGATTTCCAAAAAGGTCACGACTCTCCTCAGTCTGTACTCCATTTTTCTTGATATAGCAGACACTATTATTGTCGACAGATTTACGAAATTTACTAGAAAATTATTGTTTGAAAGTATACCTAACCTAATCTACTACGGCCTAATAGCGACATATCACAAAAGTCACTATCACACGTTGCTAAAATTAAAACAAAAGGAGCTTATAAGATTGCCAGATCTTTAGAAAAGCCTACTAATATCTTAAGGTGTATATGACTTCCAATTGCAATTGGAAAATGCATTTGATTTTTAAGAGCGAAAAACGTTTCGAATACACCTACATGTTCGTGGACGGTGAATACAGATTTTACTTTACTTCGTAGGCGGAAATCCTACGGATTTTCGAGAATTATACAGCTAGAAAAAATAAAATGTGTTTACCATAATGTTTTCAATATCGAGATTTATATCTCGGTTGATTCCATAAAAAAGTCGTAAACGATGATTCCAGTTGTGACTTTACTTTAATAACACATCGACACTCAGACTTTTCTACGGCCTCGATTTCATACACGTTACTACTGGCTACGTATTTATAGATACGCATACGCACACGCAGAACGCTCGCACCCTCGTTCCATCGATAAAAATTACCATATTATGAAAATCTGATATGCCTGAAAACAGCCACGTTCCGTGGAGCAGTTTCCTGTCGCGATCGACGTAATAGAATTTACAGAATGGCAAAGCGCACAAATTATTACCTTGAATAATAGCGATTTTAACTGAACTCATGATTTCTAAACGGCGCTAGCGACGCCTATAAATCATTCGTATTAACGAACGAGATTAGTTCTTATTACTAAGTAAATTTTCACAGCGAAATGTGAAAATCGTGATACAGCTAATTATAAGAAAAACTACGTTAAAGTGGAATATTAATGTGTTTGCATTGTGGCTTTTTCTTCGTGTAACTAATTTAAAGTAGAAAATGCCTCTGGGCATGGCGCGTAAGTGACGTCGAGGGATTCCACTTGGCGGACGATGTAACGGCTAACCTTGGATTTTGGTTAATGTGATTTTTAGGACGGAAATAAATACATTCCCCAAATGTGCGAGGCGAATTTCAGTTATTACCGAGAGAAATTTAATCGTTACGGACTTTGGAATTATTGCGCTCGTAATGTAATCTGATTACTATGCCAATTACTGCCTACCCAGGGTAATTGGGACGACGTCTAGTGACCGTAGTAATTTCCATCAACGTTACTGAGTTTATTGCTGGTTCAAGCAAAGATCACAGAGTAAGGATAAGAAAATCGAGCTCTTGGATTAAAAAAGACTTACGGAGACCTTAAGATAGTTTGATAAAACATTATCAAAGTCATACATCAAAAATATGTAACATTCTAGTGTTAATTGCATTGTTATATTTATTTCAGGATTAGAAAAAAAAAAAAGTTAAATACCGTATTTGACTCCGAAAATTTTCTACCGAACCACCTTACCACTTTATTTCTCAGTGACAGATGTGCCACTGCAGCGATTTAACGAGAAACAAGAGCTATGCAAATTGGCTCTATTGAATTTTATATCAAATCTCACTTGAAAATTGAACTGGAAAATCGAATACAACTTCAACTTCTTAGAAACTTGCTCGCATTTTCCAACCGGCACAACAGAAAGAATATTAAGGTGTAGCGCTGTGAAATATAAGTTAATTTCCTTCAATTTTCTTCATTACCATTAACGGTATTACAGATTTCTCGAGAAGACTCCAAAGGGAGAATAAATAAAAATTTACAATTAAATTTTACTGATTACCAATTCCATACATTTATCCAATTAATTAAGTTTAATCAAATTACCAACTTTTCTGTCAAATATCCTCAGTTTTAATTACTCGAAATTATTATTAAATTTAACTCCGTTATTATTTGTTACTTCTCAGTCTCCCAAATGGCATTTTTGAACAACTTTACAATTTTCTCACTTATCGCTCAATAGTTACTTTCATTCATTATCTTCCTCGGTAACCGCCGAACACATACATTCATCGTTATTACTTGCTATTAAGACAATAGCGAGTACTACAATCTGTTTTAATGCTTTGTTCTGACACAATGCACCCTGAAAGTCCCACACAGTCCTATACAACATATCTTCATGCATGATGAAAACGACTTTATGTATGCCTCATAAACAAGAAAGTTCGCATTCGAAACGCGAACCGAATTACAATTGCGAAGCAAACGCCAGACCCCTAAATATAGCAGAGATATTATCACACATACATCAAGAGACAAGAGTAAATTAAGTTTCTACCATTTTTATTATCATTCCGTGCACATACCTAAACCCTAATCGGCAGAAGGAAAAGTTCCCTACAATTAGCATATAGATATACATATAAATGTGCATAGTCTAGTATACATATGTATATACGAGACTATGAAGCACGGCGATATTTACATGGTGAAGTTGCCGATTTACTTAATACCGTGTAAAGACCATTAGCAAGAGTACGAAGTTAGGTAGCAATCGTCTACCGTAATACCAGGGTAGGTACTTTCTTAAAGTTACGACCGCAGCTCAGCAGAAGGTATCAAGCTACTGCGTTATTCAAGTTGTATCTTGTTAGTTGAAACGTGAATATAGCGTTACGAGACACGAACATGCTATTATGTTGTACCTATTGCAATCTTTGTCAAAGGTATTAAGAAATGTCGAAAATTCGATTTTTACTTTTTTTTTTTCAAAACAAAATATCCAGTTGGAATATCGCTGCTTACGTATGTACTTTGAAAACTATCTCGAACCTCGAATGGAATATATGAAAACATAGCTTTCTAACTCGCACGATTTTTCAACGACCAAGCAAATGCACCCGTTTCTCCGCAAAAACTTTCGACTTTGGAAAGTTACCAAACTTGAATGTCTACCGGCACTGTCGAGTCGGTACATGTACATATATACATATAGACATACATATGCGTGTATTCCACACCTTAAATACGTGGCAGGGACGGCTCTTAAATATTTTTCGGGTGCACTGTCGTCCAATAGAAATATATCGCCTCCAACACTCTCATACGAAAAACTCGAGAGTCCCCGGCCATGTGGAAGAATGAGCGCGTATACCGACTAATTGTCAGTCTGCAAATTAAATTTTCAAGTTCCCCGCGCTCCACTGGCAACGACATCAAAAGGCGCGTAATAAATGCGATTCGATTACCTAACAGAATGTGTCTATCCTAGCACAAGGCAATCTCCGCGAGTTCAGCGTTTCCATGTAAACGAAGTGAAATACTAATGAAAATTAGGAAATATTCGTTCCCAGCAGGTAAACCAAATTCCGAGCACGAGTCGCGCGATATTGATAGGATTTAACGTGTGATTCTTTGGAGCGCCTGGGGCCAACCCGTCTGCTGATAGCTTCTAGGGAACTCTGCCGTGTTCACCGTATCAATTGGGATCGATACCATCGACACCAACAAGTCGATCGGGTATTTATCTTGAATTAAAGACGGAAGACGTCGGGTCCTCCGGGTATTCCTCTTCGATGAAAACAGATCAATCAGGTCGCGGCGGCCGTGCCGCAACGGATGAGCAGACCGCGATATAGGCCTGAGAACGAAGATGAAAACGAAGAAAATTACAGAAATGAATTATTCATGCTCCGAGCTGCGAGGGCTAATCCGGATTCATGCTGATGGCTAACATTTGTTACTTCATTCCACGAACCAGGCTGCTTACTTCCAATTGAATACTAACGCAATATCCGCGAGTACGGTGAACCTGCAGAAAATGAAAGCGATACTTAAGTGTACGCCGTTAAAGAAACCTCCCTTGGGTTATAACCAGCCAGGGAATATTAAGTACTTTCATCTCGTCAGGGATACCGGTTAACTCAAAATCGGCTCAGCTTTTTAAGCTTCCTACGTATATAGAGAAATTCGAAAGTGAACTCCTTCGTTTCTCCCGATATATAATCAGGAAGTTGATTTGTATTTAACAAATTTTTCAGCCGCTTAAATTTTTATACAAAATCACGAATATACGCTTAATTTCTTCAGCGTCTCTAAGCTTTTAATCCTCGACTCAATTTCCACTTAACCGCAAGTAGCAATTATGGAGGAGAAGGTTTCGAAAGTACTTGAGGATGGAGATTGATTTATCCAAGCGGTTCAAGAAGATGGACAATCCCGTCCTCAAAATTGTCCTGGAACCTCCATTGGTAACACTCTCGAGGACCACCTAACATATATATCCCCTCTTGCCTAAAGTATTGCCGAGTTATAGATTTCACTGGAGCTTTACCGCAAAAAGCTAAAGTCCTGGGGCTTTCGAGAGTTTTAAGGGTTCGCCGGCCCTATTGGGTATTTCGTATTTCCACGTGAACGCTTTAAAAGCTCCTCCATTTTTCGAAACGATTCGCCATAGGCTCGGACCTCGACCCGTTCTACCTAACCATAGCTTGATCTATAAGTACTCACCCTCGACATGTGGCTTTGTCATCAGTATCTTTAGTGGACAGTCTTCACCTTTGAGAACCTCGAATCTCCACCGATCCACAAAGGTGCTCGAATTTCTTCGAGCGATTTACTTCTTGCGAGAAGAAGTCGGACTTGAATGTTCCCTTAGAAAAGTAAGTATACGATTCATAGCGCATAAAGGACCGCGATAGCTTGAAAATCAAAGACGTTTTCTTTACTCTAAAAATTGACTAGTGGTCTGCGCGAGTAGATAAACATGGAATAATATATCGCGAATGAGCTCAGGTTATAAATGACTGAACAAGGTCATAAACGAGTGGATACCCACGAGCGCGAGGAAATAGGATTAAATGCGGAGCATTTACACGAGGTGATAATGAACTCCATTATCGTCAACGTTACGTTATCAGCGTCAGATAATAATTATCTTTGGCATCGAAACTCACTTGGGGGTCTATTTGCACTGTGCTAGTGCAGAAACGTATTTGTAAAAGCATGTTTCGCATGTGCAGGTCATGTGGCAACTTGAATGGCTTCGAACGAAATTGAACAAACCTGCAGGAAATGCTAGACTGTGCTTCCACCAATTTACCTCGATGCAATTGGCAAGTTTAAAGGAGCTGGCATAAAGTAGTCCTTGCAGGTAGAACGGAAATAGTGAGATATAAAATAAGCTGGACGGGAAGTGCTGGACCTCCGAGTAACTTTCAAGAGTCCTCCGATGTGAAGATGGAATGTAGGCTGGTACATTATGTAAATGGACGGTCCAATCAGATTGCCAATTCGGACAGACCATGCAGTGAAATCCAATTGAGTCGTAGGAGGATTGCCGAGGGTTTGGTGCTACCGGAAATGAAGGTAGACTCTTCGGTTACGATAAATCATACAGCTGATTACGTACGACGAATCCATTTTGATCAGGATTTCCGGTCCCTAGATTCCACCTACGAAGTCTTTGAAGTCTATCTTGTATTCCTGCTACGAGCCTTTGCAAAGTCGTTCCTTACCCAAAACTTTGAAAACGTATTATCCTTTCGTCAATCTTTAAACCAGCTATAAGGCATAACTGGAAGTTCTAAGATCATTTAAAAAAAAAAAAACTACCAATATCTTGCACTCTTCCATTTTACTGCAAGATGGTCAAAATACAGTCGGAAGTTATATGTGTATATGTAACAGTTACATAGGGTATCTCCCTGGGATTTCTTCTGATATCAAACTTTAAGAAAGTTATATTCTATTATGATTCGACTGGATGAAAGACGAGGGCAAAGCTAGTTACAAAGAAGCTGATTCTCGCGCGAGCGAGAGAAGAGTGGAGAGACCTTAGAAATGGCGACGGAATGAGAAAGTGAAAGATGGAACGGAAGTAGGGCAGAGTGGACGAGAGGGTGGAGCGACAGCGCGAAGGGAAGACAAATTTAAACTTGGGGGGGTCTGCTTTGCGTAGGGGATGCTTGCAGGTTTCCGGTGAGATAAAACAAGACAAATTCGCAAGTGGCGTAACGGCCGACATCGGTGGAAGCGAGGAAAGCGACGTGAAAATTCGGCAGACAGGAAAGATCGATCGATGCGGCCCTGCAGAGGGTAGAAATAGGGAGAAAGAAACAGGAATAATAAAAGAAAGAAAAAAGGAAAGTAGCTGCTGGAACCGATGCCCAAAATAGGAGAGATCATTTCGCGACTAGTTCCAGGATCCCTGGGTTCCATATACCGGGTGGTGCGTTTCCATTAGCATTAGTTAAAAGTGCTTTCCATTAGCATAGACGGGAAAACCGAACAAAGAGGGTAGAGTACGGAACACGAGAAGAACTGACAGATAATGGGGTTTGCGCGGTTCCTGCCGTGCGATCTACTCAAAATAATATCGCATCGGCCTCATCAATCATACGCCACAATGAAAAGCCGGCCTTACTTTCTCAATGGGGATAGCTACATCGTGCAAACTATGCAACGCCGTACGCCAAACTTATCTTTTCCTCCGTTCAAATTTATATACCTATATTCATATTTATTATCATGCATACGCAGTAACAATACACGAATTATATAGACACAATGATACCAATACAAACAATCATAAACGCGACGTCAGCGTTATTATTAAATTTCCATTTTTCTTTTCCCCCAACCCTTCTCGTAATTTACAATCAGAGTCCTTTTAACGACGCTAATTAGTCGCTGCAAGAGTAGTTAGTGGGTAAGGAAACTCAATAGGCTAGAGAATATATACGTAAAAAGTGATTCCAATAAACCTTTATTGTAAAACTTTTTATTCGAAAACACCGTGTACATGGAATAACATCGAGAGAAAAATTTCCATATATTTACGACCGGTATTACTGTAGCTTGTATCGTCGATACAACAATACGCGCAGCTTCGTATCTCATAACTAGAAAGAGAACGTTGGATATTTCTCGTTACGCTAACAAGACGAACGACATGCGTGCAATATCTGCGAGAATTAATATGGCTGCAATCGGGTCTGACGGTTGGCATTTTTCAACCCTCGTATTAATTACTTGGTTATATCCGCTCGAGTAAGTAAATGTCGTGTAGGAAATACATGACACGAAATCTTGACGTAAGAAAGGCTCGTGTGTATCCCGAAGTAAAATCTCCCATGCAAGTACTTATACACATATGTATACCTAATCTAGAAGCAAGGGGTGACTTTGGTCGGATTACGAGGGTCCTAACCACTGATTTATACCCCAGGTCAGAGCTAAAGGGTTGTTGTTGCTGCTGTTGTTCCTCGTGATTGCAGATGTAAGCAAAAGGGATGGTGCACCGGCTATACAAGGGCTGATGGCCCCTCAGTTCGTTTTCTAACTCGCTAATCTAATCTGACCAACATCCTATATCTTCCTGCACTCTCAACCCCACCTGATAACCTCAATTCGGTTCCTGATATGATGACCCTGGCCTTTGTAGATGTACCGTGTTTAAATGATGCCGACATTGTAACGTGACCCATGTAGAGATTTATCAGATCGCGTAGGCGTTACAGCATAAGAGTTTCTATCCGACGTGGCGATACTTTTTGGTGTTGACAGATCTTGACCAGATTACGTATTTGGTTTTAATTACTTAGGCCATTTAACCGTGTATAGGGATAACACTGATTTACGAATAGAATTATTAAGATTTATAAAAAACGAAAATGTTATCATAAATTTTCATTATCGAGGTTATGGCTTATTTTTGGCATTGCCGAATATTTTAAGGGTGGGTGTCTTAAGGATCGTGTGAATTTAATGATTATTATTCAGTCTCGTACGGGCAAAAATTCGAGCGACGTTCGTGAGCTTTAAGCTGGCACTGCTTTAAGAGTACAGTCACCCCTTGAAAGCTCTACGCTAACGATAAGAAAAATTTTTATCAACCCCCTTGTACCCTCGATTGGGGAGGGATGTATTACAGTCATTATGACGATATTGCTCATTGAATCGTTGAAAATGATTTCTATGCTGCTTACGAGACACTAAACGAATTAAAGCTGAGTTTGTACCTTTGAAATCTAGGAGGGTGGTTAAAGAAAAGATACTTTTCACACCGATGAGAAAATCGCAGCGCGATTTCGGATTTTCGTCGGTGTGTTGAAAGAACGAATTAGTAGGCGGGGTCGGATAGGTCCACAGGGGTAGCAGATTGCTAAAAGCAAAAGAGGATATAGAATTTTCCCACGCGAGAGCTTGCAGACTACCGAGTTGGAAAAAGCTGCTCATGCGCTGTTTATACAGTCAATTCTACAGGGTGTTGCAAACGTAATAAACGTAATAATCACATTACTCCAATAGCTCGCATTCGCTCCCAACAAGGCACGTATAGAAAATCTGTTTCCTTATCTCGTAGCGAACAAAGATAAAAAGGTATCTTATCAAAATTAATTCATCGCGAGATTGACTTTATAATTATCGTGTACAAGAAAGGGCACTTAATATTTACGTACGACGACGTAATACTGTTATCTACCACTACCCATATCTCTGTTCGAGCGAGGGTTAGGCGGCCTTGGTTGGGAGGGGTGTGAAAAGCCAATCAAATTTCAGCCCGAAGGAGAATGTTACTGAATTAATTCGAATAATTTAAAATATCCAGGAAGTACTGCAAACTAGTGCGTGAAATTCGATTTACAGATTTAATTCTCGTGTATGCTTAAGCAATATATTTGAGAACGCTCAACTGCGTTGCTCTTGAAGGGGAACGGTGACTTTCCCGAAGTGCACGAAGGAAATTCTATAACGTAAGCTTCCCGCCCGGTCCAGGAACAGCGAATGTGGAGCATGAGGATGGGTGATTACGATCGTTAAAAAGTTGCACCGTGGAATGTAAATAGGTAGGTAGGTAGGTACTAGAAAATTCTAAGACACTTTTCAACACCTTCGGGTCGACTGTTCTTCGTAATTACGAGAAAAGAGTTTAGAACATCCAAGAATAATGCAGATAAAGCGAAACAAATAAGAGGGGAAATAAAAGGAGGAATAAAGAGAGGTGCAAGGAGAAGGCTGAACAGAGGAAGAAAGTTAAATAAGAGGCGCACGAAACAATCCAAAGGCGGTTCCGTCATCCGTACGACGCTCACTAATTTTGCTCGACGCCGTCCAAGATTAAATATACAATGCGCGGAGAGAAAATAAAACGGCAAAAGTTAGTAGCAGAACAAAAGAGAACAATATAAATATACGTAAATTCAGTAAATGAATGCAATAAACTTTCTACCTCCTTCGTTCGTCCCTTCGGTGCAACCAATATTATCAAGAACGTTACCAATTTCTTTGGGTCTTAAGATCACGAAGTACAACGACTTCGCTACTTTAGAAACAGATATTAAATGAGTAGATAAATAGGTGAACACCTACCATACCGACAGAGCTTTTTGAAATTTCCTTAAGATATCTTCCTACAAAAGTGAGCATCCCCGATCACCATCTTTTTCCTTTTTTCTTTCTTTAGGATTATCCACGTTTCGAAAGGATGACGATATCGCACGTTTGCCTCGTTTAGGAAGAACAGCAAGACGTTTCTTATCTCGTATTGTTGGGAAATGTACGGCCTGGCGCGTCGGGATTCTGAATTGAAAGCTCGCCGGTAACCAGAGGGCTTTGAAAAAAAAAAAAAAAAGTAAAGGAACAAGGAAGAGAAAGGTTATGTATGACGCTAGACTTCTCGATCGAACGAAGAGTACGAGCATCCACGTCTAGATGCAACCCTCAGGTTAACTATAGACATTTATGTAGCCATGCAGAACTAAGGGCTTCCTTGAGTTTCCTTTCACCAAGGCTGTCGGGAATGTTCTTATTGTTCATGAAAACAATGCAGTTCAAGCAAGAAATTCTCTGTAAGCGGGACACGGTGCAGTAACGCCGTAGACATAGAGAAAACATGAAAATAAGAAGAAGAAGAAGAAGTAAAGCCGCGTGGCTCTTGTGCCTTTATGCCTTCAACGTTGAACGCGCATCACATTATTTGCAAGAGTCCTTATCCTGCCGTATTATTCTGACATCCTCGAGAAGATAAACCAACAATGAGACGAAAGCAAGAAATAGTATACGATAAAATTAAGCATCCTATAACGCGAAGGTTATTATCTGTGCATTTAGATAATTCCAGCATTGCTTTCTGAATATCAATAAGGACGACTTTAATCGTATCCCGTGCTGACTCTTAGTTCGATATTTTATTCCTACTGGCAGCGAGTTAATTTATTATTCCCTCAGTAGTATTTTCGATCTTTTATTTATCGTGGCGTAGATGAGTCAATTTTAAAAGAAAAAGAAAGACTGTGTATGGGTGCGCGTGTGTGACGGAGACAGAGAGAGAGAGAGACAGAGAGATAGAAAGAGTAAGGGAGTGAAGGTGAGTGGGAGAGAGAGAGAGAACTCATGGTCTAGATAGAATTCCTTCTGGATATAAGGGACGCCTTAACAATTCGATAATTTGAAAATCCCACTTTTCTCAGCATTGGACTCACGTAACGTCGAGCTGTACGGACAAGTCAAAATTGCAGTCGCGTGACGCGTGTACCGAGAGGGAGAAAAATGGCCCTTAGGAAATTTAGGCCGATCGTATAAAAATTATTCTCATATTTTAATACATCCTTCCCTCTCTCGATCAACGGGAATGAAACTGTTTTCAGGTAAAAATAGAATAAAGAATTTATATGAGAAAAATGCCCGACTTCTCATACTCTTGGCGTGTTCATTGTTCAATTATGCTAATGCGCTCGAAAAGCAATGAAACTGTATGGGAATTCACGTGAATTCGGAGCGGCTTCTATTAAGCTTAA
Organism: Calameuta idolon; assembly: GCA_030142285.1. Lineage (NCBI taxonomy): Eukaryota > Metazoa > Arthropoda > Insecta > Hymenoptera > Cephidae > Calameuta > Calameuta idolon. Next base: position 520,757 of record JARQSV010000106.1, read on the forward strand.
TGTTTGCCCACGAACGATACTCGCAGTCGCGCATCAGTACTTAGCATCCGAAATTTAATAAAGCAGAAGAGAGTCTTTCGTTTGTATTTCACGTCGACAGCTATCGGAATTCATTTTTTTCTACAGACAATTTTTTTTAATAAATTTTCATTTCTCTCCTCCACATCCTCTGTCCCTCGTCCTCCTTCTCGTACTTCCCTGTTCAATTCGCACGAGCTTCTTATCTCTCTCTCTCTCTATGAATATCGATCGCAGCTCCTCTGACGGAACAAACTTTGCAATCTACTGATGTACTTAACATTTGTTTCGCGTGTTGTATCTCCGGGCCAATTCACAATTCTTGCAATCTGTGAATAGGTTAAGTACCGAAGCTTCGTGTGAGGTTCGAGCATTCACACTGCGAAGGATTATTTTGGTTCGCTGCCATATTCCCCTGTACTTCCAGTAGGATACTTCCGAATGGCCATTCGCGTTTACTGTGTAATATCGAACCGCGAGTCGCGCTCGTATTTCGATTAACTACGTGGTCAGGATCGTTGTACGATATTGAGCGAATGTTCGTAACGTGATTGGCGATGTAAAAAAAAAGAAGTAAATAACAAAGACAACGAAGACGCGTTCGTAAATTTGTAGGTCTATAAAAAAAAATGTATAAGAAAATATGATAGGGGCATTTACAAAACGTAGTATCAGCACAGATTATTTGGCCAGTATCTCCAATGCTATCTCGTATCATCCCTATCCTGTAACGTACATTGAAATGCGTATAAATTATTTTCGCTGTCGCAAAGACTCAATTGAACCAACCACTTTATGGTTTAATAACGCCCTGCGGTTAAAATCGCCAAAGGCGATAATTATATTTGAAAGAAAAAAAATGTAAAAGATGAGATCGGATCTTGAGCTAACTTGGGCATTTTTAAGCATCGAAAAGAAGGATCGTATCGGCCGTTTTCATTTTCCAATAAGGCATGAGCAACGTTGATAAAGGAATGGTTAGGTCGGATCTTGAGCCAGCGTAGTGTGTTAGCGCGAGAGCATGAAAAAGAGACGGGTGAATTCAAAGGGATGAAAGAATAAGAGAAGAGACAAAAGAAAAGGACAAGCAGCACACGGAGCGGAAAGTTGTGCGGTAAGAAAACCTGAATGGGGCAACGACAGAATGGAGGAGGAAACTGAAAGTCAGGACAGAGCCGATGGAGCTTAAATCGATCGGAAAGATTAGAGATAGAATAAAAATAAAGGACAATGGGCACCGGAAAGAACCAATTTCAAATTAAACTGGCCCGTTGCTTTTTCGACAATGGGCTCCGTCCCCTTGATCCCCCTGAGGCATTCGTGCCACGCCGTCCCCCTGTATTATAAACCCTTAGAAAAATACCGTCACACACTCACGTACCACCACTGTGTCAGCCGAGAAGCACGCATACATAAGAATCGCACGAACGTGCCGGAAAAATAAAAGAAAAAAATTAAAGTGTAATTTCAACGCGACGGATTCCCATCCGCACCCTCCTCCTCTCACGGTTGCCCTAGGAACTGCACCAGTAAAATAGGGGAGGAACTCTGCGTTCCTCGTTTGTTCTTTTTTATTCTCTTTATATCTCTTATTCGCTTGTTCACTCTCTCTCTCTCTCTCTCTTGCTCGCTCGCACTACAGTATAATTACCAATTACGTTCCGAGAGCTCCCGTAAAACACTCGCAGATTTGCCTCGTCCGACGAATCGTATAATTAAGAGGGAGCGGGAGGTGGTCACGGGAAGAGAGAGAGAGAGCGAGAGAGAGAGAGATATTCCACAATTTTCTTCACCTAGACCTCGTTACCTTCGATTCTGGCGATGTTACGAACATTTTTTTCCTTCTGTCGTTAAGTACCATTGTCGCACAATGACATTTACGATTTTCTCCGTGTTATTTCTTCCGTCCTTTCTTCCTTTTCTCTTTTCATTGGCAATTAATCATTCTCACAGACACTCCAGCATTACTTATGCATCCGTTAGTCCCACAATACACGCAGATGAATTCAAT
>JARQSV010000106.1:530693-546833 GCA_030142285.1 Calameuta idolon
TCAACAAATAATAAAGGCGAACTAGAATTAATTTAAACTTCCCTAATTTGACCACGTTATTTATTAACCCCAAATGTGTTTTCCAAAGCAAATTTCACTCCTGCATCATAATGAACATCGAAAGTTCCTGTCCCTTTCTGGACTAAATATTAGGACATGACTGTCGCGCGGCACCTAAATATTTATTCCATAAGACGCGACACATAATTCCATAACTTACAAATAGATAACCATCGATCGCCATTACAATTCTAGTTCTCATACCGTAAAAATGAATCATCCCTCTCGTACGGCAATTAAAACGTAGGTTAAATCCTCTATTCGGATACTAAGAGCAAATCCGCGGGCAAGCAGCACAACACGCAAGGAACAATAAAATAATTTGCATAGTAGTAAAAGAATATAAAAAATTCCACTGTTATCATTCGGCATTATCAATTTCCGAATCTATGCCATCAACGGCAGACAATCAAGCTTCCCTTTTTCGCACCGAAAGCCAAACTTAATAATAGACCGTATCGATAAAGAAAAAGCTTATTGTCATTCGTCACGTCACTAACCCTTACATGTATATGTATATCTATCTACTCATATAATCGCACACGCCTATCTCTATCGAATGGGACACGATAGGAGCAAAAAGTCTACGTGAGAAAAAAATATTTGTTTGGTCGAAGCTAACAAATAGAAACATGAGGCATCGTCATGTACAGATATTATTCTTAGCTGTCATATGATAACGTACGACGTACCTCGCGCTCTACGTACCTTCGATCCCTTCTTTACAAACTTGACTAACCTATGCCCAGATACGTAAACTTCTGACTACAGGTGCGTATGCCTGCCTGCACGTCTATATATCAATTTATATGTAAGAAAGAAGAAGAAAATATAGTCCAACATTCTTATAAACGGACTACGCGATTTCAGTTCGGTATATGTTTAAGTAGAGAAGATTTGTATCACTGTCAGGCTCACGTTTCCTTCATACATTTTAGTAGTATATATATATATATTAATCCGTGTAATATATATGTGCGCCTATATAGACTCGTATATAGTCACAAAAATAGATTCCCTCCCTATAGGATCTCTCCGACTTCGTATTCCTTTTCGGAATCCTTCCCTGAAATCCACCTAACCTAACCTAACCTATTTCTTCTAACTCGCTTTCTGGTAATGCGGATCTCCACTGTGCAAACCCATCATTGGCATAGTCTCTTGAGTACGAAAAAATGCTCACTCGTTCCACTGCGGTTCACTCATGAGTTTGAATTTAAGTGTGGACTCTGATTATGCCAATATGTATGTAAGTATTATTAGTTACGTACGTCATCTTCGATCTGTAACCGTACTTTGGAGTTATACTTTTGGGTAAAGTCTATTCGCTCTTGAGAGGCTGAACGAGCCGGAGACGTGCTTATTTGGACCTTATGAAGGACTAACAATAAGTAGGAAATTTAGATCGATCGGTTTGACATTTTTTTTCTTTTTTTTTCTGATTCAATCCTCTGAGATTGTTAGTCGTCAAAAACTTTTTTCTGATAATTCAGAATAATAGCAGTAGTATCGATTGGAAAATTGGTAAGAAATGTTTATAAATTTTATATATATGTATGTATGTATAACTACTTCGATTACTTAAGGAAAATTTATTTGCGTCTGTTAATGGAATTGAATTTTTTTTTTTTTTTTGTTGAAAAGTATTATAAATTGATTGAAGTATTCCCATATGTTGCTTAATATTTATCGATTATTCATTGATAATATATGAAGGGATTATTGGTGAATGTGGAATAGGAACTCTATCAATTATCGGCCGAGATAAAATTAAAAAGAAATATGTATATGTATGAGTTATGGGAGGAATAACTGATAGATTAATTTAAAACACATTCGCTGACCGGCTTATCATATCTATCATCGGAATCTATTACAGGGAAATATCGATTATCCCGTTTGGTCAATAGAAAGTCCACATTACAATTGAATGAGTATTAGACGTATGTATAACATGTCTGAATTGGTACCTTAATCGAGTTATATGTATTAAATATTAATTGATAAAAATGAGGAAAGAGACCCACGTGAAAGACTGAAGAAAAAAAAACGCAAAAATAAAAAGATATTATAATCTCCTCCAATGGAAATTCTAAGAATAAAACTTAAAATTTAATTAAACGAAAATACCACAGCTTCGGCATTAATGTACAATTCAGGTTTAATTAATGGGAATACGAAAGTAGCAGATTACAAAATATTAAATTTTCAAGAGCACTTTATATTAGTAAAAATGGCATTAAATATAATGTCTCACAGTACAGCTATAATAATAATGACACACAGGATAAATGAGGACCCATTTCAGGTTCCTAACAATTTTTCAAGGGTTCAAGCGTAAATTGTAATCAATGGCCAGGTATGTGGATATAGCAATAACGATAAAATTGCAAGCAGAATGATATAAAACCGAAAAGAAGAAGTCGACTGTGGTATACGATCCACAAAAATGCATGCTGTTATTCACGAATCGCCGAGAGCGGCATTGCGATCAATTTGCCGCGTAGCAACCAACTCTAAAACAAACCGAAATGCAGAAAAAGAAAATGGAAGCCAGTGAGAGTCATGAGAGTCGTGAAAATCGTGAGGGGAGAAAAAAGCGAAAAAGAAAGAAAAACCTGGAGAGAATTGCGCTTTCTCCTGAAAGCATAGGGACGGGCAGTCCTTAAGGTAAATAAAACTGTATCCGTTGCCAATCGCAATAGAGGATTCAACAGTACGTGGATACCGTTGAAAATTCTGATATTGTCGTAACTATCAGATATGAAAAATAAATGGATCATCGAGGAGTCCATGCATATGTGTATATATATTTATTGAATACACAACACGTGGATTCACATAAGATCGAATTTTGCCCACAGCGGGTGTGACAATAATCATTAAAGCCAAATGTTTTACTCGCAATAAATTTTGCTGAAATATGAATTTCATGTGTGGGCAAGAGAAGATGAATAATTTTTTGTGGGTTAAATTGTACCTCGCGAAAATTCTCATAAATTTTCTTATTTCACATACAATATCTTCAGGTGCACCTGGGACACGGTCGTAAAGGAAATGCTGACGTCTAAACAAAGCGTTAATGTCGTAAAACGACCTTCTGTTTGCGCAGGAAGTATCTTTAAAAATGCGACGTAAAAGGGTTTTAGTATACTTTGATATCTAACTTCCTTAAAATTATTGCAATTTGAAAATTACCTAGAGTACATTCTCCAAACTTAATACTATGGTATACCTTTCATACGTATGTTACTTCGTGCAATACTTCATCGATACTCGCTATAGGATAATTTTCACGTAATTGGCTATGGATTTTACGTACTATAGGACTGCGGTATTGAATCCATTTAGAGAATAGAGAAACCTAATCATTCCGTGCAACAGTCAATCTCTTTAATAGACAAAGTGCAATTACAGTTTCTAGAACCAACGGTAAATTGAATCATGAAGAAATGGCTTAAGTGTATACACTATATCAGTTTTCATAGCATACATAAGGGATGCTTTCAAAGCTTAATCTGAAAACTTGAAACCACATTTAGCAATAATAACGTATTTTCGTTACGTTCAATTATGTAAAGTGGACACTAAGAATTTTAAGGTGGATTTTATCGTTGAAGATTTCTAGTCGATTTCTACTTTTTTTTTAAAATTTTTAATTAGAGGAAAAAATTAATGTCCAATTCTTCTCACACTGTACTGATCGTTACAATTATAGTCGGACCATAACCACATCCATGGTCAATTCCACTTACGGGGGCCGGCTCTTTACGGACCGAAACGTAATTTAGTCCCCTGAAAGTGAAACTGATAACACGACCTGACTGTATCTGTCAAATGATAACAGGCTTTAAGTTACCGCGGAATTTTTATATTGAAAGGGAATGGCAGTTTTTTTGTTAAATTAAATTTCACAGTCGCGCTGAACGTCATAGGACGTAACGAGGGTCGTAGTAGCTGGTGTCAAGAGTGAAAATGGATAAAACATTGCTGACCCCATGAAAGAAATGTGGTGGCCATTTCGATTGGAATTCATTCTGCGAACGGGAAGTTAATATTAGCGGTATATTCGTTACGTAAAATACTTTGATGGAAAAATCTCTTTTCATTAAAAATATATTAAATCAACGTCAAGTAGAAAATTTCCCATCTGTGCGTTAAGTAGCAGCAAGAGCATCTATTACCTAACGCCGTAGTTACTTATATTAATTTTTTACACCAATCGATCAAGCGTGCCGCTTCATAAATTAGCTCAATGATGTAAAAACCTATATAAATTCAAAAAAAAAAACACAGTAACAGTTTTTGTCATTTGTTTAACAATGTGTGCGTATATTCTGCTCACATTCGAATCCGATTAGCGGACGTAAATGGGATCCCGGTGTCAGGAGGAAAAACCTGTCCTTAAATTTATCGACAAACAATGATATCCCGCGCAGTTCGTTTTTCACTGTATCTTTTTTTGTCAAACCTTCAGCTCATAAATTGGAAGTTTACATTTCATAAATCTCTTTTAATAACCCAGTTTGTCATATTGACATTGTAACATATAATAGAAAAAAAAAAGTTTCTATCAAAGAAATACAACCAACGTAAAACCATATACACAATATCTATTGCACTCAAAAGGAATCGTGCAAACAATTATATTTTTGCGAGAAATCAAACAATAAGATTAAAAAGCCACCCAGCGGTGCTAGAGGAAAGTCGAATTAAAACACGTCCCGTAAAGTCGTAAAATATTTATTGATATATTCACTATTGATTTTCTCACACAGAATGCCAATGATTAGATTCGTTAGCCGTCTAAAAAATGCACACTGCATTCTGTATATTGCACATTGCACATTGCAGATATCCGATTTCCCAACGATGCAGCAGATAGTATACGAACTCCATAGGCAAGCAATATCTATCGAAAATGGACGCGTAGGTTGGTAGGTTGGTTGGTAGGTACGTGTCGGTGCATTGCGACAAAAGGAAACACGTATGTACAACCTACTCTCACACCTGGTTTGCCAGTAGACATTCCATTTCCGGTTGCGATTTCGAGCTCGGAATAAATTCTGCAGAAGCGAGCGGCACGCGGTAACACGACACGAGGCGTAACGATTATTTATTACCGTATTACGGCAAAACGCAAAAGCTTCGAGCGTTTTCGCTATGCTTTTCCTTACGTTAGCGCTGTGCCTTGTTTTTCGCGACACTCACCAGCCCTTGCTGACAGGACTGGCTGTATGCACTGGGCGCCCCCTTTCCATTCGTATGAAATTACTATAGGTATGTGCAGCACTATACAACTAACAGTCTCCTAGAATGCTTCTCCTAGTGCTTTTATGGTGGCTCTACTTCTAGAGCTCAGCTAGGACCCCTGTTTCTGGATGCTACTATTGCTCCTGGTGCCAGTATCGCTGATACCATTACTGGCAACAGTGGCACCGCTACTGCGACTCTGCACTTTATTTACTTAGTTCTCTCAAAGTAAATCTGTGTTTCACACTGCGTTACGTCTTCCGGGTTGCTACTTACATTAGCTAGTTGTTCCATTATCGCAGAGGGGTCGGGGCTGCAGGTTAGACATGCAGATAGGTACTGGTGTACGCAATATATTCAAACAAGGGAAGTCAATACGAAGCGAATTCAAAGCTCTGAAGGAGCAGCTCATCTCGTGGCAAAGGAATCACGTAATATCACCAACCTGCTGCTCTCATTATAGAGAGGACCACGAAGATCCTCCTTCTGGGTCTTTGAGTATCGTAGCGCTGTAGGTCCCCTTTGAGAGCTCCTGGAGTATTCTTGGATAAAATAGCACCGTCATGAAAGCTCTGATGATTGAATTATTCGGGGTATATATATATATATATATAGTCGTAGGAATCGCGTATAGTCAAGGATCCTGACTATCCCTTATCATTAATTAATTCCTTTGATAGCGACTCGTGTATACGATTTGGTCTCTATGGGCCAATTATATCATTCCCTTTTCTTCTCAAGAGCACGTAGTAGTTTTCTATACTCGTGCTGGATGTCATCACGTGTCAAAGTCGAGAAGCGATTCGTCCCGACCACCCGCTATAAGGCCATTAGACTCGTTTCTTTATTGGTTTCACAGTCGCGCACCACGTTGTTATCGCAGGAAAGTTGTTTTATAGTTAAGCGAGAAATTAATTGTAAAAATACTCGTAAGGGGGCACCGGTGGAAAATGACGGAGCACAGTGATTTGTTGAAAATTATAGAGAAATGGGAAGAGATGTCAGCTTCGCAAAAGAAACGGAAACGTAAGCATCGTCGAAGATCAAGGGATACTTGGGATCAGAAAGTCTAGATTGTGAGCAAGAAATATTATTTTATTTAAATTATTAAGTTCTTACAGATGACTTCTTTAAAGGTTATACGCGAATTGACTTTTAAACTATAATAAATAAGATTGCAATAAGTTCGATGAACACTCGTCGGATACAAAATGTAGAAGTAATATCGAGCCCTCTTGATAAGACAGATTTTCGCAAATGAACGTTGTGGTATATGAATTTACATGGCTGCCATTAAGACTTAGTACAGCTTCATATATTCGTAGGAAGATTCTGAAACTTGTTTATAAGCAAATTAAAGGAATTTGGAATTATTTGAGTAGCATACCAGGACGATCTTTTGATAATGAAAAATTCTTTTCTGAGATATAGAGACGATATATTTCAATTATTGATCTCAGGTACCGTAACAATTGGGATTCATAATTAACAAGTGAAAGTGCGGCTGATTTCCATCAGCCAGGTGTAAATGCTTAGGATTTAGCTTTAATTTAATTAATATAAGCATGGAGATTATACGAGAAGAAAGGATAAATTTATTTAAAGAAATTAAAATATTTAGAGCCTCTAAACCGTGTAAGATAAGGTAATTTGCAAGATTTCTCGACAAAGTAACGTTAGTCTGTACAGCAATTAGTTACAGATGGGCATACATAGTGTAAATCTCTTGAAAGAGAAAAATTCTTTGCTTTAAGAACATCCTAACCGTAGCTTTAATGCATTAATGAGTATTCCATTTCATCCAATTCATCATTTTTATCTTCGAAAAATTAACGCGTACACAGCTAAAAGATCATTCGACATGATAAATAAATATTACAATCTCTTCGTAAGATTCATTGTATGATAAAAAAAATAAAATTCACTTATATCATAAGTATCACTCATATCGTAAAATTCACAACAATAAAATAACTCTACGGAGTCTAACAGCGTGCAAAAAAAATTGTCCAATACGTATATTATCCTGGCAAAAATATAATTAATTTTCGTAATCTGTTTCGAATATCTGCTTAATGATCTTGAAACGAACTAACATGTGAATTTCGATCATAATTATTTGATCACCCCGTCCAAATAGATCATTCCCATCATACCCTAGATTTCAGTACACATTTCGCACATAAAATCCTAATGTATTACGACAGTTATTCGACGGAAAGAGTCTAATAGCGGCCTAGTCAGTGATTGGGGTGAATTACTTTTTTACTTTCAGATGTGGTGCCATCTAGCGCTGGAATAGGATACTACTCCGTGATCTATTCGGACAGAATGGTCATATAATTGATAATAATCACACTTATGCTCCATCATACTCATGCTCCATTCAATCCTAGTGGCCGCTAATGAATCCATATGTTCACATCTTCCGGTCTGAGGGCTTTTTTAATTGATTGCGACCATGCTGGATCCGAAATTTAGAATTCAAAAATTTGGATCAAAGACTTCGATTTAGCGATCCGAAAAATCCTTTGAAACGAACTCCTACAGAAATCGATAATTTTACTTACAAAATTACTTTTGGTCTTTTTTTTTCTCTACACACAAGAAGTTAGTGTCAGCTGGTAAGCATGTTAGACTCCAGATGGAGAGCATTGACCTTTTTTATCGTATACGATATAACAGACGCTACAAGATTTACTCATACCGAAAGAAATTATGTTGGATATTTACCCTAATTGGTATGTCAGTCTATATTTAAATAAAATTGAGGCAAAGAATACTTTGATCGAGAACTTGATAACGAATCGGAATAAAGAGTGGCTACTTATGGTCATCCAGAGTACCACAGCGACAAAATGAACATAGTAGATATACTTTTAGAAAATATGAATATACAAACTGGAGATTAAAATAAACAGGTTATTCTGACTTTTCGTTACTTTTTTTTTCTAAATCAAACCGTCTCAGTACTTTCAGCCGATAACACCAGTGTTCCCGTAGCCTCCAGAGATATCATATCAAAGAACTAAGCATTGAAAGGAACGTCTTTTCTTACGTAGTAGTCGTAATTGTTAAGACGGGCTGAATGGCCTGAAAGGACCGTTCTCTTTCTAAGAGATGCAGAGATGCAGAAAATCCGTGGTTGAGGTATTCCGCTTAGCGCTTCAAAGAGAAACTAGCCCATTGATTGAATCAGGACTCGACTCGGTGTGTACCCACCTGCAGGACAATGTTGCATTCAATTCCCTGTGCTATAGGTCCGGTCTACACCCTGGAATACCAATGATCCTCCAAAGAGAGATACACACAGGGAAATCGCGTGAATGTCCTAATAGGGTATTCAGCCAATCACAGCCCTTTGCTTGGTAGCTTCATCCAACGTACCCTAATTCCTATCATGAAATCCTTATCGGTGACAATAATTTTACTAAAACTCCTATGAGGGCAAACACTTTCAGCTCCTTCGCTAAATTAGCCCAAAGGAAATGACTGGCAAACGCTTTCCATTAAAGTACAGTAAAGTAAATCGAACGACTGCAATTGCCCCGGCTCGCCCGTTTAACCTCGAAAGCTCCGTCTTGAAAAGCTTCCCTTAAGTCTTCTTAAAGGCTTCCTCTAACGGCTTACCGGTTAAAAGTGCAAATTGCCACTCGACCGATCTCAATCGACGAATGGCTTATCAAGCGAATGAAAATAAGTCGACGTCATTTACACGGATAGAGGCCGACGTCGAGCGTCGGTGTCGTCTACATACGGATTGGCGTCGTTCTCTGGAAACGAACCACGAGAATGGAAATCACGAATGCTAATTTATGGAAGGCTTTGCGCGCAAAATAAAAATGATAAGCATTATTTAAATTATACCACACAGTCTAGCCACCTTGCTTTGCAACTGTATATACTTTTACGCTATACGTACACTCCGCGAAATACACGAGTGTTATGGCGGACCAGCTCGCACTACTCTTTTCTTTGCAATCATGAATTATTCACGAGTGTACTTATAAGCCGGTATTGCATCGCATTTGAGAAACAAGAGAAAAAATCGGCTTCTTTACCACCGAGCGAAACAAAACTTTATCGGTACCCAAAGTACTGCTTGAAGCTGGCTTATCTGCTTCCATACCAGTTTGTATCTTCCGTTCCGTTTCTATCTTGCGAAACCAGAGCACGTGTTTTCTCCTCAAGGGCGTCCTAATGAGGTTAATACCATTTGAACACCAATCTGTGTACATGTGTACCTACCAATTTATATCAATAAATGATCAATCGAAGACAAAATAAATTACGCATCTATCGATCTAATACAATTCTTTTTAGCATAAATCGATATCGTCTATGTGACGTCTCACTGTGATCGATCTATTACATAACCTGTCAACATAACTTATTGTTAGTAAATAAATAATCTGTACGAATCACTCTCATTGTCAGTGACCACTTCAAGCAGTCTTGCTTCCATAGAAAAAAGTTATATATAAATGATTGTCAAACTGAATTGACAGAATTCGAATTACTCAACCCGCAACCAAAGTCGATGTATCTTATACGTATGAAATTATAGTATAAATCGCATGGTTTACTATGCTTATCGTGTTAGCATAGTAACTATACTTGTTTCTATTAGCATAATATTTGGTAGACGTCACACTAACTTTAAAGGTTTCTATTATTATAATATTATAATTGTCGTCATATTTAACCCGTTCAGTTAAAATTTAATTACCTTATGTGGCAAATCAGTATGAAGTATATCTTCAGAAATACTACGACATAGGATATTTATGATAAGCCTTATAAAACAATAATTAATTACAGGACGACAAATTGACAATTGAGGGCTGATTCTAGAACTGTATATGTATATGAAGTGAGTCATAAAACTATGAACGCTACTGTAAGTATACCATTATAAATCAGCAATGACAATAAAAATGGTAACAGTGTACAAAAACATAATAGATTCTTCAAAGTTTTCTTTCGAACAAAAATGAATTTTTCAACCAGCAACGGCAGCCAAACAGTTCAGCAAACATCCAACAACTAACGTCACAACAGAAACAGCGTAGTCCAACTCATAAACGTGAAAATGAGCCGTTTTCTCCGAGTCAAGACAACAAAACCTCGAGAAAGTTACGTGATGTGTGTCATAGCCTCCAGCACCATGAAGGAGCATCCACATTAAGTTTACACGTAATATAAGGCGCCCGTTGAAAATTTCAAACTCACAGAGGCGAATAAATAGCGAAAATACATAACGGATTACGCGAAATCCACTCAGACCTCGTTGAAAAACGTATGACGAAATAAGAAGATAAAAAAATCCGAAAAGTCATCAAACGAAGTGCATTTCCGTGCACGAACGTGGCCATACGTGAGTTACCTAATACCCCGTCGTTATTCACTTATACGACTTAGCAGACGGATCTTCCCTCGTCATAATATCTAAATCACTAGTCGGTACAGTATACGCAAGTTTCAAGACAGCTTCCTCGAGACGAATAACGTTTCTTGAAGGACTGTACCAGGAAGCGATGGGAAATCTTAGTCGAGTTCCCGGCAGAAGACATCGTCGACTGGCGTCGTTCTTTCCGCGTAGCCTCCTATCGGACTTACCCTGGATGATCGTTGACACGCATAGGGAGTTTACGACGACAAGCGCACACTCTGCGGTCTGGTCACGCGCACAGCTGGCAAACAGTAGACGCTACCCGAGAATAAGTAAAACAGACACGCAGTAAAACCGACTTGGCAATCCTGCGCCTAGCTAAAACACCGAATGGAAGTGACAACCTTCACTGCAGAAATACTGCTGGCGATAGGCACTGGGCTTCGGCCTACAATTCGCTCTACTCACGCTACTCACCCTGCTCGACCTCGATGCCAGCCCTCCGAACATCCTATTCCGACCTCTGGCTTGCTCCTTGGTCCTGGAGGTCACGCGTCTAGGATCCCGGCGCTTATGCTTGCTACATGAAGCTGTGCACTGGCTATTATATTCTATAGCGTCGCCATTCTGGAATTTAGAGTAGAATGGATGCTACTCTATAGAACTGAGAGCTTCAGTGTATTCTATACGTTTGTGTCCGGCTTGTCTATAATATACAGGGCGATACTGTATCTAGCTGCGCCTTGCAGAAGACAGAACCACTGACAGTACATACGTAGGTGCACTTCCATTTATCTTGATACCCTGTTGTCCACAGCTTCGAGGATTCCTTCGAGAAACTGACCTTCCGAGTAAAGAAAAGTACCGCCGACTATTCCCATGTGGATCAAGCATTGGTCGCCACCCTCTTGAGTTACTCTGCACAGTCTGGTACCCACTTCTTGAAATAGACATCGTACGCTTTTGATAGAAGCTTCTACATGAATTCCTAGACTTTTCCTATATAGCTTTCGAGACTCTACTTTATTAACAATAAGAAACTTGTGCTACAGTTTGAGATACTCAAGTGGAAGATTGCGTCTACCTCTGTAGCTTTGCAGAGGGTTGCACGTCTTTGGCAATATTGCTAGAAATTTAGACTAACCAGAGATATGGAATCACGTCAATATCGAAATAGCTGTGTCGATAATGCAGATCCCTTCGTGTTGTAGAAGCTGCTATACGAATGAATGGTTCATATGCGTTCATATGTGTCTATGGCTGTAGTGTTAATGAATGGTTCATAGTTAAATGGTACACGTAATAGAAAACTGGTGTCCATAGCTGTAGTGTTAACTTTTCTTTAAACTATATTAATTGATATAATCGGCGCTGCACTAGTCATTAAGTAATATGTGTATAAGCCACTTTTCCTACAAAATTTCTAATTTTTTAAATATTAACGTATACAAAAAATACAATTGTCGAGGTCAATACTATCCGACTGCTGGGTGGAACTAGTTTCGTTAAGAGCCAAGTGTAGATAAAAAAAGTAGGTAATATAAAGTTTTTCAGTATATTTCTTTTTTCAATTTTTTTTTTTTTGAAAATTCTTTCTGATACTCTACCAAGTATCTGGACATGAAATCCCAGTCGGATTCACAACCCTTTACGACTAAACTGCGAAAGGTATAAGCTGCTCCGGAGTTGGTGCACCAGGCAGCTGTGACCAACTGGAGAACGTCCATCTCTTCCAGGATTACAGTCGACTAAGCCGTGTTTATTTGTCACATTTGTCACGCGACACTACGACACAATGTTGTTTCTCTCGGATTAGAAAATGGACGAAAATCGTTGTCCAAGTAGTCTCTACACGACGCTATCAACGTATTGGTAAGGGAATTTCCGGAGGTTCTCGGCAAATATCATTTGAGCAACGGAGGCGAATTACTCAGCAAACATAGAAATTCGGTTCGATAGGACCCTGTAATTAGGGTTATCCGCTTATTTTGTGCGGGTGTGCCGTACCATTTTCGGGCTGTTCCAACTAATCTGGAGTGCCAAAGCAGAAAGTAAAACTGTATCGTTCCGTGAAAGTTATATTAAAGCTCTTCTTCTTTAAAAGGATACTACTAGTTTCAGACTGTTAGTTTTTTTTTTGAATCTGCTGCTTCGGAAACATAGACTAAGGAAGTACTTTTTCTCCATTGTTTGATACAGAAAGACGAGAATTTCTCAGGATAAAAATTAACGTTTATTCTTGCTCGATTGTTTATCGTTAATGACAATAACTTAAGGGATCAAGACGTGCAAAGATCCAACTGGCAAGTATATCAGTGATTGATGAACAAACTCTGATATTCCTAGTGTAATTTCATTTTTTCATAAAACCTACTATTGCCTATATATGTAATATATAAGTAGAGAAATAATCATCATCAATTCTATGATATCAGAAAATCGAAAAAATAATAATGGCAAAGCAATTATTCTTTTTTAATATATATACTTACGCTACAGATGGCATTTAGGTATATGCGATAATCCGACCACGCGTGACGCTCATTAGTATCGATATTCTAAAAAGAAAAAAGAAAGATTAAATTTAATGTGGCTTGACTCGTGAAACCTACTTTACGAAATATAAATACTTGATGACTAATCATATTATCTTAAATTAATTTCACACGCATAAGTTCATGTAATTTTATTTTTCACGTAACGATTGTTAGGAATATTTCACCGATGGAATTGGAACGATATTACATCAATTATTTAAAGGAATGGAATAGGTAGGCTTATTTGATGAATTCGCTCTTCGCACGAATTGAAACTATAATATGGGAAATCATGCCTCCAATTACTATAAGAACATTACGTGCTTTCGACATCCGAAGTGACCCTGTTACTTAGGAGAGAAATGGAATGAACGAGGAATATGAATTCTTCATATATGTTACAACACTATAAAATATTTGTTTATAAAAAATAAAATTTTAAATTTTAAAAACTGTGTATTTATGGCTCATTGCAGTTCAGGGTTTGTTGTCGTTGTTGCAGTGATAAACGGAAACCATTCTCGATATCGACGCAGTCGTCTGGAAGAGAAATCATTGAAATCGTGTTGTTTACATGAACGGAGTTTTCATACGAACATCGGATATTAATGGTAGCAGTTTTTTTTTTAACGAATTTTTCAAATAAAAATATTTAATAATTTTCATCCAAAAATTGTACCTCTATTTTAAATCGTTTTTTAACATCAATTTTCGAGTTTCATCAAAAAATACATTCACGTGTCTAACTGAAACGTAATGGTTTCTGTTTCAGACAATTGGTTCGATATGGTGAGTTGGCCTGGGTTTAGCTCTAGAATATAATAAATTTTTAACTGCGACGAACCTCGAATCTGTATTGAAAAATTTTGAAAAATTTTTAAAATATACGCTCCTCGTTCATTTACGTTACTTCCAATCTTCTTTCGAGTATCAGTTCTATGTGTCTTTTTGACCGATCGAAAACAAAGTCTTCCGCAAGGTACATGTGTCACTGTATAAATAATCTAAAAGAATATAAAAATAAAGAATGGCATATTAGTATAATTATAACAAAAATATTGCTCCAGCATTTAACGTGGAAAGTGTTTGCTGGAAAAATCATTGTCCGCAAAATCAGTGCCAAAACGAGTTTCTGACCAAAGTACATGACACATTTGGTCAACCTGTTACGCTGCGTCACTGAAAATCGTAAACTAAGCTCGTAAATTGTTAGACGCAGCCAACTGTGTCTGACGAATATGGTTATGGTTCCAGTTGTCAATGTTGACCTCACCACGTTACAATGTTGCACACTGGTCGTAGCCAGAAACGCATGCGGGTCAGCCCACACAGATTCCCACACTGCGCATTGAATGCACTGTAAAGACCGAACAGACTATTATGGCGTTAGACAATTACTGGCTGATCCCCCATAAAGCCAAATTTCAGAGAATTTCTGCCGCTGCAGTGAAAACAGGAATTCGCGCTATTCTCACCAGGAATTTTCTCAAACACGCAATTCATCGCGCAATAAAATTTCAATAGAACCAAAAAAAAAAAAAAGGTTACTTCTTTGGCGGTTGGGGTTGCCTGTGAGTGTTTGAAACAAAAATGTCAAAATTTTAAATTCAAACTGTAGTTTCTGCCATACCGACAAAAAATGGTAAAAGAAGAAAAAAAAACCAAAGGAAAGCAGTACCTATCGCACTTGCATAGAAATTATCGACGAACGAAGCTCGACGATAAAACCATAGATTAGAACTTCCAGTGTGTCCCTGTTACCGATTCGCAGAAACAGTCTGCACCGATGCTGCCCGAGTGGTATGCAAAATATGCAAAATGGAGGTTTTACCTAATTTGGTAATCTTCTAGCATGAAACAAACTCGGCTACCGGTCCCATTGCTTTGCATATCTTCCATCGGAATATACATTTGCATGAAAGGACCGGTCGTGCTGCGCGCTACCCTAAGTTGTTTACCTTTGTGCTACCGAAAGCTACATAACCCGATGAGGCACCCTTCGACGAATAACGAGGATTCGTCAAATAGCGACAGGTTAGGTATCCTATAATAGAAGCTAATTTAAGAGAGAATGCGTGAATTCTCAGTAAGCCAACCAAGCGTAAACAGTAATCAACGAAATGAAATGGACCGGAAATGAAGTATACCGGATGTCCTGAATTCACACAAATCCTAATACCATCGGGTACTATCTGACGTGTATATTCAAAAGTTCCATGGTAAAAAGTACAAAGACTTCCGCGTTAACGTCAGTTCAAGCGAAGCCATTCCGTCGTTATTCTTTGAGGCGCCAGAGCGCAAGCACAAAAAAAAATTCGTGCTTTGAGATTGCCGCATCGATTTCTTTTCTAATTAATTCGAGCTTAATGATAGAGGAAATAAAGGACGTTGAGTCGTGCCTCTGAATTTCTATTGGTAATATATATATATAGTCATAGCCATAGTCGTGAATGATTATGGCCGGCTCAAAGTCTCGTGTCAATACAAACCTCGTAACGCGAGCCCCGATTGGCTTACAATAGTCAAACCACACCGTAAATCAACGCATTCTAAACTTTAAAGCGAGCGGCGCCGTATGTGATTGGTTATCAACTATAGATAACTCAATTCATACCAAATGACTTTCCGCTCCCTACGCCCTTTCAAACGCTGCTTTTATGAATAGAGACTTCATTCGCCCACGGACCTGGCTCGATTTCACGTACCTACGACCCTAGCTACCCCTACCGAAATTTCATCTCTTTCAACTTCTACCTAAACCCCGAACATTCTCTACCACTCGCTCGATCTTCCATCCAACCCTGCCACGTTTGTGTATGCGTCCCTGTATTTTAAATCACCCGCTATAGTCTAACTTATTTTGTCGACTACACCCGTTATACGTGTATTCTTACGTGC
>JARQSV010000106.1:546933-570205 GCA_030142285.1 Calameuta idolon
AAAAAAACACTCGCATAATCCTGAAATGCGTCACAAATTGAACTTGGTCTGTAAATTAATAAAATAAAGTAACGTTCCGGCAAAAATTTAAATATTCATTAAATTCTCATTATGAAATCTCTATGGGACTATCAGGAAATTATCTCGTGAAATATGTGACTTAATTTTAATTCGGATAATACATGGGCCGATATTCGTTACTTTAGGATATAAAAGTTTCCCTAAACCCTTGTTCCTTGAAAAAAAATGATAAAAAACGAATTGTCATCAAAGATTCACATTACTTCAGCAAAGCTGGGTTAGGCCTAGATAATATTAAAAAGAGAGAAGATTGTAAAAAAAATGCTCGTAGCGTAGGATAACATCTTACAATATAATCACAATGGATGATTGTCAAATTTTCCAGGCTGAAAGCCTTTCCTCGCGGCACAGAGGGAGCCTGGAGTACAATCAGAAGCCATAAGCTCTCACGATTTAATGCAGTGTGCGAATCGAGCGCGCCTAAAATTCCAGTCACTGTAGAGACCAGACATCCAGGAAATGCGAATGCGCGGAAAAGGCTTTTATCAAAACGTTGCTTCTGACGTAACGCATAGAATTCACTGAAAAGCAACGCCGTTCGAGATTCCAAGCAAAATCGATATGTCATATGCATTCTTACACGCGTGCCAAAGGAAACTAACAAGATGCACTGACGTGAACTGGTTTCCATTGCTCCGTCACTTAGTCGCTCGTAGCTTCTACGTAATATTAATATTTGACTTTATTCCAGGCATTTAATGCTTTACTGAATTCAGATCAAATCCCGAAGCAATATGTTTTGCTTACTAAATTCCTATCCGCACCGTTGAGTCCGCCGACTTATTACAAAAGCGGGACACCGATTGAATAACGAGGCGGAGCCATGCGCGAGACATCGAAAGAAATTGTCACGTAATTTCGTAGGAGAATATTTCAGTATATAAACCCGGCGTAATCTCCGATACAGCATCAGTAAGATCGCCGATAATTTTCGAGAAGGAACGATGGATATCAAGGTGCGTTACCGTTGTTCCACTGTGCGAGGATTCGATCCAGCCAGGAATGAAAAATTCTCGTGCTCACGAAAATATATTACTTCCAAGTATAAGTATTTATGCAGTGAATATTTTTGGCAAAGAATACATCAGAATATTCGTAACTTTTATAACGTCGATAACTTTTCATTTTCGCTTACACGAAACAAAGAACCCCGATATCTCAGTAGCGCGAGAATCCCAAAGGAAGCCATAGAGAATTATTAACGTTTCTACGAACCGACGAGAACTATAACGTTTCCCGATCGATAGATTTCATTAATTTGAAATTTAACGCGCTATCGTAAATCATCGAGACATCCGATATCGATACGGAAAACAACAGCCGAAAATTACATTAGGCGCGCGTACGTCTGCTAGTAAGGCTGCCCGAGCTTATAAGAGTTGGCTTCTATAGAGACTCGGGAAAGATCATTAAACTCTTCCTCGGCATTCTATTATAAATTCGGTGCAGGGCCAACGGAGCGGGCAACAAACTTGCCCAAAATAGCTGCGCCGATAGTTTCCAATAACCGTCCGATCTCGGCGCACCGAAGTAAACGAGCAGCTTTCGAAATTGTGGCAAACTCGTGCCAGCTTATACGTTGCACGTATAGAGAATGAAAATCTCTGATCGTAACTAACTCGGGTTATACCAATTCCAGTTCGTCCCTGTGTTGGCCTTAGTGGCTCTGATGGTATCCTGCGTGGCTGCACACAAGGCCCACTCTTTCCAACATTACCATGGACCGGTAGAGGGCGAGGGTGTCAAAGTTGTCTGGCACGACAAACACGGTCACGAAGACCATGATTACAAGGCTCATCCCAAGTACGAGTTTGCTTATGGAGTCGAAGATCATCATACTAAAGATTTTCATGGTCAAAAGGAACACAGGGATGGTGAGTTGGCCAGATGTTCTCTGAATAAGATATGGATGAACTGTATGGAGAAATTATTTAAAACAATATCATATCGTGTACTTATCGCTCATTGCTTGTTTTTTTCGAATTTCTTGGAAAATAGGTAAGGACGTAGCTGGAGAGTACACTCTTCATGAACCCGGTGGTAACGTCAGGACCGTCAAGTATCACGCTGACCACCATGGCGGCTTTCATGCGGTTGTTCACAATTCCGGTGGAAACGACCACTCTGGGGGAACCTATGGTGGACACGGTCATGGGCATGGGCATGGGCATGGGCATGGGCATGGGCACGGACACGGGCATGGGCATGGGCATGGGCACGGGCACGGGCATGGACACGGGCACGGACATGGACATGGACATGGGCACGGACACGGCGATGACGACGAACACCATTAATAAATCACGGAATAAATCTCGTTCTTATAAATAAATCGTTTATACTGTCAAGCCATGCTTCTGGCGTTTCCGATCCTTTCCCCGTGACTACGTCACGTTTATGCCATATCAGTAAATGCCTATCAACGTATCAGACGTTGATATCAATAAATGTAGATTCAGTACCTACAATGCCTGCTAGACGATTTTATCGATCGACTGTAAGAGTAATTAAATTGGAAACTGAATTGACGTTAATATCTATAAATTATCATCTCTATTTCAGATGATAAATAACGGCTGTAGTCATACTCGATTGAATGTTTACTACAGATTGGCTCACCGTATAGAAAAAGTAAGAGAGCCCGCATCTCGCTGAGCCAGCCCGTATGCCGTCGGTAATAAATAGGGGAGAAATAAATAAAATTAGTCGGCGAGCGCAGCGAAGGGTGGATAATCAAAGATTGATGCCAGTCCCTGACTCGCTTCATCTAATATCAGTCAAAAGAGTGATTGATTGAGATATTAAAACCTTTTATAGATACGCAACCTAAAAATCCACTAGGCTTACTCTTACTCCCTCTCGCCCATTCCCGCTCTCTTGCACTTCCTCTTCCGTCAGAAAGTATTTATAGACCATAGAGCGTCGGAGTGTCAACTGGGGTTTCCGTATCTTCTTTTACATAAAAAAAACGAGTGAAGATTATCACAGGACCAAAAAGTCATCCTTGACGATATAATGCCCTGTGACGTCTCTCTCTTTCTTTATCTCGTTACTCAGATACCGATATCCGTAATTTTATACGACGTACTTAAAAAAATAAAATCTTATCGATATTTTAAGGGGCTGCTTATTGATGACTTGTCACGCGAACGAGGATGGAAGCGAAGAATCTTCGCACCTAAAAAATTTCGACGCGAGCACTTTCGATTAATTTATTACATAAGATCGAAGCCTTTCCATAAAAAAAATTTTTGAATTACTTCATAAAAAATACATAAAGTATAACTGTATCTGAAAAGTGACAGCCTATGTATTTGTCATGGGAATCCGAGAATAGAAAGTTTTACATCTACCAACTTTATGGCAAATGCCTAAGAATTGCTCTCGTACAGCTAATTACGAGATTCTTTGTGCGAAGTTTCCACGCTTTTAACCTCGTTTATATGACAATAACTCACGCAGATAACCTTTTCTGTTTCCCCTTAATATACTATACTCAGCCTACGAGTTGAATGTGCTTTTTTTTTTTTGACAGACCGAAACCAAAGAAGTCTCTAACAATTCATGTGTGGCTCTACATATCATTTTTGTGATAACGTATGCACGTGCATGGTTTTGCACTGAAATATATTTCACTTTTCTATTTTAGCATATAATATATTTTCGCGATTTTATAGAAAGTCGCGTCTGACTCGCTAAAAATTGCATTGCTTTCCAACTGTCAAAAGAACAAATTGACCTTGCGAATCCACTATCGCTTCAGCTACTATCATTCTGAAACTACGTCAGATTACATGAGTCATGTCATAGGTCAACAATTTAATGAGACATTGAACTCGACCGTACGGCATATCACGACTCATGAAGCTTCAAATAGAATCCAGTGATAACATATACACAGTAGCCATACAAAACCAGCATAGAGACACTCGTGATCCACTTTATGCAATAACACGAACCTATGTTACTTGCGTTGTTGCTGCTAGCAGGTATAGTCAGAGTGAGTGCTGGGATTACCTATGTATATGTAAAATATCAACGACACGTATCATGTACAGGGAGAAATAAAAGATCAGCTATGAATTCGGAATTGGAAACGAGTGCTTTTATATTTACAGCAAAACAATTTTGCATAAATTAAAATTTACCTATAAAATTTTAAACCAGAAATACGCGTAGTAAATATTACTAATAGCAGAGGGAAAATGAAAAACATTGCTATAAAAATAATTAATGATCCTGCATTCGCGATATAAAATTCGCACTTTCGCATTAATCTCGATCGGTAGCAAAACCCAGTAGCACTTTCGATTCTTGGCAGCTGTCCAATCAGTGTTAATTCAATTCTACATTGATTCTGGGTACAGTTTATCGCAGTGAAACAATAAGCTGATAAAGCTTTAAATACTGGCTCTAATTGTAAGTTTGCCTGCAGGAGCGGCGTCTCCGTCAACGAAGTAGCCTCAATTATCCACTCGGTTACAAAACCACTAAGACCTTTGACCTATGACTACCTGCCTTGCCGGAAGCCGTGATGTAGTAGTGGAGACTGGATGGAAAGGGCTACCGGAACTTCTTTTTATTGAGCAAAGAACTGTAACGCATAATCATACCGTAATAACGGGTGTACATAATGGAACAAAAGGTACGAGCAAGTCGGCAAGCGGCGTTGGCATAAACGTTCGCCGGCAACCAGCGGCCAACGGAACAAAGGCCAGTCGACATGATGGATTCACGGAAATGCAGGAAACAGTTATCATCGATCCTTCGTCGCGCTTCAAACGTAATGCATGTAATGTGCACGGAGTATAATTGCGAGTAGCGAAGGTGCATGAATATACATTATACGAATGTTTATACAGACATTAATAGCGAGAGCGCATGCGCCTGACGCTCGAAAGCGAAACGTACCACGTGACGAGATGGGCCAGGGATAAAAATGAAAATTCTCATTAAGCTAACGAGTATGGTCCAAGCGATTCCGCTTATTCGACAGGAAAACGATCACCCATTTAATCGACTACTCGAACGTACCTTATGTAAGCGATCCTCGTTGAACCTCTTGAAGGGGAATGAACGTCGTTAGCCATGAGGAAATTCGATCGGCTTCCAATCGCGATTGATCTTCGAGGACGCCGATCGTTTCTTCTCCTTCTCAAACGATTATCGTAATACGAGTGCGGTCTCGGTGAAAGCGTCACACACGATCAGTGAAGCGCGAAACAAGTGCAAGTAAACGGCAGGGATCTTGAACTTAGATTTTTACCTTGTTAGCGAAGGGTCATTGATTTTTGAGGAGGGCGATTTTAGAATTTTTTTTTTTATAATCGTGCGAGTGATAACAGGGCAGGTCAGCACCATGACATCTCGCGTGGGGTTCGCTCTAGCGCTTACGAGTTAATGGTAGCGCTAATGGCAACGGCAAGAGAAATTCCACGTGCGAAAGCATAAACCATGAAAACACGAGAGACACTGTCTCTGTCCTTTACACTTCTCATTACGTGTTGCCATTTCTCTCTGGCTTCTCTCGTTCCGACAATCTTTTTTTTTCGCTCGTTCGTGTCTACACGCCCGGCTGATTCCACGGGCGGAAGTGCTCGCGTGCCGGGCAGGTACCGCAAGAAATTCGGCTGTCGCAAAACAGGTCCAGCGAAGCCAATGGCGTGTAAATATTTGACAGACTGCTTTGACGGCGCTCGGACGTTTTCCGTCGTCATTTTACTCTCTCCTTATCTTTCTCTTATCTTCTCGTTCTCTGTACTCTCATTTTCCACCCTCTGTGCCAGCTTCGCAGAAACGGAAGGAAAAAGGTATTTCTGCCTTCTAGGATCTTAACGGAATCGACCCATTAGCCAAAACAGTCGACGGCAACTTACCGCCTTGGCTTCTGATTCGACCTGCCAATTCGCCGGTAATTAATCGTCAGTAAGGAAACTTAATTAATCATATCTGCTTCCCAGCGACTGGGATCTCCCTGCTTCATATCACGAAAATCCTTTTATGTACTTTCATGGATGCTAAAGAAAATTGGGTTTCTCGTTAACCCTCCAACTGAGATTTCAAAAGAAGGGATACGTTAAATATCCGCCGGAAGAAATGAGATTTCGCGCAACGTTGTTCATGTTGAATCATTGATCGAGCCTCTTTGGCATTTATAAATATTAATAACAACGCCGAAACTGTGCGCGTGTCCGGCGTCTATCTATTGCAAATTTCATTTAAGGTAATTACAGTACACAAAAAAGGATGCCAAAAGAATAATTAACAAAATAAATTAAACAATTAAAAGCCATTGTCGTCGACGCTCTTATTATCGTCCGACCACCGAGTGGAGGAGACAGTACACGAAACGATGAAGAAATTTGAGTCCGGAATAATCGCCCCAGAAGATTTCCCCACGTATTGTCAACGTGCTGGATACGACCAAGCGGAAACGGCGCAGTCGGGAGAAATGTCCTGCACAAATGAAATTTCGTAGAGAATTTTAATTGAGCGGAGGACAACTCGAGCGTAAAAACACGGAAGGCAAAACGTTACTGTTTTCTCTGTAAGGTGGTTTCCGCACGCGTACAGAGAAACACGTGTGTGCGTAGACGGGGTATGGGAAGTGGTAGGTGGATGGAAAAAAAAAATAGGGAATAAAAGTGAAGAGAAGGAGGGGGATAAAATTGGACATGCGAGGTGTTACGTAAAAGCGTTTTTTTTTAAGTCGTTCTAGCCACGTACTAAAATTGGCCACTTATAGCCAGCAATCAAAATGTAACGGATCGTTCACACTTTCCCCGCATTGTTCGTAAACTGCGCGTATAGGATACGTACTGTTCGAAAACTCTCATATACACTTGATGACCATTAGGAATTGTGATTAATGTTATTTGAAAAACGATAATTGGTCTCGTCTTCGCATTTATATTATTCGAACGAATCCTGGTTATAATTCTTAATCAGCCAGTTAATGGAAATGGATTTGACGATTGGCGAGTGAAAATAAATCTCTGCTATCTATGTAAATGTCATATTCAGTTGGCGAATCT
The DNA here is from genome assembly GCA_030142285.1 of Calameuta idolon. Lineage (NCBI taxonomy): Eukaryota > Metazoa > Arthropoda > Insecta > Hymenoptera > Cephidae > Calameuta > Calameuta idolon. The sequence goes on from JARQSV010000106.1 coordinate 554,049, forward strand.
GTCGAATAATCTATATTTATTACCAGATTTATTCTATCAATATCGCACTTCAAATATACGTTGCATATAATTGTCCGAGATCATTGTAACGAATAGTATTATTATCCATGGTGAAATTACGAATTTCTGCCTAGGGAGATATTATATAAAACGGGTGATAAAATTATGACGAATTCCATTTACTCGAAATGTCAACCTTTTCCCCGTTATACATGAAAATTTCAGTCTGATAAGACTGAGCTTGTATTATTAAAAATTTTGGATGAAATAGGCTATGAATATACTGTTACGCAATTGTAAACTATTTATATTACGTTTCAATTTACCAATAAATATTTATTGACCTCCTGATAACGTATTGTATTAATAATGTAAATTTATTACTGTAAGCTAAAACTGCCTGGCAAACCCTTTTGTATACAGGATATAAATTTACAGTTTCAATATCAATAAAAAAAAATCGATAATTCCATAACACACTTCGAACAAAAATTGCAATTCCCGTAAGTTAATATTTTCACGGGAAATATAAAACTGGATTATCAGATGGGACAAAAATAAAAGTTCATGTGGACTTTAAAAGTGATCGGAGTGATACGAAAAAGTTATTATAAGAGTGGTTCTTATCGGCTACTAACTATCATGAAAAACCGGTTTATCTGAAATACTTAAAAAATAATGTGCTATCTATATCAAGCAATGGGTATTGAATATCGGCCAGTTTAAATATTCAGAGCAATTTACATTTGAACTACTCAGCAAGCCTAGATGATTAATATTTGCTATATTAAGAAGAAACTACCATATCGTATATGTATATGGAATTATTTGTCAAGTAAAAAAGACATATCTAAGAAAAAATTCTCAAAAGTCTCACCAGCGATACGTATCCATGTTTTTGCCGGCCATTCCAAACGTATACGATAAGTCTCAGGGTTTGCGTTCGGCATTCACAAGATTTACTCTTTTCCACCGTCGACCACTTTTCGCTTGGTAATAAAAGACTTCCGCGAAAACTTTCAACAATTTCTTCTACAAACTATCGAACTTTACATAATTTCTCTCGGCGAGTTTGTGTACTATATTAATATAACGCTATGTATGTACATGTTCCTGGAAATAAAATTAACTGCATTGTGGGATAACAAAGTTGGTTAATAAATCTACATTCAAAACATGAAGCTTTTATAACTTAGAAATTCTCTACGCTGCGTCATGTTTGCATACGTAGATCCTTTGGCGAGAGTTTGGAAAATTAAAACGAGAAGAAAATTTTACGTTATAATGACAGTCAAGACAAAAAGTTATATAAGTAGTACGTATATATTGTACGCAGATTTAATTTTTTTCATCTAAACGAATCGTGAGATATTGATAAAAAATAAGTATGTGATAAATTAATATAAAGAGAATAAGAGTAAAAAACTTCAAAATTTTTTACTCTTTCGTTTTCACGATATCAATAGTTGAAACGAAGAATTCGTTAAAATTTCGTCGCACGAGCCAACTACGATGAATGACGTGAACGTAGCCACGATCGTGATTGTTGTGTGTCCGTGTAGATCAAAACGGATGTTTCAATGTGTTTGAGAAAAGTGAATCGTACGCTTCTAAAAATATATTCATTTCGAACTTACTTTAACGAATAATAATAGCAAAATAGAATTAATTTAAACCTTCATAATTTATCCACGTTATTTAGGAACCTTAAATGTATTTTTCAAAGGATATTTTATTGCAATATTATGATAGATATTGAATGTTTTTTTTTTTGGAGTAAATTTTTGGACGTGACTGTCGCGCGACAACTACCTTAACACATTTTCTTATATATGGAAATATCCCCAGATAGCGGCTGCTGTATAATATATATTTACTGCCCGGGACACGTCGAAGGGTGCGAAAGGTAATAATATACGTATTCTGAAAGTTGCTAAAGTATCTCTGGTAATAGACTTGGAGCTACGGGTGCAGCAGAGCTTGGAATGTGAATAAAAATAACTTTTCAATAGTCAGGATTAGTTGAAACAGCTTAAATACAGTTAACATATTTTCTTAAACATCGAAGTCTTCGGTAGTATAGTGGTCAGTATCCCCGCCTGTCACGCGGGAGACCGGGGTTCGATTCCCCGCCGGAGAGAAATTTTTTTTTAATTACAAATCCTTCTCATCTTATAATTAAATATAATAATTATATTTAATTATAATATATTAATTTTTAACATTTCATATAGTGTTATTTCTTAAACGCACCAACTAATATCGACCGTGAAACTAGAGTGGCCAATACACATTCCCTTCTTACGTGTTATCATATCAAAGCGAGTGACCTATGAGTAAATATAGAAATCCATATATCGATCATTTAATCAGACAGCCAGCAATTCAAGATGAAAATCCTAAGTGCATTCACAATCAAAAATCAATAGCTGATACATTATCTAGCAATCACTGCAACTGCATCAGTTACATTCACAGGTCGTGTATACCATATATTCCTCCAGCAATTGACTTACTGTCAGCACAACTATATTTAGTGAAATCCTAAAATAGGTTACTTGCCAATTACACAAAACATAATAATTAACAATAAAATCAATCCGCGTTCGTTTCCTTGATAAAATTTTCCATTTCCATTTCTAATCCTTTCATTATCTTGAAATTAAACAGCTTGTTTTTTTTACCGTCTATAAAAGTAATACGACAGAAAGCAAGAAAATAATTGAATAAGCAAGAAGACGTACTTCCACCTGGCAGAATGATTTTAATTAACATTACCAAACCTTGATTGCTCGAAGACGTTGTATTAAAGGAGCGCACGTAATTTGCTATTCTTGTCGCATTACGACATACAACAATACTTATTTGTGAAACACCATATAGAATTGCCAAGAAGATGCTCTGCTCAGTCCGGCTTCTCCAGATCGAATACCATAGCAGTTGAAATATGCTCGAGTCGCCCTAACTCTCGCCATATACTTTTAAAACATAAAATAAACATACCAATGACAATAGAAGAGAAAGTCAGGCCACTGCATTCACTTTAGGATGTGACAGTATAAGTGAGAATAGTGCGTGCCAGAGTCGCTGAATTATTTCCACGTGTCCTGCACCAGCCTCTTTTTCAAATTCACATACGACCATCCATTACCAAAGCCCACGTATGGCTTTGCTAAGTGTTGCCTCTACCGAACAGCAAACGTCTGCTGTTCTTCGTCATGGGAGAAACTTGTCATCCGTCTTACTTGATCGTCAACAATGTCGCGGACGCTCCGTCCGAAAAGCCCCACGATCGCGTAAAGGAGCACGTACCAGTCCCGATGAAAAGAATTCCTAATTATTTTTAAATTCCACGTGGCATTAAGAAAAAGTGATCTTACGTAAAGCGAGAAACGTTTGCAGCAGTAGAGCAGTGACGTTACTCCAATCGCTTATGCGCATCTTATAGAAGCACAGAAAACGTACCGAGTGGGGCGTTGGCATCGCGACGCTCCTTCCCGACGGCACGCACCGTGGCAGATGCAACATCGTGTAACGTCTACTTACATATATGTGAGGTACAAGACAGCTGCGGTATAAAAGCCTAGAGAGACGTTGGAAAGTTGCAGTACTCACCTGACCACCTTTAATATTGAAATTGAAGAAATGGCTCTTAAGGTAGTCAAACGGATTGATAGACGACGAGACAAGTAGGGAAATGTACGAGTAAACGTGCAGACGTATAAAACGGCTGAGAAATCGAGTGGAGTTCACGAGGGCGCGTTTCGGTTCGTAAAGGGCGAAGAGAATCGAGCAACCGCACTGGAACGTTCCCTGTGTGCGTTGACTCGTAATGCGTGGAATAGTAGATCGTAACAAGCGAAATGCCTTATAACGGTTAAGTTTCAAGTTTACGGATACGTAAGGTAGAAAACGAGTAATCGATTCTGCCGTGCGCGGGATGGATGAGAACCTGACGATAAAATTCATGGAAAGGTCAAAGCGTTGAACCTTTACACGTCCTGTAAAGTCAATGATACCAATCAAAAAGTGATAGTACGAGAAGCGCGCACGTCCTCGATAAACAGTGACAGCTTATCGATTAATAAAGTTAATTCTCGAAAAATTATTTAGGAACGGTTTGAATAATATTTTATTCGAAGGGCAGTCCGTATGATAATGGAAATATTGAAAGTGTAATTTTTATACAGTCGTGCAAAAAAGTGTATACAGACCTTTTAAAAATGAAATTCCTTCGCGGTGAAACGAACGGGATACAAGATTGTTATTAAAAAATTTTAATATCAATGTAACAGCAATGAAACAATGAGGAATCTTTTCCGTGGGTTTTGCCGATACGCATTACGTGCATGCTTGGCGTTTTAAAAATATATTTCATTTTTTGGACGGGGCAACTATACCTTTTTGTACGAATGTATGGTTTGATGACGTTGTGTGTATATTATGTAATTCGGTTACAGCTCGCCTCTCTCACGGTGGCTCTAAATCTTGTTTTGTGGAATATACAATGGACACGAGCCGGTGTGATTTCACTAGGAGGCGACTTGCTCGAGCACAATCACCACGTGTCTCCGGCAAGTTCATTTATGCACTTTCACGGTCCGGTTGAAGGCCCTGAATATGAAGTGAAAGTTCCACATGTTGTTCACCGCAATGAGTATGATCATCTGCACGGTCAAGATCATGAGAATCATGGATACACGTTCGATTACGTTGCGCATCCGAAGTATGAATTTTCCTACGGTGTGGAGGATCATCACACGGGTGACTTCCACGCTCAGAAGGAATCAAGAGACGGTGAGTTAAGGGGGCTTACTCCTGAGTGGATGGATGAAAAAGTAGGCCTACTTTTTTCTTCGGCAATTATGCATTCTATTATAATCATTCGTGATGCGTTCGAAAAAGGATTTATTCGAGGATTTATTGGGAAGCCCGTGAAAATGATGGTTTTTGAGAATTGATGGTTTTATGCGCTGTTCCTGATTTAACGTATGTCAGTTTCATTTGAAACAAAAAACCATGATTTTTTGTTAACAAGTGACATATTACGCTTTTACCGACGAGAGGAAAAAAAAAGTTTTTGAGAAAATTGTGGCCATTTGAATTTGAATGTCGATTTTTGACCTAATTTTCAAGGTTTTGAAATTTTTTATTGAATAATGGGTTCAAGAAAAAAAAGTCAGGACATCAACAAGAGGGAGAATAAAAGGGAATAGGGAGAAGGAATATACTTTCAAGTATGTCGTCACACATTTTCATGTAAATCGTTCGAGTCGTTTTCAAGATATCAGGGACGCCGATTTTGAAAACCATGTTTTGAGAAAAAAGCGTTTAAAGTTTTATCTCCTGACTTCCAGCGACTAATTAACGAAATTTCACGTCATCTACCTAAAACGCATGAGGCTGCCGGCGCCGACTGCTCCTCAACCTAATCCCCTATAACTTTATGTAAAAAGTCTATTCTGACGTAAGCCCTTAATTCGTTAACCCTTGAGTTGCCACATCCGATCTAGCGGACCGTGTAGCTAGAAATTTTGATGTATCAAAGGACGTAGAGTCCGCTAGAGGACAAAGTCCCTAGTAATATCCAACTATAATTCCAAGTTTGATATCGATTTTCTTAGATTACCCATAGCTCAACATATTCTAAATAATCGGCTGGAAGTAAAATGTAAGTCTGAACGAGCTCGAACGTCACTTGAGATATTTATCAGATGATGAACGAGGAGCGGGAGGAGGGATAAGACGATGGAGGATCTAACGGCTCAATTTCTTCATAAATTTTACCACGCGCTATCCAAATCGCTTTAACTTTCCTTTCTCTGGCACACTCGATCATCCCTAATGTCGCGACTGATACTAATAGAGAAAGAAAAACACAAGGGTTGTTTTTGCACTCGTCAAGGGACACGAAAGAGGCTGAGTTCTCGCGTAGCTATTCGATGACCTTCAGTTACGTATTCGCTTAACTTCCTCCCAAGATGGCTCTGCGTCTTGAAAGTTCAATCCTAGTAAAAAGCCGTTCAGCTATGCGACCTCAAAGTCCTTCATCCCTTCTGTCTCGCGAGCGGTATGGTAATTAGCCGCCGTTTGACGCAGCCATGTATGTGCAGGCAAAAAAAAATTAGAACCATCCACCCTTACCTGACAATCCTCCACATCGTCCTTCTCCACCTTCGCGAGGTCCTTATCACCCTTTTTTTAAATCAACTTCAATTGTCTTGCAGGAAGCAACGTTTCCGGAGAGTACAGCGTGATGGAGCCTGGTGGTACCATCAGGATTGTTAGCTACCATGCAGACAAAGATGGCTTCCACGCAACGGTACGCACTTCCGGTCATAATGATCATTCCGGTGCCACCTACGGGAACCAGGGTCACTCGCAACAAGTCGAAGGTCAAGCTGAACATCAAGTTCAAGCTGAACATCAAGTTCAAGCTGAACATCAAGTTCAAGCTGAACATCATGAACTAGGTCTACAGGATGAACACGTTCTACAGGACTACACTGCGGCTTATCCTGCTGACGAAGGCTACTGAACCGGAAGTCCTGTACCATCAGCAGCACCACCTGTCGCGTCGTACCTGGATTCTGTTATCCTTTATACTTTTCACCCAGCTACTTATTCCTATACTTTGAACACTCACGAGTGTTCATCTCCGTTATACTTTTTCACTAGTACCAAAGCCCCGTTACACATTGTATTAATCGTTTAATGTTGTTTTTATTGTATCTGTAAATATGGTTATCCAATAAATGACGTTGTTTAGTGATAATGAAAATTATTATTTACGACATGGATCAACGTTAACTTCTTCAAGTATTTCTAAAACTTCCAAGTATTCTATGAGGATGATAAGGACCTTGTTAAGAGAGAGTCGAAGGATCGATAGGATGATCCTTGATAACAAGGCGCGTATACGTTATATTTACTAGGTCAACTCATTCCAGCTCCATATATTCCCCTCTCGGTTTCAATCTCTTTTTCCCTCTTCGAAGGGGAGAGACAAATTGCGATACCAAAGGATAGCGAGAATATGACGTAGCCCATTAAGAAGATCACCGTGTGGAATTCAGGAACGAGACGGCAAAGTGGGTCGAATATCGCTTCGCACTGTTTCAGTGTGACCTTAACGGCCAGGAACATGTAATGAGGATAATAATAACAGCATAGCTAACGAGTCCCTGCGGATTTCCAAGTATCAGACTACAAATTACTCTCCTCGTATCAATTATCTTTTATCGTTATCATCGCGTCTATATTTTACCAATTTTCAACGGCTCGGATGTACTTCACTGGATAATTCTTCTTGTCGGCTCTGAATTCCAGATAATTCGTAATACATCAAACGGAGACTTATTAAAAGCAATACCATTGAAATGCAATATTACTTTTTAATAACGACGTCTTTCAGCGTAATTAACATCGGATACAGTGGTACAAAGCATAAAGAAAACCAGAGCAAGGATCACTTGTGCGATGCACACGAATGAAACGGATGGATATCAGATATGCTTATTTCGTCATGACCTATTAACCTTTCTGAAATTCATAAAAAGAAAAAAAAAATAATTTCTTTCTTTAACACCTGTTAACAAAGGTCAGAGGTAAATATAATTGAGATAAGATTTAACGATTATCGGCGATGAAAATTTGAGAGGTGAGAACAATAAATAACGTGATGTGGTTTTCGATAGGAACCTATTCGCATCGACACTGCAATTATAATTAATCAAACCCAAATGGACAGAGTGGTAGGAATGCATGCGGATAATCAATAGGTTTGCCATTGGAAGTAGCCAATAGCCAATACCCGATGGGCGAATCCTCTATTTCAATTGGCAGTAAAAAGGGGGTAGGAGATGAAACTGGGGCCCGACGTTACCGTCCTTTACCATATAGATCAGTACGGGGTTAATTTGTTAGCTGCTAATTTGACCAAACGGCACCAATTGCATTTTAGTTCGCGATACTACAGCACCGAGAAATCGTTTGATATAATAATCGACAAATTTCGCACTAAATAACGAATCTTTAATATAGTTCGACATATAAATGTACTCAGCTGATTGGCCGACCTGGCTGTTTACCTATATAACCCTCTGTAGTACGAATATACATATATTATACTCGTAGAAAGTGAGACAAGAATTTCCAAATCCTGAGCAGGATTATTTTTACGTTAGAGAATATATCGCCTCCTTTTATCGCGTTTCAATCTACCTAAGTTGGTATTTATAGAAGCTCAAAATTATGCAAGTTTCTTTTTTTTTTTTGGAACCACGTAAAGAAATAACCTGCTATTCGTATATACTTATCGGTATTTTCGTGAGCGCGGATACTTCATCACGATAAGCTAGAGAGTTTCCAAAGCATAAAACGTATAGTAGTGTAAGTAGATGCTGAAGGGAAAAAAAAGCTTTGAAACGTCATAGGAGGAAATCTACAAACTGCGAAAGCATCCACTGAATTCGTACTTCGTTTTCGCTGAAAATGTTGAAACGCGCCACTCTGACTGGTGAATATTAATCAAATATATAATATCCAGCCGTACACTTACATTGATAAAAGTTAATAATCGAAGGTAAATATAGAAACTTCACACATAACACACGAGGCATAGATTAACATTTTAGAATGTTATTATTATAAAAATTGGTTTAGGAAAACATATCGGAAATACGTAATTCTTTCGGTTACGATTCTCCATCCATTCTCCATACGGTTCTTCGGATGGCCTCGTATCGTAGCTCGACGCGCGGGAAATTCAAAATCGAAGTCAGTCGTTTTCAGAATCGAATGCTGTTGCCATGCGAAAAGGGTTCAGTCCGTTCGTGGAATTTATTTATGAAAAATGTATAAACCGTCAATTGCGAGGTGCCAATGCAATATACGCGTGGGCACGCAGTGGACGTACAGAGAGAGAAGGAGACAAACGGATATACGACCAAGTGGACAAACGAGGGATAGAGAGAGATGCTAACTGTATGACCTACATTTAGTCTACGAGTCACAGTGCAGCCTCGGTTATTGATTCGCTTCGCTCTTAAACACAGCCTCCATTTCATTTCATTTGACCTCTTGCGTTATACACCCCATCCCATCCTCGCTAACCTCTCCCTGCTATTCATCCCTCTTGATGCCGATGAATTCGCTAGTTCCAAAAACCTTTCGCATTCCGTCAATTTTAGCCTATTTTACGAACTCACTGGCTCGACGAATGGTCCAGCCTCGCTAACTAGAATGCAGAATAGAATCGTGAAAGGAGAAAGAGATTAGAGAAAGAAAAGGTAGCACAGTGAAACGAGGAAGGAATAAATGAGGGGCAGATGGCAAAAAAAGGAAATGAAAGAAAAAGTACCTGAGGCATTGAATGTCTACCGCAGTTTGCAAGACTGCGTGTCGCATTGTGAATAAAACCACTTATTGACATATAGAGACGTAAGTATCACCTACGGCGGAATATAAAGGTTGTACAAATAATTCTGTAGGGGAACGATCGATAGTATTGTAAACTGTTACGAACTTTCACGATAGCATTGTGTAGGCTGAGAAAGAATTTATTGTGGGGGTTCATTAAGTTTTTTTAACATCGTGTTATATCGAAATCTTAATTACACTAAAACTAACTCTGTAATAATTTTCTATCTCATTATTGAATTAAAATTCGTGCTTTTTACTGAATTTGACCAAATATTCGTATTTGTAAATTCGCGATTAAATTAATGACTACCGAATAGTAAATCACTAAGAAATTTATTGCTTTGTAAGCAGTAATTTTATTCTTTTTCTCGGACAAAAATTCGTCACGCAATTACAAATTAACAAACTCTTAAAAAAATGTTAATTAACCAGTCCATTCGTAATTTATAAAAATCCATGATCAAACAACTAATCAATCTCTAACAACAGTGAATCTCTCACGACCGAACCTATCCATCAAACAGGTATCTCTCAGAGGATGCCGGAAGGTGTTACACTAGAATGTCTTACACAACAGGAAATCGATGATAGTATCGATAAACGAACGATCAACGGATTTCAAGGAAATTCCTAGCGCGGAGTTTCCGTTCCGAACACTTGAATGCGTAACGAAGCCGAAACACGGTAGAATATCTATCGGGTGTTCGTGAAGTTTCGAGTTTAAATCGGTTCTAAAGTTTCTAACTCATCGTTCGTCTCAGTGAAATTAGATGGCGACCGCAAGAACATCAGCCAAGGACTAAGGCAGTTAACTAACTAAGATAACCCGTCTGACTAACCTTCGTTCATCCATGAAGAACACGGAAGGACCTTCGAAAATGACTCTGCTATCCCGTGCACTCTAACCTAGAAACTAAAATTGGCGCGAAATACGAAATTTACATGAAGGCACAGAACGGTAGCGGCATAGGAAGAACATTTACAAGTGTAATAAAGGAGGAGTGACGTATGGCGTCACATAACCTAAAACTAAGCGCCTTCCGTTCTCATGATTTCTGTCCAGAGTGCGTCTTGCGTGTGGAAACGTTTCTACCGGAAACGAAAGGCACTGGCGTTCTCCTACTTTTCTTTTCCTAACCTCGGCAAGAGATCCTTGCGAATCCCTGTACTCTCGTACGTCACTTTCGCATACGTAATTTTGTGACGTTAAATGGGACAGATCTCGTTTATATATTTTGGTCCGATCTTGTCCTATGGGTCCTCTGTAAATATATCATTTCTTCATGCATAACCAAAACGAATAGAAAGCTTTCTGGAGATCCTTTTATGTGGCATAACGTGATGAGTAGAATTCAACCTCTCTGTCTGTCTGCGTGTACTTAAAGTATGTTGTGTTACATTGCCCATCATAAAGTACGGGAGGGACGTCTGCGGACGAGTTGCTTGGGTACTCAAGTATAAATCCTTTATGGGTCCTTCGAGGACGGATAGCGTCGCCTCTAAACGCAAAACGTGACGACGCATATTCAGCGACTTTGCTCTTCAATGCCTACTTCCCTGGCGTCAATTTTAAACGCTCCCTTTCAAGGATCCTTAACTATTTACCGATACGTTTTTATATCATCATCGTAGGTACATGAACCTTAGTAGACCAGTAGCTGAATATCATTGCTAGACATTCAAGACATTATAGTAGAAAACTCTCTAAATTGCTTTTTTTTTCTGGAAAATTAGGAATTCAGTAATTAAATAACATATGCTACATTGACGTAATAAGTCCGATAACCTGATAACATAAAGTAACGACGACGCTTGTAACGCAAAATACTGACTTTCCATATACGAAACATAATTTCCGGCGATTACTTCGAGCACAAAAATCATGAAACAGAATAAGACGTAAGAAGTTAGCTAAGTGGTATCGAAATTTAGTTATGACTCTCACGGAGCTTCGTGGCTGCTTCCATACTTTTACACTTAACTGTTTTACCGCAGCGATTCGTTTCGCATTCAGCGTCTTAGTTTCTTGAAACAAGAAAAATGAGAAAATATCTAATTGCATTTTCTCCGTTAGATTGAATATCATTCTCTCAATATATTGCATTACAGAGCTACGTAAATAGAGAATTGAAAAAAAAAAAAATATTTTAAATAACTCTACCTATACGTCATACTACATAAGACGTACTGATATAAACCAAAAATACATATCAGTTCCTTCGTTTCTAACATACTGAGGTACCGCGACGTATATGTACCTACCCGAGTATATCTAGTCCATCCAGTCTCTTGACTTGCGTGCAGGTTGCCAAAAAGACTTCAGGGAGCGTTGAGAGATATGTGGATATGTGCATACGTGAAAGCAGTCGGTATAAGGTTTCGCAGTCGCTACTTGGAGATCGGCCAAGTCCACGAGGGCACTTTTCGAGTGGCAATTGAATTTTTATGTCTGTCAATGTACGGAACCAATAAAAAATCTCGAGCGATGGCTGACTGCTCGTTGAAATTTCACCTGAACTTCCTGGTCCAGAGTAAGTCGCTACGTTTGTAAAAGAAAAATAAACTTCGAAGACCCATTGTCATTTACGTCAATACGTACATCTTAGCTTCTCCCATGAAACTCTCATTTAATATCCATAACCAATTTACCATAACTCGGATATACCTAAAAAAAATTAAGTGCATCCACTTGCATCCTCTTGCTTAAATTTCTTTACAGACGAGACCGACTGTAGTCTACTAATACTCGAAACTTCAAATGTCAGTCATTAGATATCACATCCGCATTTGTACGTGCGATGCTACGTGGTTCAAATCGCAATAAATTAGAAACTTAGTTCACATTGACCAGATGCTACGAGACGGGAACTCTCGCGTGTATCTATAGTATATAAAATACGTATACTATACTTATATATTGGATATTTATATGTCGGATCTTGGCTCCGGGTCGATTAATTCCTGCCTGTGTTATACGTGCAATGTATCTGCATGCGCTTCCTTCCGTGCTGCAGTTCTGTTTCCATTCTCCAATGAATATGACTCTGTACATTATGTAGATGGAATATATAGGAAATAATTTATAGAAAATTCTATACTCCACCACCACGAAACGTAGCACTTACACCGCGTAGAATATAGCTGCCGTAAATCAAGCGAAACTCTGCTCCTCTTTTTTTTTTCGCGAATTCGTAGGCAAAAGAAGTCCTGCTTCTCGAGCGAACACACAGAATTGGCAGAACAGACGTACTGTCGCGCCATGCGCATCGGCCGGTCATAAAACGAGAGAACGGAAGATCGGAAAAGGAAAAATGAAAAAGAGGAAGTGCGACAGGTTCGTCGAGTCCGGAACCAATCGTGATCGACGAAACGCATCAGAAGTGCTGGTGCTGCGATGCACGAGAGTAGATAGAGTCAGTAACTAACACTACTGTGCTCGTATCATATAATGTATTATAGAACGTATACGTACATAACTGTATAGTATACAACGTACGTTCGATTATCCGTGTTGTAAAAACGTTATGAAAAGGGTATCGTGTAAACGGTGATATGCACGCGATATCGAGAGGGGGAACGAAATCGGAGAATGAAAAAAAATAAAATTGGTATAAACACCTGCGGCTCGCACGGCTTTCACAAGAGCGATCGAAATTCCGTGTTCGTTTTTGCCAGAGCCGTATAGATAACGAAAATGGGTTTTGAAAAATTCAGAAGATCCCTTCGCCTCGCCAACTTTATTCGATTTTCCATGGCTTTCCAATCCTGTTTACCTTGCGGAACGATGATCCTGAAATCAACAAGGGCTCTGCCCATGTGTTGGCAGGACGGTGAGGGACTACGCTGTGTGCAGCAATTCGAGTTAGGATTCTGTTCAGGATACGGGAGGATATTCGAAGCAGTTCCCAGGCCAGACAGTAGCCGAGGAGTTGGCTAGCAGTTCCGCCGAGACACATTCTCTGCGGATTCAATCATTAGGCGACAGCCACACCGTCGATGGGAGATCTCACGCCATCCGCCACTGTGGACACAAATTGTTCTACTCCGTATCGGGAACCGAAAGCCCACAGGCGTAACGAAGCTAATTCCGAGGGTCAGGATCAGTCTACCGAGTAACGTTACGTCCTGTAACGTAAGGCAAACGTAACGTAACGTAACATAACAGTTCCGTAAAACCTAACTCTGACTCCGTGACCCCTCGAGTGAAATTGGGCTAATCCTATTTACGACTTATCCCGAGGCAATTCCGTGTTTATAAGGGATACGCATACTACCGGCCATTTATTAGGCGGATTCCCCGCATCTGTTATATCGATGCATTAAGTTGTATCTATTGTAAAATCGAGAACGCGCGACAAATATATTTATTTATATTAATATATATTCCAAGTGCTATCGTTAGTGTTAAAAAATAGTCGCTCTCTCATTTCTACATATCAGTATGGATAACACAGGGAATTAAGCCAAATTCAAAAGTCTATATGACGTTAAGCACAAGCGTAGCATATGGGAATGTCTTGACAACTTGCAGCCAACTTCACAGCCATCAAAACTTCTGCATACCGGTATACGTACCAGCCATGCACTTAACTCCGTATTACTTATACAGCGAGTATCGTGCAGGAAGGGAGTAATTTTCGTGAAAGGCAATAGTCGTTTACGCGACTAACTTCACGTATAGCGATCATCCAATAAGAAATCAGGTTACATCCCGGCAGTCCTGACAGAGCTGATTCGGGACAATGTAAAGCACGAGGGACGATAATAATTTGGCGCGCTACCAAAGTTTCGAACTCTGTTAGCGGATACGTTCTGTCCTCCGGAAAAATATGGTCGGCAAACATCGAAACTATCCGTTCGCACCGTTCATCGGTGGCAAACAGTTTTGCAAACGTTCTAACTTTTTATTGTGAATTGTGTACAGGACACGTAGATACCAATATCGTCGCTAATTCCAACCTACCAGAACGTTGCCACAGTGTGATGGTAGGAAGGCCGATGGCTGATGTGCATAGGGAATGGAACAAATGTGTGAACAAGGACGCTAGAGTTCAGAGAACATAGCAGGATTGAAATCGTTGAATTGCTGCACCGGCATTTACCGATCAATAATGGAAATTGTATACGGATTGAGATCGAGTGACACTTGACCGGATAAAAATGTTTCGGGCAGCCAAGTGAACCCGCATATATAGTTACACACACGTACGACGAGGATGGGAAGTTTAATTTGCCGAATGGATGGATGTCAAATGGTTGGAGGAGAAATGCTCAAAGAGATGACTATGGGAAATCCTCGTAAAGGCACAAAATGGATTACGTCTCCTAGAAAGGGCTCTCTGAGAACATTGCTTTAGGAGAAGGCCTCCAGCGGCATAACGGTCCAGGTTGTTCCCAACTTTGGAAATATCTTTCATAAGCATACAAGACCACCTTCTTACTTTGACACGAGTCTTGATATACGTTTACGTGCTATACTCGTGAGAATGTGTACCTTAGGATTTCGTCGTCGTATCAAGCAAGGCAGGTACCCGAACGGTCAGCTGTAAATTTTCAGCAAGATGCTCGTTTTTGTTACCGATAGCCTCTTCGTGAGTGTTACGTACTGAAACGTGCTCGGTACACGTCGCCCTGTGTAAACTTAACCTAAGTCAACATCCCTTGCTTCAATGGTGATTAGCTTTGCTCGAGACTGGGGAAACTTCTTTTTTTTTTTCTTGGTATCCTGAAAACATCTGGAAAAAGTGAATAACTTTTTGTGAATATTTTACAAGCTTGTGACAGCTAACATAAGCATATACAATGTTCGCTGTAACTCTGACGCTTCTTCGGCTACTGCAGGGAACAAGTATCTTTCTAACTAAGGTGCGAACAGGATAACTCTTACCACTGTTCTATACGTACTAAATGTTATAGTCCTTTTTCTATTTAGTTTATGTATACACTAGGTAGTTGGTACGTGTCTATCTAGATAGAAGATATCGGTAAAATATCCAGTATATCTAATACACCTTTATCTCTGGAAAATCTTAGAGTATCTTTATCGCAAATGGAATTCCGTTTATCAATATTTTTATACCTGCAGAACAATTTTCCAATATCAAATAACACGTACCCAATGTGTATATGTATACAACGCTATACATATTTTTCAATGGCGTAATATACAGCACTGCTGTTATAAAAATTAATTTGGAAAAGCCTGAATCACTCGTGTATAATATATTCATTGTCCGAGGTATAATTAAAATAGGATATAACCGATTAGCCAAAAATATTGAGAGTATAATACTGAGTAAACTCACAGAGAATAAAACAAATGTTTTCCATTTGATCGAATGCGCGTTAAATCCACTCATTCATCAATATGTACGTTTATTGACGAATGGGTGGATTAACCAAATTTTAAGTAACAAAATTGGGGCACACGGTTAGGACAAAGTGACGTGGAATAATTACAAGAGTAGAACGCTGTGTTTTTTTTTATTATTTTAGGATAAATAGTTTTTTAGTTATAAGCGTTTAAAGATTCAGCGATCAGGAAGCAGAAATTTACAGTGCCGAGACGCCCGGAACTTTATTGTACTTCGCTGTAGTCTGCGGATGAAGGACAATCGCTGTTGAGATCGGATTTCGCACGGTCCGAAGGCAGCGTTGAAACAAATGACGACGCGATAGGAAATTCGCCGCTTGATGCTACTAATAAAAATAATTAATTAAAATCACGGAATTCC
>JARQSV010000106.1:570305-604261 GCA_030142285.1 Calameuta idolon
AAACAAATGACGACGCGATAGGAAATTCGCCGCTTGATGCTACTAATAAAAATAATTAATTAAAATCACGGAATTCCGAAAGCATCGAATTAAGCGATCCTGACAAGTTTCACGATTATAAATGATGATGCGCGATGTGGATAATTATTTATTTTATTGAAAAATGACTTCGCGCTTGATTATATCTCGACGTACCGAAGGCAGAGAGATTTTCGTGCAGGTCCTGAGGCAAAGTTAAAGAGATGACAGGATTTATCATTCAATCTGAAACTGCTAACTCGGGATAATCTTGTCAATCTCAAAAAGTTAATTAACGAATCGATCAAGGATCATAATACGAATACTAGAGACTGGACAGACCCGAGATTTCTTACTTTCTAGCTGCAATTTGAATTTCCGTGTAGCTTTATAGAAAATCCAATGAAAATATACGGTAAGAATCAAGAAGGAATATACAGCAACATGTACAGGTACATCAAGAAGTAGACACAGATAGACTCACGGCGAAGGACAAAAAAAACACACGTTAATCATTTTCAATTTTTGTCTCCCCTCACGTCATCCTGTAAATTGTCCTGGATCGTTTAATTCGATGCTTTCATACATCCACGATTTTAATTAATTATTTTCATCAGTAGCATTCAGCGATGAATATGCTAACCGCGAGCCACAATTTTGTTACACCCTGTATATGTATACATATAGACATATATATCGATTCAGAAATCTCTGAAGCCTCTACATTACCGGGTGGGTAAATAATAATATCGGTGAGAGATACCGTACTCGATCACGAAGAGGAAATTAATCCGGCAATAAAATCATCATCGCCATCATCATATCCTGGAGTGGCTGGTTTCCGTCCCGGGAAAACCGCTCCTCGTTATCGTAAAGTTAACGACGTTCAAGTAAAGTATTTCGCTTATCCAGTGAATTCCATGGCGCCGCCGCATCCCCCTGTAGACGCTCTTGAGCGCCCACCAGTAATTCGACGCTCGCCACGGGCTTTGATTTAAGTCCTTCGCTGATATTAAGCAGAATCGCTGCGAAATAGGACTTGCGCGGTATGTAGAGTAAATTCCGGAGAGGCATGACGGCATGACGGCACGTCTGCAATGTCTAATCAGTGCCAACTCAATTTCTAGTCGTGTCCATTGTCACCCGATTCCACTTATGTTCCTGGTGCTCTCGTAGAGGCATATGAATACACTACTTACTCTCTAGTACAGAAACTCTACATAAGTATACTGTACTGTGCCACATAGACGTCTGTTCAGGACTATTGCAACCACCTGAAGAATGTTGTCCATTTCATTTCAATTAATTTGCTACGATAAAACCATCTCAGGTGACGCTACAGTTCCGTATCTGTAGTCAAACATATTTTCACACACATTTTCCAGTGACTTATCACGTGAATGCAAGGCTGTACTATTTTATAAAAAATTAACAATACACACCTGCCTCGTTACGTGAGTGAACATTTTTTTTTTCGGAAAAAAAAGAAAAGGGAACAGTGATAACTAAATTTTGCAGAATATGACTTTATGGATACTCCTTACGTCTTCGCTAGTTTAATAGCACAATGTCTAAAAAAAATTTTAATAATCGCGAATGATATTTCCATTTAATATATGTAGGACTAGACTCAATGATAAGTAGGAATGACAATTCATTGGGATAAACAGGATTTATTATCACACTTGATCATGTCGTTCAAGCTTCATCTTCGTGTTTTTGACTGAGCCATTCGCACTAGTTTTCTTACTCAGCCACTGCTTATAAACCCTTTTCTCTCTTTGTCTATCTGCTTTGTCTTATTTTTCTGTCTCGCGTCGATTCAAACCTTCGAGCATCCATCAATCACGATCCACTCGTTCCCTGAAGTCAAGGACAATAGTCAGATCTACCTGTACGTACGATTGTCTTCTCAATTGCTAAAGAAAAAAAAAGTCAAAGTATCTACAGATGAATAATTTTGACTCGAAAGAAATCTTGGTTCTATAAAAATGCCAATCCTTAAATCCGAACAGCATCCAAATTGCAACCACTCGAAAGACATCTCGGAATCACCCAAGTGGAAGAAGAAGCTTTTCGATTTTGCAAGTGCGGATTGGCTATACCGATATACTTTGCACGAGTCGCGGTCAGCGAAGGGTACGTAGCGATGCTGGAAATCGGGGTTGATATCCGTAGGTATAATGATAAGTCGCTCGCTCATCTCTCATTCCTCATCGCGAAGACGTTCCGCAGCTCAGAGAGTCATGATAAAAATCCAACGAGGTGCCGACGATTTCCGTTATCTGGAATCGCAGCCAGATGGATTATCGATCGGCCAGGTTATTACGGTGGTTGTACTTCGTATAATATGCAGGGCCAGGAGGTTGCCGGATATCATATATAGAGGGGATGCCCGTAATAATAGAGGCGTCGTTGAATAAAACATAACGGGGAAACACTCGACGCCTCTCCGGCGTACGCTGTACGCGTCCATTTTATTCCGAATGACCGTGAGGTCGCCAGCTCGACATTGCGAAACTATCATTTACTTCAATAATTCACATTTTATCGTTCTCCGACGCTCATCCTTTTGCACCAGCCTGTAATGTCTTTTCATTCGATTGATAACGCGCTCCTATAATCATTGTGAATTACTGTATTACATAGTCCTACAGACATTAGGAGAAACGAATATATATAATTTTTTTAGCGATCAATGATAAAAATAAAAAATCATATACCTGTACAATTTAACACATTAGCATTCATATGTGACACTACAGACCTGACCTTTGATCTTTGATATCAATGAGATATAAAATCATTAGGAATCGATAGTAAGAATACATAGGGCAGAGATCAGTGATCTATTACGTATTTAAGGATTAATCTCAGGAAACAGATAGAAATCAGATTGCGTCATAAACTTTCGTTCCTGGCATCGCGTTTCGATCCGATATTGTCCATCAATTCTATTGTCCATAAATACGTCCAAGAGTAGCAAGAAAGTTATCCCGCGATTGTAACTATTTTTTTTTTTTTCACATGAAAATAGTCTCGATGGTGTTTCGTTCATGGGCACGCTCGGCAAACGAAACACATGATAAGAGCGCAAAGTGTCGGAATACGTATTTGCACATGTATGTACATACAGCCATAGGACATTTACATACGGCATAAGCCAGTGTATGCAAACGGTAAGAACTCGCCTGTAAAAAGATTTCAGGCAAGCTGCATGTCGCCTAGCAGGGTTGCCACGTGAATTTGAAGTCCACGAGTTACCCCGTAGAGAAGCTCGAAGGGTGTCCTAGAGGTTCGACTGAAGGTATATGTACACCAGAGGCTCGGTACATAGACTTCGTATATAACTAAAAT
The DNA here is from genome assembly GCA_030142285.1 of Calameuta idolon. NCBI lineage: Eukaryota > Metazoa > Arthropoda > Insecta > Hymenoptera > Cephidae > Calameuta > Calameuta idolon. The sequence continues at coordinate 573,681 of JARQSV010000106.1, forward strand.
ATATAGAGAAGCTAACTCGCAGGAAACTCCAATGTAATAGCCAGCGAAGATACTCATGCCGCGCGATAATGTCTGATAGTAATTTCGAGTCGCGTGAATCACCGACGATAATAGTCGCGTCGATGTAGGTAAAAGTGATGCGAGAGGGTCGCGGACTTTTAGGGCAGGAAACTTCGAATTACGAAAAATTACCGAATATTACCGTGGAACACGCCAGTGGTGTTACACTGGCCAGATAGCAGCTGTATAGTATAATATGTATTATACAAAGTATGTATACAGGTATAGTAGAGTATAGGTATATTCTTACAGCGTATAACGGGTGTGCCTAATGTCGAAGTGTTTTCCTGCATGGCCGGAAGCCTGAGCCCTCTTAAATCAGCTCGATTATCGCGCAAACGTGTACACCAAGCTGTAGCCGCAAGCTAAAGCTGGCTGGCTCATACTGCTCGTACCTACTCGTACGAGTACGGCTCGTGCGGCCATTAGACTGCAGGAAGTCCGCTATTATACTATCGAATCATCTAGTGCAAAGGGTGGAAGGATTTTTAATTTCTTCAACCCACTACTGACGTTTTATCTAAGATCCAGTAGGTTTATCCTCGTAGATATATTTTTTTTTAAATTCCAATTTTGATTTCTCTTCTCTGTCGTACCATCCCTACTTTTTTTGTCTTAGCTACTGACACTTCTATAATTTGAAATCTGACGGTAGAATTCATAGAGGCTACACACACGTTATTAGGCCGAGGCTGATGTAACGTATGGTTATTATAAGCCGAACGGATGAGGTTTATAATATGTCTTGAAGAAAATAAATAGTCCATTTAAAATCAACCAAGCATTACAGTTTAATTGGCAGTACTGCCGACCCTTAGTCGTGCGTTACGAAAAACCCTGGTACGAACAATGTATCTCTAACTTTTTAAGGACAAGAAAAGAAGTTCGTCGAGGGAGGGGGGAGGGGGGTAAATTATTTTTTGAAAAAAGTTTTTTTACATTTTTTCCTACTGCGAGCTCCACTCGGTGTCTCTAGACCTTAACAGGGAACCGTAGTGAACGAGGATCTTTTTATTGATGCTGCTGCCTTGCGCTATGGCAGAACGTCAAAACACGTATGACGTAAATAGCAATTTTCTTGCACGCTGCCGTAAGACACACTACTGTTGTAGGAACTTGAGCATCGGTAGTGCCCAATGGGATATTATGCAGAGAGAATGGAATTTCGTTTATACGGTTCGTCATCTAGCTTCATGTTCGGTATTCGAAATAATATGGTGTCTTTGAGATATATTTTTTTAGTCCCTGTGGAGAGCTTTTTCAGATAGTCGTCGGTAGTTTCGGTGCCAAGTGCAACATCACGATAGCCGAAAGCCATCAAACCTCCACCAGTCTGTCAATATACATACTTGGTTTCATTTTATTTTATTTTTTTTTTTAGAGAACCATCAAGAAATTAGGCTCCCCAGGGATTGAGATTTCATCGGAAGACTTCGATCGAGTCAAAGTCGTTTACTGACAGTGCTTCCTGTATTTTGGTTATTGGCTGTGAGATTTTCTTACTTTGAGTCCTTGTCTGTGTAAATCGTTCACACGCACGAAAATCACTACGAAAATGTGATATGTTATGAAGTTTGACAACTCGCGGTTTCGATAGAATAAGAAAATTGTCCGTTTAACGAATAATCTTACGAGAAACTCAAATTAAAGTTCTCGAATTGGCATCTATCTTAGGCTCCGACCCAATGTACATAAGCTACCTTAACTCGGTCGATCTGTAATATTATTAAAAAAAGAAAGTCAAGATGCTTATTGGCAAATTTCCAAGCCACGGTTCTGACATGTCGAAAATAAAATACGATTCGCGGTCCTCTATGCATACATATATGTATGTATAACACGTCGAAAACCCGTATTTTTGAATATTCCGCGAAAAAAGAGCGTTGCGTTTGTAAAATTGGCGTACGTATATAAAAGGAGCGAAGGTTAAGTAGAAAGAAAAGAAAAAGAGAACCGCTAGAAGAAAATTTCTTGACAATTTATTCGAGCTGACGCACGACAGATCATCGCGGCGTTACCATGTGCCTCTCATCCCGACGCCCATGGGAAATCAAAAACGAATCTCTACATAGAGTGACGTCAAGAAACGATGAACGTTATCGCGAGTATCGGCTTACGGAAATTTTCAAGACTCGAGTCGTTAGTGTAGCGCGCGATATTTCTTTCCACTTTTTTTTTGGTTCCCGAGTCGATGAGTAGTGCCTATCGTATTTCCACTATTTGCTGTCACTTTGTAGAAACGACTGGAAGAACGTAGCTTTTTCACGGGTAACAGCTTTCCTCGTCCACTATTACCAGGGAAAAAGAAAAATGTTGGAGATAAGGACGATAAGAAAAATTACAAAGCGGAATGAACAGTCTTCAAGAGAAATTCGCCTCTGGTACCTTCCTTGGCATTTCCAGTATTATTACTTGCTGTGCCTTGTGTTAAGGGAAATTAACGGTAAGCACAGCTGCGCATTACGGTAATGATAATTTCATTATTATAAGAAGGTAAAGGCTTAAAGCTTTTAATGGCGAATGAAAAACTTTTTTTATCTCTCCTGCTCCTCGTAAGAAAACCTTAAGAACTCGCCGCTAATTCGCGGTTTCGAAAGCATCTTTTTTTATGCCAATCAAAAAAGCCTGTAGAAGGGCGTGCAAGGTTAAATCCATGTATCTATACCAGAGCCTGTTTCTCGAAGGAGTGGATACCTTTTAAAAAAATCATGAAATCTCAAAATTATATAGACGCCGTCTTTATAGTCCGTGCGCGCTATGGAATTTAAAATACATGTACATACATATATGCGTCCCGAAGCAATAAACTCTAATAAAATGACGCCCCGGTAAGGTCGCTCTGGAATTTGTCACGTTGGAAAATATTTCTCGTTCTACCGTTCTATCTGCATAGTAATATAAATGAGGCCTGAAATATCGTTGCTCGCCTTTTATCAAATTTTACTATTTTTTCTTCACTCTTTTTTTTTCCCCAACATTTCTCATACAGCAAATTTCTCTTCAACACTCGAGAACGTTCCAGATAACATAGAAGGTTGGCAGACTGGTTGGCTCTTGCTGTCGAGCCTGGTGCACCTCGTGATATCTCACCAAATTCCACTCGTGTATAACGGGTGGCGCTTTTCGGTGAGCTTTGAAACGACGTGTAGTGTCACATCGCGTAATAGCAGACGTTATGTTGCGCATCACTTCGTAATGTCCTAGCTGATTAATGACGTTCCAAGAGGAGAGTTCAGCGCATGTTACTGTCGTGCGCAATTTCGCTATCGACTCTGCCACTACTAACTTCAGGGCCGGGTGTAGGACTTTGACAAGGCAGGACATCGAGTCATTGAATAGACTGATAAAAGGACCTATTGTCTTCATCGAAGACTATTATTACGAATGCTGGGTCGGAAGGACCCAGAATGATTAGAAGTGATAACACTGATAACGAATAAGCACGTTCACGTGTTTCGTACAAACCCATTAAATTATTGACCTTAAATTGTGACAATCTGTCAATACGTATCTGCGACGATCAGAAAATAATTTATTTTTAATTGATTCCTTAGTAGATACAAATTTTGAAGTATCTATGAAGATCAATTTCTACAGTAGGTATTGAATCGATTTATTTTGTTTATTAGCTTGATATTTGACATAACCAGATCATTTTGGCTCGGTGGTTTAATTTACTCCTGAGCATAAGATATATATTTTATTGTATGAATAATTTACATTAATTGATGTTTCCAATAATTGGTTTCGGTATAGGCTCGTAGTTACTGAGATCGTGTATTCCCAGTGTGACTTGAATTCTTTCATATGTGAATAGACGTTAATTAGAACGTACGGGATAATTGAGCAGTCAGTCCAAGTTTTGATGGTGGTTAAGCCCTGTATGACGGCTTCAATTCAATCCAGCAAGTTTGAGAGTAAATTATATATACTCTGATCCCGTTAACTTGTATAATTTCTTGGTACACTTGGTAAATAATGATTTGTCAATAATAAAAATTTAACGCACGTTTCAGTTGTTAAAATTCTTAATAACGCAATAACTAGTGGCTGCTTGGACTTCGATTCCACGACACGAAGGTTCAAACAGGCAGCTCTGATAACAGCCTTTAAATAAATGCTCGAGCAGGACAATACGCCGCCCTTTATATAGTCACGAACTAAGTATGATTGGTCAGTATCGATCGCCTGAATCAGAATTGCAAAAGTATCAATCGACAGCAAACCTATTTTCCATAATCAATGTACCAAGTCAAATTCTGCAAATCGAATTTTCTTTAGCATTGCTCGAGGAGCTTGAACTTTCTTCTCTTATTTGCGCTCCGAATTCCATTGTTCATTTTTCATATAATTGGATATAAGATTGGATATTGATATTCTGTTGTATAACTATAGAGATAGAAGTACAGGAGTGTGGAACGTAAAGATATACATGTATTTTACCTTTATTTATCTCTCTTGCACAGAAGAAAGATAAATAAACAAGAACAAAAGTTATAACCCTCGTGAAAGAGCGATATCGGCGACTTATCAGAAGAGGACAGGTACTTCGTTATTTGTTCACTCGAAATGCGCGTCATGCTCGTTAGGCGGCGAAGAGGGAGTAAAAGCGCCACGTAAACAACGCCCAATCAAAGGTTATGGGCCATTAGGCAAGAGGAGAAAATTGTGCTGCGTATGCAGTTCGCTCTAATCGTGTGGGCGACGTGCGCTGCCACATGAGGTGTGTAGACTTTTCGCGTCATTGGCCGCTTAACGCGGATAAATGACCCGTCATTAGCCTGCCGTCGACGCGTTTTGTCGCGAGTCACCTTAAAATCACACGGTTCGTTTCTTGTTATTACCGATCAGCACGTTCCGAGAAACCTCCTTTTACCCGACTGTTTTCCCGTAATTGTCAGTCTCCTCCTTCACCTTTTCAATCAACGGTAAAACAGTATTGCTATCTTTCATCGAAACAAAAAAAGAATACACACTGAAACTTTGAAGAAAAAGAAGTTTTGCTATAGGAAATACGTCTACCCATTGCATTAGCAAATTGCACGTGTAATTTCTTTGATGCGTGTGCTTGGTTTATTATTCACTTTCAAGCTACCCTTGCATTATATGTACTCTTCATGAATTTCAATCTGAAGTATGAGCCGGAAATGACAGTTGGAAATGTCAAAGCGAAAGGACTTCGACAGTACTGGGATCAATTTCAAAATGAAAACGGCCTTAAACGAAATGGTCTAAGAGTCAGGGGGACGGTTAATTGTATCAGTCGCGAAGAAGGTTAACGATCGACACATTTGCGTCTGTTAAATGTACTCAAAATTTTAATGAAGAGTGCGAGAGCAGATTGTCTGGTTTGGAGTGCGGTGGATGGGATTAAAGTTGTTCGGAGCACGTGGAAAAGTTCGGTACGTGGATTGGCGGGAAAAGAGATAATCGAGCCTCATAAATAAAAATTACCGAGCCAAAGTCGCCGGAATTGAATGCGCTTGGGATCCCACGATAAGGCGGGGTAAGGGAATATATCAAGTTCTAAGGTAGGAAGAATAGATGGAAGAAACAGAGAGAATGAATAGACAATGGCTGGAAGACAGTTGAAGCATAGAAAAGTATAAGGAAGTATAAGTAAGAGGTTGAAAAAAAAAAAGGAAGGATGAAAATGGTCGCTTTTGCCCAACTTTATCACTTTAGCTTTTTCTAACTGACCTCGTTTCATCAGCCCAAGCGAATCTTGCTAGACGTGGAAGGTCGAACAGGAACTTTGCACTTCGCTCTTATCGCCAAATATCTCAAACTTTTTCAGTCAATCGATAAGGCTGTGCCTTACCCCCCCGCACCTAGCCGCCCGTCGCGTCTTCAACTTGTCTTTGTATCATTTAAAGCACTTCAGTAATTATTTTGCTTATAAACTGATAAATAAAATCGAAGCGATTCTGAACCATTGTCTATTCTTGTTTATTGTACATTAGGATAATTATCGCACGAACACTTTAGATTCTCAACATGTTTAATTGATATATCGTGTATATGTTTTCTTTACATTTCTAATTTCTTTTTTTAATGAATCAATCGAAAGATGAGTAAATATGAAGTCATTTTGAAAATAGGCTATGGTGATCGTGATTTATGAATTAATTACAAAGCATGTTAATTACATAGCGTATCATACGTATTATACGCATGCATTGTAAATAAAAGGGTTAATGGGTTTTCGTGAAGTATGGATTCATAGTTAGTAGGCGCGTGCCGATATTTCCATATAAAAGAGCGAAGGGGTGCAGGACTTTTAATGGGAAAGCAAATAATCGCCGATCGTAAGAAGTTTCCCCTTTTAATAGTCTACGTATAATTAATATAAGTCAAGTAATAGGAAATGTAGCTTAAATAATACGCAGCTACGCAGGTACATCAGGTGAAACAAGAACGAATTATTTATACTGTAACTAATCATCAGATTTATTCTCGATAACGCGTCTTTTTGCAATACTAAGGGAAAGACGGTCAATCTGGATCATCTAAGGTAAATTCTCATTTGTCAAAATGAATAATTAATAAAATGTGTTAAAATAAAAGGAAACGATTAAACTTACTTGTTGTAATAAAATAATTAAAATACATGTGTTATTTAATAATTTTGTATTCAGCGATCAGCCGATACACAAATGAATTCAATAAGAGCCGTTTGAGCTTTATGAAATTGATATAAGAAGTAAAAAAATGTATTTGAAAATTCTAATAAAATTTTTCGCTCTGTCTCTATGGACGTGATTCTCTTGAGGACTGTCTTTTAATCTATTCTCGCATCGGCATAGCACTTATGTAATTCCCAACAAATTAGAACAACGTCAACCCAATCCGATCATCAGATCACGGACATGTTTCGTACTCTATAAGCACGTACACGTTTTGACAGCTGTCGCTTCCACGTTAATCGAGTTTCCGTGTTAAATGGCACGGCAACGGTAACGCCAACAATGGAATTAGAGCCGATTTCCTGCTAAACGCTACGATGACGATACGCCGCGGCCCTTCCCCGAAGGACTATGTTCCGATACGCGATTCCGGCGTAACTGATATTTCGATAACGACGAAAGGCACAGAGCAAGCAATTCCGACAACGAATTCTGCATTCGAATGACGTACAACAAGGAGAATAAAAACATGGGAAACCATGCATGGAATCCAATCGCTGGTAGCTCGATATATGGCTTCCGACATTAACCAATATCTGAAACTGTAAATGCGCAAACTTTAGGCATAGCTGTGCGTGCATATTGAACTAAAGTGCTGCAACCCTTGAAACGAAGAAAATCGATATGCAGTAGTTACCCGCCGGCATAGCGATGCTGGTAAATATCGAAATCGCCGATAATTAGCGTCGCCATGTGAGACCGAAGGGCGTCCACGGCGCAGTATAAAAATACACAGGTTGCTCGTAACGAGCGCAAAATATAACAACTTTAATTCGTTTATCGGGCGCCCCTTGTAAACGCGCCAGAAACTCAGCATTAATGCGAACGCGTCAGCTCGGCCAACTCGCTCGTGCGCGTCGTATGAAATTAATTAACCGAACGTAATTGCAGACCGGCACTATTTATAATGCAGCATCGTTTGCGCAGTCGCGCCAGTTTGCATTTGGAAAACTTGCTTTTGTCACAATCTTTGATACTTTATATGCATTATGTATAGGAACAAGTAGCGACAGAAGTTTGGGAACTTCGAAATTATTTCGTTAGTCACAATACGACCCACTTTCTGCAACGAACGTTCGCCAGCTCTATGGGTTCTACTTATAGGTTACGTGGCAGGACGATCGAATGACTTTGGATAGATTGAAAGAGTTTTTTTTTTCCAGCACTGAATAATTCTGGGAGCGTGAACTTTTCTAAGGATTTCGGGAGATGACAAGGATCTTATCGTGGCGGTAGGAGAGGATAGAATCTCAAGGTCACCGATATGGATGAATTACGCCGTGATTTGTATGACCTGCTTACGCGTTTAACGCGGGATAGATAAGAATTTTATTTTGCATTGATTATGATAATGTTATTCGTTGTTATTGGCACAATGAGTAACGTTATTATACAATGCGCGAATCAGGAAGTGAAAATCGAGTCCTTTTGTGGGAAATCGCAATGGGTGTGCGAATATATGAAAATTAATAGCAATTTATGAGTAACGTGCACTTTATTACGAATTCTGTTTTTTTTTTGTCAAATATTCGATTTCTGTTATGAAACATTCAAGCTATCATATAAAGTTAGACTGATTTTGAAAATTCATTTTTATTGCAGGATTTTAAAAGCAGCCATATAATATCAGTTCTAGAAGTAATTGAGTTTAGGCTTATTTAATTGAAGGAATAATAATATTTCAGACCGTATTAACAAATCCATAGTACGAAATATCGACGGAGGTATGAAATATGCATATCGGTGTTATAAGTTAATAAATAATAAGAAATAGTGATTTTACTGTAATGCCTTCTAACTGATGTAAACTGTTATCGTAGGTTTCTCATAGGCACGAAATTTTGCTGATTTTCACGGAGAAATCGATACGTAAATACGATCGAAGTCAAGCGGGGGCTATCATGCGTTTAGTTAGTTTCCGATTAAGCCGCGCGAGCGCGACACTTGAGATACCGAACTAGCTTATACGAACAAACGGTATAACGACGAGAAGAAAAATATCGACCCTCGAAAAAGTCCTTACTCACTCGGCGGATGTTTTTTTGGGATAATGCGGCCGGGTTCTGGTCCTCCGGAAAAAGTAACCGACACTAAATAGGCGCGTAAAGTAACGGAAGTTGCTGAAAAGCACATCCTGCCGAAAGAACGTGAGGGTTGCGGAAAGAGAATTTGTGCCAAGGCGTCAGATAAAATTTGCGTGATACACGTGCTAAAAGTGGGAAGTAGCAACGCGTAGCCGCAGAAGGAAAAAGCTGAATAAGAGAAGGACAAAGCAAAAAAAAAAAAACAAGAAAGAAATGAAAGAGAAAAGTCGAGCCGTGCTGAAGGTGACAGACTGAGAGAATAGAGAAGAAACAAAAGTAGAAGGAGCCGGAGGCCAGTCCCATGAGAGAAGTAGCCGACTTCAACATAAAGATTTGCAATGCAAACTAGACTGCATTAAACGAAAATTCATTTCTACGCTAACTGTCCGGAATGACTTTGTACGATAACGCGTTAGCATTGCTAGCAATAATAATCACATTAGACATTAATGATAATAATATGCGTGACCCATACGTTTTGCAATATGACAAAAAGTCCAAGAACTCTTTTTTCCAACATACCATAATATATGGAACAACCCATACCTGATATATCCCCTGAACCCTTTTTTCTGACCTCTGACCCTCCAAAGGGTGCAAATCATCAAGGGTGCTTTTCATCAACAATAACGAGAAATTCGCACGTGTCGCAGGAATTTTCGTCTACTTTTAATTACACATGAATTATGTATGGGAATAATAAACGGTTTTGAAAAATTTTCATGGACTGCAAAAAAAAGAAGGAAAATTAAATCGATTTATATACACTTTTACCCAATTATCGGATAATCACAATGTCAAGTATCGTGACATTCAAAATCATCTTTCCAGTAATCCATTATGAGGCAGCATTCAAATTATGCAAAAAAAAGAAGGAAAAGTAAATGGACTCATAAACACTTTTGCGCAATACATACTTGGTTTAATATAGTCAGATACTCACAATGTCAAGTATCTTGACATCCAAAATCATCTTTCAGGTAACCCATTGTGAGGCAACATTGAAATTATGCAAAAAAGAAAGGAAAAGTACGCTGGATAAGGGCGGTGGGGGGGGGGGGGTTGCGGATATTAAATTTCATGAAAATCCGCTCGAGCGTAATGGACTCATGTGATACGATCTATATCAGAAGTCGAAGAAGATGAAATATAAGATAAATGAGGAGAAATTCGAAGTGAAAGGAATAGAAGCTTCGCGTCGTTCATTACGCTACTTCTTCTCAATGGAGGGATAATCCTGTGATTCAATTCCAGCCTCCATGCGGACTGGTCCAAGGGTGATCTTATATCGTCATGCGCTCTTTTGCACGATGTTCATCCTCTTGTACATACATATAAATTCCTAGGCAGATACACTCGATCGCCTCCACTTCGTATATCCTTCACAGACGCCCTTGAGATCTCGCGTGGATAAGAGTGAGAGCTGAAATAAGCGCAATCAGAAAATTTTCAGACCGAACGAACTTCCGTTTCATCTGGATAAACTTAAAAGTATTTTATCACACGTTAGGTTACTCTGGCTTCTCTCTTTCTCACACGCCCTCGTGTTATCTGCAGGGTCCTACGATATCTCTTGGGAAAACTGAAATATTTAGCAGGGATGCTATACGACTCGATTTCGCCTTATGGGAACCAGCATGATCATTTAATGACAGAGGGATGAGGGTAAAAATATTGGGAGATGCTCTACGTAGACATATAGGTGGTGAACTACAATTTCACCATTTTAAAAATTCCATTTCATTTCAAATCGACCGCGTGTCCCTCAGAGTCATACGTGCGATAGAGATAGGCATCCTCGAATATTGTAGCTGGGATAACGATTCTGCTGGGAATTTCGGAAAAAGAGTATCATTCAAGGATAAATATTTTTCAAACACCATTTTCTCCACTGACAATGCTCACTGATCCGTATAAATAAGATTCTATCCTCTCGGAAAATTTGACGTAGCAGACGACGCTATGAATTTTTCGAAAAGTCTAAATGTCACGCTAACCTACTCATTTGACAAAGATAATTCGCTGTCAAAAGCTTCTCCAGGTGTTGCAAGACAAAAGTGCTCTCTACCTATAAAAGGTGTATACCTAAGCATTCAGTAGCTATAGGAGAAAAATAGACAAGCCAGGAAGAAGATAGATCTGAGTAAGGGTGGCTCAAAGTTTTGAGACGCCCAGTACAAGTGGTACAAACGGTACAGGAAAGGGTGAAACGTGAAATACTGAACTGCTCACTAAAGTCCGAGTGGACGACATACATCCCCATATATATATATATATATATACCCAGAGGAGAGGCGAGTGTTTGGGGTGGGTCTTGGTCAGAAGCTCAGGGGTTGGGAACAGTGGTCGATACGTGGGTCAGCAGCATGCTTCACTGACAGCGCCAATGGGGCGGTTTGTGAAATGCCCCAAGTACAATCCCACCCCGAATTATTCGGGGGTCGTTCGTACGTCCGCCCTGCGATCCTACCTAGTACGGACAAACAGCTTAGTAATAACCATCATTGATACCATATAGGGACCCTTAGCAGTCCACTTGTAGTTTCGCTCTTGACTGCACCATTGCCACCCTGACACTCTCGAGGAAAAGCCGACTGCCTGCGGGTTCTTGAGGTTTTACGTGCCGATCCTTCAGAACTCCGGATACGATCGCTGACGACGATGAGCATCGAGCACAGAAATTACTAAGGGTGCCTCAGGGTCAGCTGACGACATAGGTATTATCAGTGACACGAAACCGATAGAAGACCTTCATCCGATCGACTGATTCAACAATGGTCCTGGGGTCATGAACTTTCTTGGAAATGATTGCTCGTTGCACTTCGCGAGAATGCGCGAGTGCTGGTCTAAAATTTCTCGAGGATATTTCATTCGGTGTAACTTTTAAATACTGCAGCTATTATAGTAATAAAAGGTGTTGATGCTCTTTGTCAGAGTTATATATTTTTTTTTTTTTTTTGAATTTTTACCTCGTGGCGCCACTACGTAATAATTATACGAGATGGTGAGCCACGCTTCCCGGCTTAGTAAAAGTGACTTTATTAGAATTCCACGAGTTCGCTTTAACATTGTAATATCTATTTTCATGCCTCGGTCAAAAGGATCTTCTAAACCAGCTCCCAGTAGCTTTATTCTCTTCGATATCCGGCAGTCTCGTCCATTCTCCACTCCGCACTGTAAAGTTTCGCGGCCCTGTTGAATTTAAAGTCGTCCCGACGCCGCGCGCCGGCTGGAAGATCGAAGTGGATACGAAGTCGAACGATTGGGAATTTATGGGAGGCTGGGATAATTCGAAAAAGTGGATGAAGTCGATCGATAATTCATGAAGCCAACCAACGGCAACGATGCCGACGCCTCCAGCGGTGATTCGTTAGACGCTTTCTGGAATTATAACAAGCATCGATGAAACCCCTTTGCGAAATGGTATCGTGGCAAGGAAATTTTCACGAAATTCAAAAACACTCCGCGAGACTGTTTTCCAAATCGTCAGGTAAGCTTCGTTTACGTGTCATTTTATTTTCATGGACATTAAAACCAAACATCGTCAAACAAACATGACACTGTATACATATGAAACGGTAGGATGTCGATAAAAAATCTATATTCGCTTGGTAAATGTGAAAATAAAAATCTACATAAGCCGAAAAGTCGTGTACGCTCCCAACTGATGTCTAACGACGTCTAAACTATACGTAACACGTGTATAATAAATTCTACGATGCAGAAAAACCTACAAGCTCCCGTATCAAACCTTGCAGTTGAATAGAACGTAAAAATACTAAATTCCTGCGGCATCACTGGGATAACGTAGCTTCCAATTTCTCTCAATAAGAACATCAAACAGCCTTAACGAAGCTTCGACTATATAGATACCAAAGTACATACGTACTTTATGCAGTATGCGTATGTCGTACGATGAATCGCATGAAATTCAAAAATCGACACTACTTCTGAAGGCACTCCAGCCACTGCGCCATGAACGCTTTTTAGCTTATTTGCAAGCACTCCTTTCCAGAGCAGCTTTCTGTACTAAGTATACTTATCTACCATGAAGAAATGTTTAACACTTCAGAAAGAATTTCGTTATTTGTTCAGTATACACTCTTGTATATGCGAACCTGTAGGTACATATTCTCCGAGCTTTTTCGAATTCGAGTACCTGAATGTTTTGCATGTGAGAATAACATCGTTGACCTAGCTACGTTACCTAAGTTACCTGAAGTATTTTTGCGAGTTTCAAAATTTTCTTTGACGTAATTCAAAACGAGGCAACTCAAAATGCCGTAACTCGAGGACCATCTGTATCTTCTGTATTCAATAATTATTCATTAAATTTCATTAATCTACGAAATATGTTATAATCGTTATATAATATAATATATTATATTATTTCACTTTCTATTACTCTCAATGGCACTATATCTATAGCTATCAAAGAATTTTTAAGTTTTCACGCACGCATTTCAACCAGGACTGCACGCTTCTCTTGTTTATTTTCACACGTCAGGTATCTTGCATGTACTCGAGAATTTCACTGCTAGAACTTTACAATTTTCATACCCATATTGCATATTTCCGAGAGTCATGAAATACTCTCGACTCAGGATAGCTGTTTATTTGCAGTAAAGGAATACAGGTCAAACTGGTATTGTACGTTGAGCGCTTCAAAAATGCTGATAAAATTCAATTAGAATCTAAGGATCGAAATAAATTTGTTTAAATATTATTTGTCTTCGACCAAAAGCATATTATTTACTGTTATAAATTCACTGCGATTTATCATTAAATTTGATTATATATTCCAGGTCAATCGGTTCGCCAACAATCTCTCTCACCTGGCGGAAGTGTCCCGTCTACCACTGTAATAATAGATTCGTTCACTTGACAAGTTATTCGAGTCACCGAGCAAAGCAACTCCCTCTATGCTGTATACACGGCAAGAATAGCAGCATTACCAGCAGCCACTGTGGTGCTGGAGACGATGACGTCAAATGCAGAAGCATGCGACATTAATTCTTCCTTCGATAATAATGCTTACTCGGAACGCAGAGAAGTAAATTCTGAAGTCATATTAAGGTGAGTCTTTGATCGTGATTGAATTTAAATCGATAAACCTATCACAATTGAATTACATTATATGTCAAACGAGAATTATGACGTAGGTGTAACGAATGTATGTATATTAGTCATTCAATGCAGGAAGCGGTAAAGATAAAGATTCAGGTTAAATTCTAGTCAATTGGAGACGCATGTACTGAGATAATAATAACAATGGTCTGATTATTCTGCAGAGATTTTATCCTTGATTATCCTTTAGATTTCTGTAAAAGCGATAAAATTCCTGATTAAATCATCCCGGTGACTTCGTAATCTGAATAACGGTGTCGTTCGTTACTAGGAAATTGGGTAAGTTGGCAGACTCCATATCTGTTTACTTTTGGTATCGGTCAGCTGGACCATTCCTTGTGCGGTAACCCACTTTCATGCGGAGAGTAGGATCCGTTGCTGATAGATCTGCGCTCTTAAAAATTTCATACATTTTTTCCCGGCCATTTTCCCAGAATATCATCGTAAAGGACGCTACATAAAAGGAAGAGAACGAGAAAGAGAGAGAGAGAGAGATCGCGCGCGCGTAAGAGAGAGAGAGAGAGAGAGAGAGAAGAGGGAATCATAAAAACGAATGAAAGAATTTCTAGAGAAAAATTTGTGATTTCTTGGTGAGCTTCGTGATTTCCTTAGGTAAAATCGAGAATTTACAAAAAAAAAAACCCCCCCACTTAATTCCAGAATCGAGAATAAATGCCGGCGACTAGGTGTTCTCGGAAGTTGCGCAGAGTGCGAGGCATTTTCCACGAGGCCAATTATCCACTTGGCCCGAACAAACGGACTGATATCAAAGACCGAGTTTCTATAAAGACTTACCCGCTCCCTGGATTACATCCGTTTTACAATGGAAATTATAGTCGCGTGCCCGACACTCTTGCGCACGCCTTTACCTCTGGCTGTAAAACCGTTTATGCGAATTTATATAGAGTTTCATATGCTCTATAGCGGGGCCGCTCAAGAAATATGAATACATATTTTATACCAGCTTTAAGCGGGCCTCGGATACATAATACTGAGCTTGTAGTAGTCACAGTACGGCCGTCGCTACTGCCGCAGGCATTTATGCCTCGGAGCGTTATCTTCCGCAGACCTTTATGGCTGTACCCCCTACGCCCACTAAAATTACAGCATTATACGTTCGCTTTATTTGAGCATCCGCGACTGCGGCCCGACTTTTGTCTCCGAGCGTGCTCGATTGGAAAATATTTAGTGCGGTAATTTGCGACGAATCACAACGATACAACGTGCATTTTACGAGGAAGCACGGAGCTAGTAGAACCCAGTTCAGCAACCTCAAGATATTTCCTGGTCAGTTAGTTCCATCCTCCTTCGACGCCACGTGAATTTTTCTTCCCGCCTCTGCCCGCCTAACCCCATTCCTTCCGGATTCGCCATCCCGCTGCGCGTAACGTTTCCTAACTCGAATTCGCTCGAGCGTCGAGCGCCGGCATTCGAACTGAAGTCTCGGGTTCTAGTGGAGATTTATATGTTTACGCGCTACCATGGCAACTTTCTATTTTCTCCGACTTGCAACCCCTTTGTTTTATGTTATACTCACCCCTTCCGGATATTCCCCTCGTACCACGTTCTGCCTCCATTCCTGCTCCTGGTCCCACCAACTCAGCCAGCTCAGCTTGCCCGCACTAGCTCAGAGCTCAGAACTGAGAGCTTCGTTTGGCCGTCTGCCAAGACGTCGCGGGGAAAACTGTTTTCGACAGTGGAAAATTTAACAATATTTTTCTGTTTCGAGCATTTTCAAAGTTTCACGTATAATACGAAATGTTGGTGCCTTTGCTATCTACACGGAGAAAGGTGAACGAGTGCTGGTCAGTATAGCAACGAAATCAAGTTAGCGCAGTGAAAGAGGAACGCGTGACGTCAAATCGTAACGATTGCCAAGAGGCGAGTAGTCGTTATCTGCTGCAAGGTAACAATTTCCGGATTGATCAGGAATACAGGCATTATGAAAGAGTACGGGAAATATGGCAACGTCGGCTGGACTACCGTCGATAGATCTTTTCCTGCATGGGAAACACTGTAAGACACACAGCAGTCTTTAGTTCTGTAGATAGCGTGTAACTACTCGGCGCAGCACGAGTTCCATTGTTGGGTTAGAAGCGTGATTATGATGTGTGAAAATCGCTACCACTGACGCCACTGGCGTTGGCAGGATAACACGTGCTGAATGCGGCTATTGTTGTTAATCATAGTCGTGGTTCCAGCGCACCAGGAACGGTTACCATTCTGGCCGGTAATCCGTCGCACTGTATCAAGTAGGTGGCCAGGGAACTAATTGTAAGCCTACTGCATATTTTACAATGCTTCTCATGGAGAAAAGGGTCTGTTTCGTGCCTAGAATTCGTTGTCGGATTTCGCGTACTTCTCGACAATGCTTACATTGCTGATCAACTCGGCAATGGTTGGTCTTATAGCAGATTATTTATCTCTAGGCAATTGCCTTACGATTTGACGCCATATGTCTATCGTACGCTGTGTTAACTTGGCTTCGTTGTCATCCTGACCAATAATCGTTCCTGTCCTCTTTTCAACCACGTGTAACCTCCTGCTGAGTATTTATAGACACAACCACCCTACCTATAGTACACACCCTCTTCGACGTTCACAGTTTTACACCTTCTACGGCTTCTACGTATAGTTCCATCTTATACCTTCTACCATTGTATCTTCTACATCTCGATTGTGCGATTTATTGGATTTTCATCGAAGACCCAACCCGAGCAAACATTCGCGGGTAATCTTATCAAATCCGTAGTATATCCTTCCTTGACCCTTTCCCATCTCATCCAACCTACCTCTACATATATATGTATATACCGTGTATACATATGTATATGTATATACACAATAGTAAACTCCATAGCGTTCGTTTACTTTCCTAGTAAAAAAAAAAAAGATAAAGGTACCTGTCACTACTGTTCCTAAGAATTTAATAAAAAGTTTACTCTTCAAGAGGAATGGATGCAGCCCCATGGAAAAGAAGTAAAGAAGAAGCTCGAAGAGATAAAGAATGTTCACCCTATTCAAAAGCATATGCACTGCTTGAAACCGAGAAGATAAAGGATAAGGTGGAAAAAGGAAGACTGTGATAAAATCAAGATAAGAAATATTCGCGACGATCCAAGCAGGTGGTACCGCGATAGGTATATACGATCAACGATACACGTCACGTATGTACTTATTTGTACATACATGGAGACAGCGGCTTATTCATCGCTGTCCAAGCGAATATACGTAATATACATACGTAAATACACATAGGTGCACATACATATATCCTTTGGTTTTGAGGTAACAATTCCTCTTTGAGCGCATCGCTAACGATGGGAATTCGATATGTTTGAAAGGACAGCCACCTATGGGAATGTTTATCCCGATCCACATATGGATTCGCGCAGATTGCGAATCCTCTATAAAGTTGGCAAACCGCGTTGATGATTTTCATGAGAAAAATCGTAAAAAAAAAAATAAAAATAAAAATTCACGGCACAATTGTAGGAGACTTTTAATTGCACTATATACGCAAAGAAACGACAGGAAACTCTTTACGGTCTGCCGATCCTTCCCTGTCGCTGACTCTGCGATACAAAGATGTTTAATGCACACAGTCGTGTAATGAATACCAGCTGACAGTGTGTATTAAGGTTCAGGGAAATGAGGACGATAAGCCACGTCGTCATAGAAATGCGACCGAAGGTACCTGAACAGAGGACTAGGTTGGGATCGAGGAAACGGAGGCGTCGAGACGCGAAATCGAGAGCTTCGACCTCGCATCTATATAATTCTTTTTACCGAAGTAACCATTTGTCTACATACGTTATCCAGCCAGGAAGATATGTAGCTAGCCAAGTACTTATCTAACCGGTTATCCAAGAAGTTTTCGAGGGTTACGAATAGGTTAGGAACGATAAAGGCGTGGCTGCAGTTATCACTGGTGTGGCGATTGAGCTGGCACCCTTTAAAAAGTAGCTTCTTTGTGTCTGGGACGGAAGTAAGAACGAGGGGTTAAACAGGGGGGGAAAAAAAAATAAGTGGCATAGTTCAGCAGTGCGCTGAGGTTTCACTGGTAATATCGTACAAAAAGATCTCGAAATACCAAAGGACCCTTTTACATTGTGGGTGTCTGGCTGGATACAGGCAGAGCAACTATGGGGTGACTTGGTGAGGTCGCGAACAATGAGCTACCAGGCCACACGTGAACTACATTGAGTTTACATAGAATAAAACGCAACCTAACCTCCGAGGTCCTGGTCCTAACATAACCTCTCTGTATGCAACCCTCTCCGAAACCATCCCTCTTCCCAAGAGGAAAGATCTCAAGCTGAGAAGCCAGGATGACTTTAGGTTGAGTGGATGGAAAATGCCGGCAGGGTTGAATCTTATTCAGAGGCCAGTAAATAGCGGGCTGACGTAGCGATAAAAAATACCTTCTCATTTGCATATTATAACATTTAGAATGACTAGACTAATGTCTTCTCTAATTGCTTCTGTGTTTTCGTACCCGTCGTGTTCGCGAACGAACGTCCCAGGGTTATGACGTACGCGATTAGTAATTCGGGTAAAAAGAAATGAAAAAGAGCTACGGCAATTTCTCTCAGGCTTCGTATATACTGATTAATCGCTACTGCTCTATCGGTGTTACACGTGAGTAGTGTACGTGGCGATGTAAGGTAACGTGACGTAGCGACGTAACTGGAACAACGTGTTGTCTGGGTTATCTAGCTAGGTGGGGCAATTATTTATTTAAAATAATCGACTGCAGCTTCGCGTCTACGAAACTGCTGGACTGCTGCGCAGCAATTACCATGTGATTCGACGTCGCGGTAATCCATAGGTACTTGCTTCGGATGCAGTAATTGCCATTGTGGTGTAATTACATTTTGGGTAATTCGAACGGGTCAGGATGTATGCTAGGCGTGGCCCTGTGAACTTCTGCTTGCTCGTGCTGCCGCCGTTTGCCAGCGGTTTATCTCTGAACCAAGGCTGACTTCAATAGAGACAGCCCAAGCCCAAGCTCTAATGTACCGTCAACCATCCACATCCTCGTTCGTCCCCTTTCGTCACTGCGCTTCCCGATCTCCATTTCTCCTTCTGGCGCCGCTGACGAAACCGCAACCCTCCTTCTTCTTCCCACTCGTAATTCTAGTATTAAGTCATTTCGTGGAGTGTTATCTCGCGACGGGTGGCGCATTAATTGAATTTTCTTTACGCTAAATAGACGCTGTACTTACCATCCTGTCTCTGGCTACTCTCTTTGCACTAATTGCGATTTTTAATTAGAGCTCTAATACAATTAGATCTCCTATTCGCGTTAATTATTAATACCGAGCGTCCCCAATCTCTCGTGATGAATACTCTACAATTTCGAGTATGGCTTCGGTCCGCGTAACAAACAGGGACATTCGTCCTGCACGATGACAGGAACGTTAACGAAATTAGAGTACCGACCTAACCTATAAAGTACAACGGAGGTTATATACCTTGCGTGGACAAATTCTTTTTAACGCTAATCGTCAATCATTAGGAGTTACTGATCAAATTTATTGTTTCTACTTCGAAGGTGCATGCGGGGTCGAAAATTTTTTCTAAGATGTCAACTGCATAGCAGTTAAGTCTAAAGATCTCGAAATTTTAAAGCAGGGTCACACCATAAAGTTTTTTTATCGAAAAATAATTTGTAGATAAATAAGACGTATAAAAGAGATTAGGTGAATGTAACTAATAGATATTATAGAAGAAATAAGAAGTCGAAAAATTATTTTAAAAAAAGGAGTAAATACTAGGAACGACGTCATAGGGGAACCAAAAAATTATCAGCTGCAGGAATCCGGATAAATAGGTTTGTGCAATATAGAAAAGCAGAAAAACGTGTGAAATTGCGTTGGACTCGCGAGAGTACGAAAAATGTAGTGTGGACATTAATACGTCGTTTGCGGATTGTCAGGCGTTTCCAATTTTTATTTATGATCCCGGAGTCCCGGAGCGAAAGTTAAACGGGAAAAGTTTCGCGAGCCCGTAATTCCGAGGCTGAATATCAAATGCACTTTTGCGCCGGTGACACGCAACTCCACTCCAGTTCAGCATCGAGTTATCACCTGTCTACATGCTTTTCTTCTTGGCAGATAATATTGTATACCTACGTGCCTTCAGCCAGTACACTTTTGGGTGATATTTTGAAAGTTTTCAAAGCTGAATTTGTGAATTGTGAACTTTAGTGTAATTTGTGATTTCGAATATACATCGATAACGGGTACGGATGGGATAACCGTCCCAGTTTTTCCAATAACGTCTATACATTCTGTACTTTACCAGACGGGATACTTTTCTGCCCAACCTAACCTAACCTAACCTACGTAGCCAATCCCCTCAACTCTTTTGCTCTTGTTTCCGATAATCCCAGAAAATTATCGAATAAAAGGCCTGTCTGCGAAACTTCGTAGAATCTCTCAGAAATTATCCAGAGCACGCGTTGACAAAGTAAAGTAAAGCAAGGAAGAATTTGGTAGATATAAGCGAATTCCAAGCAAGCAAGAACTATTTTTTCGAGGCACAGGATCATCTAAGCTTGTCAAGATATTATGTTTTTAGCCAGTTTGTTACTTTGTAAACATTTAAGATTTTACGCTCGTACTTTCTTGAGGACCTATTTCTGAATCGCATATCCAATAGGGACTCTGGCTGTTAAGGTATCCACGATATACCCAGAGGTCTAATAGGGTCCGAGGATGAATTTCGAGCGGATCTACCCTGTGCAAGAATGAAAGGATTCACCAGAGGGGATGAAAATTAGGTGATAACACACTGTCCCCAGGCGACGAAGGGAATGAGCTTCCGTTTTGAATCCCAGTACGGGGCTACAGCGGTTCACGCTTTATACGAACGAGTCGCGTCTCCGACCCCAAAAGGGGTGCCTCCCGGTGGTTCGGTAGAGGCCGCTTTTCAAGATTTTAGTAGGATCTTAATTTTCAGTTAAACCCTCGGCACTGGGAGAATTGACGGTGGGTAGAGCGAGGGAGTATGAGAATAAATGAGAAACCCGGGATGGAGGATGGATGGTAAAAGGAGAGTAAATACCCAAGGACACGATTCGTGAGGGTTTCCAGGAAGAGGAGGTGGACCCTTCAAATAGAAGGCAAGGGCAGTTACCCCAGGCTTAAACGAGGACTCGTGAAGTCGTCCGCTCCAGTACCCCGTGTGTCCTCCGTTTGTTTCCTATCATGCAGCATCATAGTCCTCCGGGTCCAAGTCCCATGGTGACAAATAAGAAAATCTCTGTCTGACCTGGATTGATAGGTACACGTAATTTTGAACAGCCATAAAAATCTCTAGAGAATCAGGACATCGTGTTCTCTCGCGATGGTTCAATACTTTTGGCTGTCCTGGATACCTCAAATTTTCGGACACTTTGCCTTACTTTGGAAGTGTGGACTGGGGTCCACCAGACCCCATGCTACTGGGTTATAGCTGTAACAGTTGTTCTATGCTTAGAAATGGACTGATGTAGCAATTTATATTATTTTTGAGGTCTGCCCTATGGGATAGGAAGAAATTCGTGGTCAGTAACTCCCTCAACCCTTAAGGCTTAAAGTAGTCGTGGGGTCCAATAGACCCCAGTGTAAAGTCCGTGTAATTTTTTAGTTCGGTATGTAAATCTTTTAATATTTTTTTTTACGCTTAGACTACTTTGTAGTGTAATTGTAATCGAAGTAAATCAATATAGTAAGTTACAGTGTTCAAATGTGTCTTTATATACTGTTTGACCCGCTAACGGGAAAAGTGGGCACACGTCACAAAGCTAATTTTTGGGTTCCCTGCATTTTGGCGTCACTCGGGTCTATAACAAAACGATGTGGGGCGTCAGGTTCCGGAACGGGAACCACGTGTCACTAAGTACGTAGTCAAGCCAAAATCCACTTGAACCGACTAGATTAGCTCGCGGAAGCGTCGGAAGTACCTCAAAGGCTGAGTCGACGATTACGAAACACAAAATTCGAAACTCAACGCAAAACTTCAATAATGGTCCGATTTATCAATAAAAAAAAAAGGTGCCCTGTGAAATTCCGGACGGTGAGGACAAACAAGAAAATATTAACGGGAAGGCAAAATACGCGGTTATATCGCGGCAAAACGACTTCACAGAAAAATATATTAGAAATTAAATTGGAACGTGGCTAATCGACGAGATTGCATTTTCTAGAAAGATTTTTGAAAATTTCTTAAATTCTTGAAGTTATAGATCGATACGTAATGCAGCGCGCGAAGAAATAACAAGCCTAAGCGGATTATGTTTCGGCTAAGAATAAGACAACCCTACCCTCTTCCTGTAACTTATGTTAGTGTAAATTATTGAACAAGACGTGTAAGAAAAAAGGAGGCCCTTTTTATAGCCATGTAGTTTATTTGAAGGGTAAGGAACGTAAATTTTATATTAACTACCTAGAGACAGTAGGAAATACTTTAAATATGTTTTTCGCAAAAACACTTTTTTCAAGTTTGTGGAGGTGCTGCTTCACAATGCACACAAGTGCACCAAAAACGCCTTAACCAACTGCATTAAAATTATCTAAAAATATTAAACCAAATCTGATACCTAATCTGAGTTAATACTTAAACCTATTTGAAGTATTTCAAAGCCCCTGATCAAAGCTAGGAACTTCCGTGGACGAGCGATGACATCGCCGGAGCATCGATTTTCGTTGCTATACACCCTCGCTACTCACCCCTTTCTTTTATTCACATTGTAGATCTTTTTTGTATAGAATAAAGATCACGCGATAAGCACATCAATTTTCTGCATCCTATCTTTAATAGTTTGTCTTATAATAAATTTCGAAAAATTGACAATTTCTCTTTCCGACAAAGTATAAACTCCCCTTAAGGCGCATACCATGGAAATTTTCTCTTGGAAAAACTACGAGGAAACACAAAGGGAACGACCCAACCAGTTCCCAGCAACTGTCATTTCCGTGGGACTCAAAAATACTCCTTTGATAGCGACCTGTCCAATTTCCAGGATCTTAAACGCGATGAATATTTCTACGGCCGTAGCGTCAAGACGCCTGAACGTCTCTTCGTGGTTTATAGTACCTACAGGTAGATACGCATGTGAACGAGTCTCGGCTTTAGAAAAGTCAGCAGTGTTAAATACAGGGAAAATCAAACGAAGAAGATGAAGATTCTGATGTCACTTCCCACATTTCCTAAAACCACGTGAGATTACGTTGAAAGTATCTAAAAATAAATAAGGATATTCATTAGAAAATAGAGAAAAATTGAAATAGAGACAAAATGGGCATTGCAAGGCTGAGGCTTGTACGATTTGCTCGAGTAATTTTCGAAATTCATTGGAGTAGTGTAAGTTGGGAAATTCTAGATAGAGATTTCTGTAACCTACACTTACCGACATTCGAGTTTTCGAAGGTTCGCATCCATGCTAAAGGGACGTCGTGGACCCTCCTGATTTCAGGAAGTGACGTCACGGGAACCGTCGATTCCAGGAGTTTCGTTTTCACGACTTGCCACAACGCACGGCAGCACCGTCAATTCGAAGTTTCGCGATCAGTTCCATTCCCCCTTAAGAAATAGAATAACCAATGTCCCAAATGCCGGTAATGCAACTGTTACAAACATTAGGCCAAAATGTCACAACGAAAAATAACGAAGTCACATTGCAGTCGTATTCAATTATACTAGCTTAGAGGGTAGCAGAAAGTATGACGAGAAATGGTAAGAGGGCGGAAGACTGTCTTGAAGTAATAATACAGGAGATAGGCCAGTAAGCAGCTTTAGTTCCTCTTTCAATAGAAAGAAGAATCTATTTGAATTCTCACATACCACATCTGCACGCAAGTCATATATAAATAAATATATTTCTTGAGCATCCTCGCTTCTTGTCAGAATCCTGCCTATTGAAAACCGAAATATGAGTATACGGAATGATGAACAGAAAAGCTAATAACACTAAGAGAGAAAATAAAAGAGACACGAAAAACAGTATGTATGAGTAAAGAGGAAATTGATACAGGAGAAACCCTTAGAAACCGAACACCCATAAATCTCTCTGAACTGGAAAGATCTAAAAAAAAAAAATTCTTCAAGAAACAATTTTTCCGAGTTATCGAAGACGTCGTTATTTTTTAAAATAAAACCATCTCAACGTTATAATTTAAAAAAAAATTTCTTTGGACTTGCACAACAGAGGCAGATGTTTATGACTTCTAGTGAGCCACCCTTTATACAGCTATAAAGGAAACTGCTTGTTTGACAAGAAAGAAATTATATTCAATGACGGTAACTCGAATCGTATAATTCCACAGAGCGATGTGGAGAACAAAAATCTTTAATACTGTCTTATGTGCAGCTTCTGAAAGCACATGGGACATCCATGTGCTTGCGCACAAAATACATTACGGCCTTTCACTTTGTCAGTCGAGTAAAATTTCAAGACCTCCCCTAAATCCTTCTTAATCTCAACCTCTTAAACCGGAAGATCACAAAGTTTCGAGAGGCTGAAGGATCTGGTAGCCGCGACTACCTAACCTCAGTGACGTCACCGGTAATCCCACAGCAGTTTCCCGCTTTATGAATGACTTTGCATAAACACCCTTGAAACTTAACCCAACTGCCGAAGAACCACATTCACGTGCATGCGACACGTGGCAACGAGGTCGAGGCGACTATAGTGAGTGGTAACTATGCGTACTTGACTCCAGTGAGATTATACCTATCTTCCCCATCTCAGACCTTCGCGTAAGTAACCACCAAATTGTGTAACGAGCAATAGTTACAGACCGATATTTCTTCTAGTTAAGGCTACCTAAAAATAGGAGTATCCCGAATCTCAGAAATAGTTCCTAACCACATCTTACAGCAGCTTAAGTGGCATCTGTAGGGATAGACGGATAATAGATTTTAATATAACGAAAAAAACTGCATAACTTGTCCTGTTATATCTGAAGAAGGGATAAATGCTTTTGTGACGGGCGAACGCGTGCAGACCTATAATGTTCTCTATCGATGATCAACTATGCAATACTGGTTTCCAAAATTTGATTATAAACCACTAGCTTGCTTTATTTTTTTGAATCAATCAAATACATTTTAGCATAGTTTAATTTTCTTATGGATAATTACTTTTTCAAAAAAATATTACAGTCGTAAGGGCCTTTACTAAAATTTTGATTTTTAGTAACAACTAGATCCTTGGTACCATAACAAGTTCAACTATGTTTCCCAGCTTCGTTTACTATTCTTAACCTCCCAAATGAGAGCATTAATTCATTACGTTGCTTTTTAGAGACAGAAAAATAAAATCCTACGAAAACCCTTATTCCAAAACACTGTAAAATATGAGATCAAAGGTAAATCATCCTCGAAGGGATGATCTCGTATCTGTGAAACAGATTTTCGTATCAAAGCTCGTATGTACACACATATGTATATTACGTAGGTAGATAAACAGGTACAGGTATACCTGGAGGCGAAGGAAAGCGCTATGAGTGGATAAGCACCTTCACGTGTGCCTGGCTACCTAATTATCCACGAGTTTATCTTGCGACAGGAAGGGGTCTAAAATTGCCCCGGAATTTTATACTCTTCCGTTTAAAGGGGGTAATTGCCACTCGGTTGGCTAAAGTAGCCTAGTATTACGGTACTGAGTTTTGCCGAACGATTTGGCGAACGAGCTCCTTCTTGAACTTTCCTCTGCCTTGTGCAGACACAAAAGAGTAAAATACCACGAATGTCCAGGGAGTTCAGATAATCAAAGTGCACACATAAACAGTATTAAAAGGGGTTGTATTGCGTGCAAACGCCAGCCTAATGGCGGACCAGTATAACCATCCACCTACTGGCTGCTACACTTATACAATATATTATACCTATATTTTGCTATGACTATATACGTATTACATCCCACGTGTAATATATAAACAAATATTATATACAAAATATCTACAAAATGTACATAATAAAGATCCCTGTTCTATGTAAATGGCGCCTCGAATTTTTGCTAAACGATTAGTCTTTTTTTTTAAGATTCTGTCGTTCGTAATACATTATCGGTTATATCTGCGTACGTATAGCAGTTATACGTATATACGTGTGCTAAGAGAGGGAAAGATGAAAGGGAACTGGACGAGTGTTGCAGGACTGATGAATCATCGCGAACTCCTGGTACGTATGAAATATCTCGCGAAATATTTTTGTAATACCTGCCAAAGTTGACGTCACGCCAAAAGATGTTTTTTTTACCCACCCACAGCTTTCGTACTTTATTTCTTTCCCATTAGCTTCTTTTTTTTTTTTTTTATCTACGAGTAAAAGTTTCCACGAGAACGCTCGCGTACATTTACCGTTCTGTTGTAAAATATGATCGTCGGCTTGCGGAATGCTCGACGCAGGTAGTCAAGCGTGAGACGCACGAGCAAAAGCCATAGCTGGAAGCGAATTACCTCGTGTCGAAATATTCACAGGATGTCCTGCCGCAGGCGATCAATTGTCTTTCACTCGGTGGATGATCGACTTGGACTGATTTTAAAGCAATTTCTTGTACCCTGAAGTAGTGCGGCACATGTTAAGTATGGCTACACGTTATAAAGTTTCTGTACGTCATATATGTATAATATATGATATACAGATATATACACATATAATATACATTGTACACGTGCATTGCCTTAAAAGTTCTAATGGCATCGGATATAATTATCAAAATTTTTTTATAACAGCACAAATTGGATATAACACGAAATCAGTTAATCGTGAAACCTTAACCGGAAGTAGATTCTCCCCATCCACAGTATAATCAGTTACTGGACAACCTGCATATAAATTTACCTGCGAACCTACCCCTGGACAGTGTCCTATAGTTTCTGACGGTCGCACAGAGTATCGTACATGGCCGAGGGTGGTACCCCACGCACACGGATCTGCGCACCCTCTGTACCCCCGTTATGTACACTTACGTATAGTACGTATCTCCTACCTTTCTAGGGGATGGATCGGAAACGCGCATGCTCCGACGGACAAGAATCTCCCCAGTCGGGGGAAATCTGCCACCGGATCAAGACGTGGTGCGTGTCGTACTATATACCCTGGTGCGCGTACGTGTTCCACGAGAAAAAAAAAACAACTTATTTTTAAAGAGAAAGAAAAAAAAATCTGGTAGTTATCATGAGAGAGGAGACGCATTATTTTTTGAGAAAGAAAACAATTTATTTTCGTCAAAAACTTTAACCTGTCGCTCGCGTATCTTTAAACATGGGATGGATGTGATACGATACGAAAGAATAACAAGTGAATCGGAAGAATCAAAGTTATATAAAAAAAAGCGTACTCTTTGCTGCGAGAGTCGAAAAGAGGAATACGAGTGCATATAAAATTAAATAATTCATACGTAAATGTGGTAATTAAAAAAAAAAAGAAAGAGGAAAAAATTCAAAACGACACGGTATCTTTTAATGTTTAAGTGCACGAGGAATCGGCGATTTATAATAATAAGCACTAATTTATGATCGCAGTTTAAGGATCATCGATAATTCGGTTTTATTCGTGTTAAAGATAAAGGGGACTAAGGGTGTCGTAATATAAGTGAAAAAGAAAGGAGGAAAAAAAAAATTCTAAGACTCTCAACAAGAACATTGAAACTTTTCTAAGGTTCTACGAGAGAACAAGAGCAAAGCGTGGCAGCGGGTCGCTGAAAATTATTATTGCAGCCACGAATATACGATAACGGTCAAAGTTTTCCTGTTCAACGTTTCGGCGCAGCCCACCAATCCCGTTATATTATCCCCTTGGCGAAAGGTGCATGCACACGTCCCTTATTGTTTCCCTTCTTTCTCTCGCATACTCTCGTATACCTCCGTTTCTTCGTTTATCCGTTTTCGCACTTCTCCATTTGCCCATTTCGCGATTTCTCTCGGGCATTCCCATGAAACATAAATACATCCACACACATTCCCATACGTAGAAAGAGATACGTATGAGGGCTTTCGTGTCTCTCGTTCTATGTGCTGTAATAGATAAGCTCATACCTGTCTGATACCCATGCTCCCCTGTGTGATTCATCCTGACGGAAAGTTGTTCTCGGCATGCGAACCGACATAGTAATTCTAAGCTTGGGGTCAGCGGTGTGCAAATTGAAATTAACCTAATCACGGCTAAAACAAAACCGCAAGCCGAGCGGACTCACTCGGCCTAGCAAAGTGGATGAGACCGTGAACACAAACGGTGGTGGCATCGATGTGGCAGAATGTTGTTGTTCGGTGAACGCCGTTGCCGGGCGGAAGTGCATGCGAAGTGCGGTAGGAAGATATGAAGAGGACACGCATCATTTGAAAATCGAAGTGGACCCGCGAAAAGTCACGGAAATGGCACTGCGATGGCAAGCGAGGCTCTCCATTGCTGCCATACTATTTATGTGCACGGAAGGTAATTTTTTTAGGGATTTTTACTCGTTCGACTCCCCTCGTTTAATTTTTCTTTCACGCTTCACTCCTCTGACGAAATATAAACCTTTTTGTATTTAATAGGATTATGCTTGAAAAAAAATATATATATATATACTACCCGTTACTACTGCTGGATTATTCTAGTCCCCTGGGCGCGGTCGGACCACACCGCCCTTTCGACTCTCCGCCCTTACAAATCAACGTCCGACTAGATCGATCACTATCGCGACAGATTAGGGATCTTCTCTTCTCAAGGGTTCCCGACGGGTGCCAATCTTTGATCCGCCCCTGTTGACACCTTACCGATCGTGTTCCGCTGTTTAGCGCAAAGCAGAAATCGTTTCTGTAATTTGAGACGTTAGAGTGGAAATGATAAGGTGCTGCTAGTAGGAAAAAGAAACTGATGAAAAATAGCAACGATACATAATATGTAGAGGGTTCGCGATATTCGCGAAATACTAAAGGCCACGAGCTTAGCTCTATAGGAGTAGGTAGTCCATTTTTCTTCGAAGTGGAAAGTATTTGTTGGGAGGTCTTGGAAGGGTAGTAGAGTCTAGAGCCACTTCAATGGAAGTGTTATCGTCTGTCGTACAACAAAAAACTATCTAGACTGTCCTACTTATTGTTAGTTACATTCCTTTGTAATCCAATATACCGTAGCGCGCATTTATTGCTAATGTTTTCACTGGCGTGATTCTAACCGAGCCAAACTTCGTGCTACGGATCTTCTCTTATTATCCGGTTTCGATGCGTAAATTGCCATTACTTCCGGCGAAACAGGACAGAGTCCCATTGGCCCGCATAGCCACATCCAATAACGCTCGTTTCCCATAACATTTCGGAAAATTGAACACAGTAAATTACTATACACTCCGCAGAACGACTTCCACCTATTCGACAAAAAGGAAGAGCACAAAACTACAGCTCGACGTCGAATTAGCATTTTTACATTGCAATGGAAGTGGTACGACTGTCAAATGCAAATTTGACAATTTCGATGCTTCTGCGTTCACGCCTCGTACACGTTACGATATACATACGTGTATGGTGTAACATGAGTAAGCATAAAACACTGTTCGAGTGGTCATTTCCTACCTACCTACCGTTCCTGATAAATTATTGAAGTATTTGTCGGAACAAAACAGACTGAAAATTTGGAATCGTTTCGTGCTGCTTAAAAAAAAATTTTTTTTTCATCTTTGCTTCTATTTCTCTGATCCCTCAGGACGTACTCCAATTTCTATTGTTCGACCGTTCGAGCTTGCAACGAAATACGTTATTCGGCGCTGATCGTTAGAGAACGAATTCTTATGGGAATTCGTCACGAGGGAATCCTTTCATTTTCTCACTGGCAAACTTTCGGGCATTACAACCTGATGGCTGACAGCAGGCTAGAAAATTAGACAATGACAGACGCGTGTCAGCAGCAGAAACGCTCATTATCGTTACAGAAATTTGTCTGACAAAATGTTATACTTCTCTAATGTTAAATTAAATATTACATATAGTAGGTATTTTCGATACGCTATTGTTTTTTGTTACTATAAAATAATGTTTTTTTTTTATTTTTTTTTATAATTGAGAGTTGGTTATAATGACTGTATTGCGAAACATATCAGTCATTTTTTTCAAGAACGTATGTCATACGAACAATACGCTTATCGTTTCTATACATAATGACCATGCTATTATATTTTCATACACATTCAAATTGAATAGGAATTGACCTTTGATCAATATGTTTATCTATCTCTTGTCGGATTATCAATTTTTTTACAGCATTTTTTCGGTGAATGATAAATCAACTTTGCATCGCTGACAGTCTGATTATTGTTGGATGTTTTGTACTCTGGGACAATAAGCGTCACAATGTCGCTTAAATTTAGTCATATGAACATTTGCACAATACATTATGAATAAAATTATCTGAATACTGACCTTTAATTAAAATCGAACGAACTTATGATTGACACTGATATTTAGATACTATGTATGTTGTGTATGATATCAATGTATAGTCATTCGCTGTGTTCAATTTTACGAAATCTTATGGGTTACGTTTTAATCCTGGAAGTGGAATGCATTATAAAAATTACTTACTAGGTACTCTCGTCTTCGTATAGAAATATATGTAATTTCACAGAAGTTACAATTTAGTGAATTGAAGGTTAGCTTGA
>JARQSV010000106.1:640176-659904 GCA_030142285.1 Calameuta idolon
TTGGTGAAGGGATTCCGATCTGTCACGTTCTCGATCAGCTGTTCTCTGTACCGCGCACTATTTGCCTGACGTTTACTCCGACCCTCTCTACCTTAACCTAGCAGCCTGAGCGGCCGTGCATTTCCGTTACCGGACAGTCGAAGGTAACGTAGGTTGATTATCGAATATTAGTTCGTTCTCGGATTTCGTTATCGGTGTCGAGCTAAGAAAAAAATACGTTACAGAACATAAGAAAATTCTACGTCGAATAAAAAAGAGCGAAGCGGTTATGACGGGTTGGCCAAAGCAATTTCTCCCAGGATCAGAATTCTGACTTACAGTACCAATCACAAATCATCATCCACTATCCATGTACTATACGCGAAATCAACTAGGGAATTGTCTGGCAAAACAATTCGATGAGGGACTCAAAGTTCCATAGGGATTTCCAAGTTATCGAATTCCACGCATGCGCGCTTTCAACTTCTGCATAACGAATTACGAAAACGACAGAGAAATTTCCGTGCAACAATCCAATAGAGCATTATGGTGAAACGAAGAAAATATATAAAGGAAAAAAAAAAAAGGGAAAGATTTCACGCGATTTGGCACGAGCCAAACGAAATTCCAACCTGGATCACGTGATGATGAAGAAACTGCGAGGGTGTAACCGATAAAGGACTTTCTGTATTTTCATTTCGCACACGCTGCCGTTCTCTTAGCCTGAGAAAAATTAAAGAATAAAAGAAATACAAGCAGAAGATCGATGAACAATAACATAATAATCAGAACGAGTGAAGGGCGGGGGTAGGGGGGGGGGGGGGGGCGAGGGGGAGAAGAGATAAACGGGTGAGTGGACAGTTGAAATGAAAACGGTAAATTTCGTCAAATTAATTGATAGCTACATAGGTCAGCCATGCCGATGATGGCTAAATTTACTCCGTAAGCAGAGGCTATATGTAAAGTAGTGTCCAGTAGATAATTTTGACAGCTACAATTTCCACAGCACTTTAATATTCCATTCTTGTCGTTTCGCCTATTCTCCATTTATAACACCGCGTGACGCTTCATTCGCGTCTCACGATATTGAAACAATAAGCCTGCGCACACTCGTATTTTGTCGTAGTAAATTTTTTTGCAGTCTCGAAATATAACGTCACATATTTCTTGTGTAAAAAAGAAAATTTCATAAATGACAATGCACAGCATTCGACGTGAAAAAGCAGCAGGTTCGCTGCGGTGCTATCGGGATTTCAATCGTATGTATATGAAATATCTCGACCATAGAAAGCAAAGGCACGCAGTAGCAGAAAAGTATAATGGCAAAAGGTCCTACCGATGCCGGATTCAAGAATAAAATCCTTTTTCCCGACTCCGCAGAATCGTTCTGTTTGTTCGCTTCGATGATCAAAATTCAAAAGTGAAGCTAAAAAGGCCCTTTTGTATTTTGGTACACCTTTGTCTCGGCTTTCTCCTTTATAGCCCTTCGTCATCCGTTCTGAACTTTGCCCTTCGTAACCCCGTAACCCCAACTTCTTTGGTCCTTTCATCATCGTCCTCTTTATATACCCTTTCTCGTACTATCCCCACCAGAGGGCGCGCTTGAATACATTTTCCTGGGGTTAAAAAGAACATCGTTAATTGCACGGAAACGTATTTCGCGAATTTTTCGGCGATTCACGAAGTTTAAATAGGCTGTATCGTGACCCGCGCGACGAACGACCGGAATTCCACTCACAAGTCAACGAGCGGGAAATTCAATTAATAAAAAAAAAAATAATTCTTTGAATCTGATTCCGTGGAGTATTTCGTGAATGAAGGAAAAGGTGATATTTTTAGAATTTTCCTTCTTCCCGTCATCTATTATCTATGAAGGCCGTAAACGACGTCGCCGTCAATGAATGAACGTTCCCGAACACTAATGGCTAGTTAAGCGTCGTGGTCTCGTGCTTTTTCGCTATCTTTTTCTGCCCAACCGCACGGCTTTTTCCACCTACAGTATCGCGCGTAACGAACGTTGCGGAATAAAAAGTCTCTGTGGCTAAAGAGAAAAAGGAGGACGTACCGAGGTAGGGGATTAGATAAGGGAGCGAAGAGGAGAAATTGAGGAGAGTGACAGGGAACGTGGATTTCTGAGATCGCACAAAATGAAATCAAACTCGGATTAGGGATGGGAGCAGTTTTATTAATATCGATATAAGAACTTGGCTCAACAAATCGATCGGAACTCGTGCAATTTTAATTGACGCAGATTACACCATACTGTCGCGATATTAATTTCCATGAAAAATTCAATGCACTCGATAGACTCTGTTAGTTCGGCTTTCTTTTTTTCAACTAAAAATTTCCTGGTCCTCTGTGGCTCTCGGTAAATCTTATGGACGTACGTACAGGTAATTAATAAGATGGTTAATTAATGAACCGCAGTTTTGCGTGATAAATTGCATTAATTAATTAGTGCTGCAGATTAAGCCACTCCTCCGTTATGATAAGACAAGTTATGCACATTTTTGGCCCTATCGCTTATTCGATGATTTTGAAACTACAAAAAAAATTTATTTTCGAAGATAAGAATATGGTTTCAAACTTGCCTTAATCAGTGGTAGCACTATCGTATATCCAGGTTACATGTTAGTCGGCGAAATAGGAGAGGCTTAGCCTGCAGATACCACATAAGCTACGATAAGGAATGATAGAGGAATATTCGCGAATTCCCAAGACTCCTCGTGCTGGATGGCCTTAACTGAAAGGAATAATCGTCTTTAATTATTGCTCGTTAGACAATATTATTTCATAAAATTCATAGCCGTGAAATTAAGAAAAAAGACGTGGAAGTATAGGAATTTTTTATCCGTCTTATATTGGCCTGCCGATATTAATACAAATATTATCCTTATAAAAAAAAAAGAACTTTTCATGTTAATACGTTAATAAACAGATACTAATCTGAAATTATATTCAATTTCATGAAACATACGCAATGCAATTACTTCAGATCTATGATAATTTAATTCTGTAGAGCTTGCGATAAGATAAGATTCTTTAAAAAAAAATTAGGTCTCACTTATATATATATATGTATAATACTACCTGCATACGAACGCAATTAAGTCTAACGAGTCCCCATAGAGACGTATCCCGCATTTGCACCCGCCTTAATGTAAATTAGTACAGCATCTAAGATTCATTTGACGCTCGGGACCAGCACCAAGAATAAGATAAAAAAATATCATTTTAAAAGGTTCCCATTCAAAGGCCTTGCCTCTTGGAGGAGCAAACAGTAAGAAAAGAAAAAAAAAAAAAGAGCAAGACAAACTTTTTGAATACCCACTTAGAGAGAAAAGATAAACAGACAAAAATATAGATTAATAATTGCCAGGAAAGCATAGGAAAACGAAACAAAATAAAATAGATATAACACCTTCTGATTATAATGTAATACTCGTAACGAAGCAGCGTTCAAAATTGGAATCAATGTATCCTTGTAAACGACCGAGAACACCAAAAGCTTCAGTTTTCGTAATCTCAGAAAGTTATCGAGTGAACTCATCGAGGATAAGAAAAGACAGGCTGGTAGGTAAGGTAGGTACCTACTGATGATGGGCAGATAGTCATTGTACGTATACCTATATTAGGTACTTGCCAACCCGGATTGGAGATACGATAATGCCTATAGGTATACTTGCCTATACCAAAGACGCCCTCCAAGAGTACCGCGAGAAAATAGCCGTAAATTATTTTTCAAGACCGCTGTGGTAGTTGATACGGAAGGTGTAGATAGCTATAAGGAAAATCGAGTGAAAAACTGAGGATTAAGTAAAGGCTGAAATTTGGAGTAAGGACGGGGATTGGACGAATGTAGAAAAACCATATATAGATATAAGGGCATAATGGTATAAGAGGGCGAGTGCTCGGGCACTCATAAATTCGCGAAACTACTCAAATCGTTCGCTCTGTTAATTAATTAAGCTCTCAGCTTTCACATAAACTCGCTACTCGTTAAATGTGACGACCGCCTGGTAGGTTGCTGAATTTCACCACCGTCGACGTACCGGGTGTTCCTAATGTCACGATCTTCGCCGAGTACCTTAATTAGCGTGGCTCTTACTTAACTTACTTTCGAACCCTGCCGGCTCTTACCGTCCGCATAAGAGGCTACGACGAATTGGGGAATCCGAAGAATGGACGAAAAAAAGGGGGGGGAGGGGGGGGGGAAGGAAGGACAAAAAAATAACGAGAAGAATTTTCTCCTCTCTTCTTCTGCTCAAAGAGGACGAATTTTGTTCGGGCCATTGATCCGTACCGAGAATGAAAATAATTGCGGTGAGAGCAGCCATTCGCGATGCTCACCAGCCCTCCCTTTCTCTCTGGCTCTATCCTTTTAACTCTCTTCCATAGTTGCCTCCTTTCATTCTTTCTACCTGCCAACCTGACTTGCCCTGCTCATCGCTTTCCTCTTCTTTCTCTACCGACTTATCTTGCTCGTTCAACTGAAACGCTCAATGCGTAAGACACTCAAGCCTATCCCTGTCACTTGATAAAACATCGTGACTCCGGTAGTACCTTACCTACCTACTTACCTACCGACCTATCTCGTACCTAATGTCTTCCAGTACCTATCTCGACACGCAAAGGACTGACCTTATTATCATTAATAACCATTCCAGGCTACGTTTTGTGTCGTGTGCCCCGAAATGTGACGGGAATTGTGCCGAGTTTTCACGTAATGCTCCGCAATCCGTGTCAACTCTGTGAACCCGGCTTGAATGTATCGGGTGTCGTGATTACTTCGTATTTATAAGTATACGCATCAGTATACCGATGGCTGTTACGTGTAAAGGGTCTACCTCGAGATCGTAAAGGAAAATTGAGATATTCAAGTACTTTTTTAAAATGCGAGAGGAGGATCGAGAATTGGGGTATTCATTTAAATGCCAATGAAAAAGGCTGCCGAATGAATGTAGATGAGTGTAGCTCTTTCGGGGTGTTATGTATTCTTATGTATGTATAATATATATAATAGGTATGTACGTATACGTAACGTGGGAACGAAACGAGAAAATAATGTTCCGGAGAAAAAGAATGGAAATATTATATGTATACTGTGACGTGATTTTCACATGATCCAGAAAATCCTAGCAATTTTTTGCGTGTGTTTCGGAGGTCGAGTGTCCGCCTGATTGTCCCCTGGATACAATTCTCGGCTTTCACGAATCAGCTGAACCAGCTCCGGTGAGAATTTCCAATTTATTAATTGGTCAAGGAATTTCGATCTTGTAGCACCGGCTTATTCTTTTACCTTTTTCATCATTTGCTCTCTGTATTTCGGCACTGTTTACCTGACTCGGAGCTTCCCTACCTCAACCTAGCAGTCCGAGCGGTCGCGCATTTCCGTATTCCACTCGTGCATCCAGTTGCATTTGTTGATTTAAGGCGACTCCAAAAATTGACAGGATACGTGAAGCTGTCGTATTTTCTGACAGGTTCCGTCAGAGCTCTCGTTTTGGCAGAGTCGAGACTGTCCCATCTGAACTCTCAGGTCATACCGGGTCGTCAGTTCCCGGTGAAAAAAAAGAATTGGCCCGCCTGGCATGCGGATGCATGGACCACGGATGGACGGCCGAAGGTGACGTAGGTTAGTTCTCGAATTTTCGTTATCAGTGTCCAGTTGAAAAGATACGTTGAAGTATAAGATAGCCGGTACCTCGAGGGCACGCGCCGCAGCGCTTCAAACTAATCGTCGTGATTTTCTAAAGTTTATATTTCTCAATGTTTCCCGCATCGTTAAATAATATATTAATGTTCCAGCCTCCGAAAACTTTCTAATTAAGCTTCTTTCACATTTCAAAAACTGACGCTCCCCAAGGGCTTACGTTTGATTTTGGAATCACTCCAGTCACTCGGTAGTTGCTTGCCCGACCAAATTAAGTTCATCAACGAGACCCTAAGGATCAGTCTTACCCTCAAATGTCAAAGTATGTGGCTAAGTCGTTGGGCCAAAATAATTTTTGTTCACACCGTTGTCAATGTTCCAGTGCATTCGTACGTCTCCAACATTTTTTTTTATTCGATATTCTTCAAGACTATTAAGATGACAGAAGATAACAAGACTGTCAGGAACACCGTGAGTACCAAGAGTATTCAGGTATTATCTGGCATTTTCACGAACTCCCGAAGAAATTCGATCAGCAACGAACCAAAATTGTAAGGGAGGCAGTTCGCAAGAGTTTGGACACCCGCAAAATTTATACGTATCTCGATAAATCGAACGGACGTTCAGAGTGGCCTTCGAGAGTTAGCAAAAGGACAAACTTTAAAAGGAAACGTATTCCAAGGCATGCACCAGGTAGGTCATTTCACTGAAAATACATCCGATCGCGGAGAGAAGAATTCGAAGTAGTAAAAGTCGAAATGCCACAGCGTGCATATTGATTTCACTGGGTCCGAGGAATTGGAACGAGGATGGTATACATGCAATTTTCAAAGAGAATATTGCATCTCCGCCCATAGCGAATAACAGTAGTATCAGCCCCGAAGAGGTGAATGAGCCACTGAAATAACTGAAAGGTAGCGCAAGAGTCATCGAATTATGTTGGAATTCATATCGACTCTCTTTATGGTCCACGTGCTTACAAAAAAGTTTCGCGAAACCTCGTAAAACTTTACGAAATGGGCACTTACTCCTAACTGATGGATACTAAAATGGTACTTTCTTCGAACCACTCTCCATTGTAGCGAACTAATATTTTTCTCATTTAATCGTTCATTAGTCGAAAACGTGTTTTCTCGTTAGTCGACGATACGGGAGGCGTGTGGAGCAGGTTTAACGACACGAACCAACCATTGGATAGGGAAAAATTGTACAGGCAGCGAACATTTCGTGATTTAGATTTTAGCGCCGGACTCGTACGAAGAAAAATTAAATAACGTCAGACAAAATGTGAATTATTCTGTATTAAGT
Organism: Calameuta idolon; assembly: GCA_030142285.1. Taxonomy (NCBI): domain Eukaryota; kingdom Metazoa; phylum Arthropoda; class Insecta; order Hymenoptera; family Cephidae; genus Calameuta; species Calameuta idolon. The sequence goes on from JARQSV010000106.1 coordinate 647,117, forward strand.
CGGGCAGACTGCGATGACCGTTAATGGCGATTCGCACTGGCAAAAATCACAAAATAATCACGCGACGTTAGTCATCGTACCGAGAGGCGAAATAAAGTAAAAGTTTCATTGCAATGAAAACTTCGTCGGGTATCTAGTGTCTACGTACGTATATGTAAATCTCAAGCAGTTCTTCGCGTCGATACTTTTATCTCCTAGTAAGTACTGGTGCTATGTGGTACTGACTGGAATCCTGGAAAATCTTGGTGACGTGCATGGGTAGATATGAAATATGAGAGAACTGTGAGAAAAGTGAAAAAGGAAACCGACGAAAACAAGGAAAACAGCTAAAGAAAAAGGGAATAAAACTTAAAGTAAAAAAGAAAAACAGAATTTTCGTAGTAGCGTACAGTTCTCGCTTTCAGCTAGACCAGACATCGTCCACTGTGTAGTTTAGATACGTGTATTACACGGGTAACCGAATAAAAAGAATGAGCCACGTGATAGGCGTTCTTAATCCTGAAGAGGTAAAAATACGAAATACACTTACGTTTGATACGATTTGCCAACTTAACAAGCTCCTGCTTAATGGCCTGACGGCATTTTTATTCGCAAATTTCTACGAGACTCTTACGAGTCTATTATCGAGACGAGGCACAATAAACTGTACCGATTGACGACCATTACAAATGCGAAGTGTCTCGATATAGGTTAACACTAAAAACCAGACTTTTTTTTTTTTCTAACAGTTGATCGCTACTTTTCTACGTGTTGGTCGTTCAATCGATTGCAATAAGTTTCTTGCTCTGGGCAAGTATTATTTGATATACACACAATGAGAAATAGCTTTAGAATTACGTCTATGAGTAAGGAGGTACGCGCTTTGTGCCAATAATGTTACTCTTGCTCTATTACTTAAATGCCATGTTTAATGAACGATAAAGATTTGGAGATAACGGTTAGCGATCCCTGGCAGCTCTAGATCATTCGCCGTGGATCTGGGACTTTGCTGAATTTTTTCTACATATCTATCGATTGCACGCTACCACTTCAGTGAACTTTACGTCTGGCTCAATTCAGAAACGTTATTTACCTTAGGGTGCGATACTCTTTGTCTGCTTTTTCTTTTTTATTACTTATTGCCTGACTGAATTTCAATTATAATTTCTCGATTGAATATTGACGTAATTTTTTTTATCACGAGACGATAATATTCTTTCGCATTCCAATGTGCCGGATGTAATGGGGTAAGGGTTGAATGTCGGATATAGTGCAAGATCATTGTTTACGATACAGGGAATCCTAAGTGATTTAAAGAAACAGAGCGTGAACGGATTTATTTGTCGATTCCCTGACTACTCGCCCAAAGGATTTCCCCTTAAGATGAGCTTCCAGGATATTCAAGAGGTTAAACACGTATTCGAAAAGTCGCTGCTGAATCCCATCGACTCGTAGAGGCGTTAAGGGAAATGCGAAAAGTTTGCGAAAATCGTGAAAGGGCCGATCGTTAGAGAAAAAAAAAAAAAAAAAGTAGGAAGCAAAGAAAATCGCCACGATCAAGCACATTGATTCCTCGACCACGTTAGCGCAAGTGTATCGTCTAATGAACGTCTTCTTCTAGAGACCCTTCGCCTCCGGCGATACCGTTGCCACGTGGGAACTAAAGAAAGCTGGGATCAGGCTATTCCAGTTCAGACATTAATCGTGCCAGAGCCGAAGATTCCCAAACATATCCGGTAACCACTAAGCCGTAATAATTCGCTGATCCTTTGGTCTGGTGGAAAAAGAAGGAACAAATAATTCTTTATCTCCTTCGAACGGAATAGACATACAGGAGAAAGAAAAAGATAAATATGCTACACGGGTATTCACCTCGCACTCTCTATATCTATTTCTAGTGGCTGGTGAAGATCATCTACGGAACTAGGTAACTCCAGCTGTCGTCCTATACGTCATAGGGAATTAACACGACGTTCCCTACGGGAAAACATGTGAAACATATAAGATAATGAAGATCAGTTGAACGTTTCAAGAAATTCGAGAGAAATGGGAATTAAATATGAGTTTGGTTATTACATGCACATTGCTATTAGATGATTCGATCAGTTTCCAGATGCGAATCTGAATTTTCTGTATATTCTTGGCAGCTGCTTACGGGTCCTGTGTAAAAAATTTCAAAATTATTTCCTCAAAAATAATTTTCTTGAGATATCTTACCTTTCAGGCGATCTTGAAATATTTTGATGATTTTTTTTCTGCATTACTTACAATTAGATAATATGTGATATGATAATTATAAAAACAATCGATCTACATCCTTGCGCTTGTCTCAAGGATATTAGAAAATTTTTTTCTAACCAACGACATACATACAGAATTTACCGAATTTTTAATACTATAAACGACCCACCAGGAGGGAATCGTAGTATCTTCTACACGTAGGTGATTCGCGCAATGAGAATCTGTAATAATTCTACGTCCTATGAAACAGTGCAAAAAAATTGCACACTATTTCACGCGTCTTTCGAACCCCTGTCGCAATGCAAGGTATCCGTAAAATTAATGTTCGATGATCATTAAGGTTCCGGGTTAACTACAATATGAAATATTTCTACAATTAATGGGTACCTGAGTTTCTAGAATTAACTTCTGGAAACTTGTAGCATCCTCAAGTAGCGGTTCAAGTGGAAGCCAGAGTAAGATACGCGAATTACATACGGATAAATCTACTTCACTCGAATATGTCGATTCTCCCCAAGGTGATGGCAGTTTACCAAGTACGTCTAGGTTAGAAGCCATAGAACTTCGAGCAAGTCCAGCACGTCTCTGAGTTGGATGTAGTTGCCTGAGGGGTCTGAGAACCTGAGGATCCAAAGTCACCCAGCACTAGTCATCCGCACACTGGCATGAGAGCAGTTAATTCAACCCCAGCCAGGGGACGGACGGTCGCGGCGGGCGCGAAATCACAAGTTGCCAAGAGGCATGTAATGTCGTCGGATTTGCAATTCCATTACCAGCGTTCCCGACTGCCATAGGAAAGGGTACCTAGCCTGCTGCTCCAACGTGCTGCTGCTACCCACGATGGTCTCTTCTCAAGCCTCTCTCATCCCTTCGGCCTCATCCGCTACGGATTCTACCAACCACCGTCACCGTAGCCATCGCCACTACCACCACCAAGATCCTACAAATCCCTAACATCTATTCGACTCTGTTGCACTCACTGGGTTCATCCGTATCCGACAGTCACGCTGCTCTCGTCAGCTTTTCACACTATTTTACGACCGTTTCATTCCTTATTCAAGCAGCGCGCAGTGTATCAATTATACCAGAGGTACCAACGTTAAAGCCGAAGGACATATCCAGCGCTGCAATCATCAAAATCCAGTATCATATTACAGGGACGATAACGATGTAAGTGGGAATCGAAATAAAGATATATGAAAGTGAAGGACAAAGATAAAAATTACAAGAACCAAACTAAAGATCCAGCCTTACTCAGCATATCATTTATCATGGATCATCAGATCCAGCCGATCAAATCGTTCCGGAGCAAAGATCGACCCTGATTCGGATGAGTGGAAAGCGTAAAGATCACCACATCAATTAGGTGCAATCTGATCGGGATCGAACGAAAAAAAAAAATTGTGATCGATCATGACGTCCTTGGAAAGGTTCGACGTTCACACGAGACACAGGGAACCAGAACGTTTCGAATGAATGCTGAGTATGAAAAAAAGAGAAGAATGAAGAAGGAAAAAAAAAAGTGCTTTATCTCCCGGCTACGTCGCACGAATTGAACCTGATCTCGGTGGATTCTCCACTAGATTGACTATACGTATGTATATCGGGGTAGGAATATCGCCATGGCTGTAACAAGGACAGGGAGCACGTAGGTTGTACTAGGTCCGTTAGGTGCCACCAGAGAGAGTTAATTTAACCCCCTGGGGTCTTTCGAGGTGTGGGAAGTCAGGGGTGAGCACACCGGTGTTACGGATGTATGCTAATGGAGACCTCGGGAGATGTCTAACATCCAACATTTCGAATTACCCATAGCTATATTGCCACTTGAAACTCTCACGGCTGCAAGAGCCAGACAGGAATAATATTTTCATCCAGAGAGCTTGTCACTCCTTGTATAAGACATCTTTAACCATCGTACGTAACATAGGTATAGATAAGGTCTTGCCAGTAGCTCTGCGTATTTTACACATCGCGTCCCTCTCATTCAGATTTCTGGATCCTGTTAGCTCACTGCGCAGCTTGTCGCATTTTCTTCTCGAGTAATCCCTGGCTTAGGAATCAAATTTACTGTAAGCTTCCTGACAAAAATTATTCCCTAGGATCACGTACGGCATCGAGAATAAAACACAATAGTCTCTTCCGCGTGTATAGACGATAAGGAAAGTTTTTGTCATTGTCTGGATATCGTGTGTGCACACTCAACCATCGGGTACATGCTTACCATGTTTTCTATGCTTTAGCGTACACGCGTATTCATGTGTGACGTATATCAGCGTCAGCTCTCAAAAGATTTTCGCTCGTCAAAAGATCGAAGATCTTATCTGGGTCATCGGTGCACTTCTCCGGAACAGAATAACGACACGAAGATCGCGTAACGACTGAGATTTATAAGGAGAAAATATGACGTCGACGAGAAAAAGTTCGAATGGCAGAAGCAGTATACGAAGTATGTGCATGACGAAAAGCCTTACGTAATGGCATTACGTAACCTCAAATTGATAACTACTGTACATGCTAATATTATTATTATATGTATATTAATCTGCGATAGCGTAACATTTTGGGAGTAGTACCATTATCTGCTATAGAAATTGAAATAACGAGTCAACGACAAAAACCGTCCAACTTATTTGTCACGATAAGATTTAATAAGAAATCACGGAACCAAGCAGTGGTCAGCAACGTGCCTGAAATCAGGCTGGAAGAAACGGCTCGAGGAAACTGGATCAGTGTATTCGATTCACTGGGAAACTACGAATTCAGTATAGGAGAAACTTCGAGTCTCGTATTGCAACTTCTTGAGTAAGAGAACAAGTGAGAGAAGTGTGGTGCCTGGTACAAGGTTTTTTTTTTCGAACTGTGATGAAGCAGGAAGCAATTCCCGCTATGCACAAGCATCAATTAACCTTAACTGTAGCGAGAAACCGCAAATAGAAATGTGATGCATATATTTTTTGTCTTCTCGAGCCTAAAAACCTGTCGGTGAAAACCAGAAACCTGACCATAGAGCAAACAGCTGGAACATCTTCGTGGTTTCAAATACACAGCAACATGGGAAGTTACTTGAAATGGGTCGTGAGACGAAGCAACCTTAGGACGTTTGCCGTAGGTACGAGCTTTAAATGCTACTGATACGGAGACGACTTTAGATTCAAGTCATTTACGCAACCCCTAAAACGTGCTGGTAGGAAGTCCAAAGTGACACTCTGCGATCTGTGACACGACCCCGGCATTTTGTAGGTAATTTAACGTCTTCAGCAGGGACTGGATGAAAAGCGGAAGAAAAGAAAATGTACAAAGTAGGCCAACAGGGAGATTGAACGCATTCCGCACGGAGGGGTTCAACAGAGGCACCAACAGGTATACTCTGAAATTTCTGGAATTCACCCTCTTCCCAAAAGGCACCAAGAACCTTCTCAATGTCTTCTGCTATTAGTAGCCATCAACCAGACAAAGAATCGTCGCTGATTAGTGGCCAGACATTATCCTGCATAAATACCCACGAATTCCAAGGGTCCTAAATTCACATTCTGAGAAAAGCGGCCGAGCTTGCTGGAACAATCAAAATCCTTGCTAATCGTTATTCCGAATCCTCCTGAATATATCTCCTATTGATTTAGCATCCATTGTGCGGACACACGATTCGGACGGACGACCTATTAACGATTTTTTTCCTTATGGAAATTTTCAATGATAACTTTATCCGCGTACAGTTACTCAAAGAGAATCAGTGTTTTCTTTAAGCCTCATCACATAGCTTCATAGTTCCTCGGGAGTCCAACAGGCGGCGAAAATAATACTCAAAATAGCTGAAATTTTTTCTTTTTCTCTTGCTAAATGGATCCTGCCAACTAGCCTTTGTAACTGGATAACTATTTTCCCTCGGCAGACACGGCTAGAACTTTGGTACGAGTGAGCACGCAGTCCCATTGAATCTACAACTAACGAGATAACAACGTCAACGAACTGAAGTTCGTTTCCATTATTCCAGGACGAATGAAGCTACAAAATGTCGCTAAACAACAAGAGCTATACTTCTACAGTTCCATGGAACCCTTTGACGTTGCCCGAACCAAGAGCGACTGCTTTTGCAATGTCATGCAGGTACTCGTATGCAAAAGGATCACAGATGGGATTATATGCATGTGAATAGACGATGGGCCAGTAGCGACTACGGCACGGAGTAAAAGAGGGACTGCGGCAGCGCTGCTCTGGTCGAGGTTAGCGAGAATGTGGATTGAAGGGTCAGGGGATTTTATAATCTTTTTTGATGCGACAGTGTGCACAACGGATGAGTGGAGCGGAAATGAACTCGAGAGTGCAGCTTCCTATCTGCTTTCAACTTTACAATGAAATAAACACAGAAGCACTTTCGTAGTCTGCCAAACTCGGAACACAGGGGATACGATTTTTATAGGAACCTCGATGTACCTCGAGTATGACACTTTTTTTCGCGTTATGCTATTCATTGATGATAAGGTATTCCGAACGGAAGACTTTGGAAAGTAATGCTTTTCTATGCTTTACTGCAATTTCATCACGTAAAATTGCGGTAAAAAAATTTTCAGTCTCGGTCACGGGATCTTTCGAGGATTGATTGTCATTTTAAAATATTAAATATTAATACGGATAACGCGGAACACTAGCGCGTCAGCCCGAGACTCTTATACGAGCTACAGGGAATTTCTGGGCCACCGATAACTACCTGTGAGAAGGTCTTAGGGGGAATCGTCACTTGAGATAAGGGAGACGCTCTTAGTCGGGACTCCTTCGACTCGTGACAAAAATCGTGTCCCGAGATGGTGAAGAAATCTACACATTCTACGCTTGGGCCTGGCCGGTTACTTTGACAGCTGGCCGCCTCGGTCCTGTGTCGCCACCGTAACCCTAACTTCTACCTGTGACGTCATTTACGAAAATTTAAAGAGGGTTCAAATTTATCGGCTTTAAATTGATACATAGAGAAATTACAAGGAGAAATCTAAGTCCGTGGGTCCGTTCAGTCAGGTCACTAAGTACGTCAATGGATTTTGGGTCAAACTATGCGCAATCTTTAATCTATAACCCAGCTGTTGATTGAGACTTCATTTTGCATGTTCGGCAAAAAGTTTCAAATTTTTAATTAATATCGAAATGCTTATCGGTGATAAGCCCCGGAAAACCCTTTTCAGAAATAAATAATGTTCATGCTTCGTATTCTACGTTCACAACGTCAATTCAATATATGTATGTTTGATTTGAGACGGGTATGTAAAGAACAAAGATCTGACGTTCACATGCACTACGTATTAAATATATTTGAGATATATCTGGAATATATCTCTGATATTCTTGTCACGTGTCTATCATATATCAATGATACATGTTATGTACACCTGAGATACATTTATATTCATGAACTGTATGCATTTTTCTCCAAAAACTTCAATGCCACAAGATAAATCATATACGAAATATATGTTTTATATATTTTGCATATATCTTAATTCTAGATGGAGCATATGTGGGCGATACAGACCCCAATTCTCAATTTCAAAGTACGCTCCTGGCGTTTTCGGGTCTAGAACCCCTTTCATAATTCAATTTCTGATACGGCCGTCTAACTGTTATTAGTGCTGGGCAGCCACCAGTTGTAACTCAGGCATTGAGTAGAAGAGCAATTGGGGTCCAAGGGGACCCCGTGTGCTCCGTAAATGATAACAAAAATGAGATGCCTCGTGCAGGGTAAAACATAAAAAAAAATATATATTTGGATATACACTTTTATTCTTTTGCGCTTACTTCGTATTTCAATGTAAAAACAACGCACATTTAAGTGTGTGAAAATCGATCACCGTAGAAGCGATAGGGAGTGACGCACCTCATTACACATTAAAATGTGCAGCTAAGTATTTATTTGCAAAGGAGTATGCTGATCGAGAACGATAGATTCATTTGCACAAGACCATAGTTCGACGGTAGGATTTTTTTGCTGATTCAAGCGAATAAGCTCAACGAGAGAGCGAAGATTTTCTGCCGCTCGAATGAAATGGCTGGTAAGTACTGGGCCCGAAACTTAATGCATGAAAACGTCGTGGCGGGATACCATTGTGAGATAGCCCATTAGCCAGGTACTAGAGATAGTATCAATTTCATTTTCTCTTTTAAGAGAAGCCCCAAAGCAGATAGTAAAAAAAAAAACTTGATAGTATTTCGGCCGTTCTCTGATAATTCGCTTTTACTCTCCTCCTTTCGTCCTTCCTCTCATTTCTTTTTACCTTCCCTTATTCCATGCGAGAAGATTCTTTAAATTGAGACGACGCGGCCCACGATCGTCCTTCGTCATCAAATTTGACTGTGATATTTCGCGTTATCGCAAACTTTTTACGATGGCTAATAATATTTAAATTTTTCGAATTTAGTGCCCGCCGCCCGAAAAAACTCGGTAATTGGAGACTTAGAGAGTGGAAATGAGTTACAGGATTTCTCGCACTTAAATTACCCAGACTAACCTAACGTAGCTTAAATTTTATTTTCATTTGTATACGAAGACGGTGGGCGACGCGATCAATACGAATACTTCTCGATGTATCCTCTCGAGCTGTTTTCCGTTAGATGTTATTTATACATGTTAAATGTACATTTTCATATTAAAGCACGTGCTACTGCGTTCACTCAGCTACAATGTCAAATATCTAGCGTTTAAAGCAGATTTTAGGTACAGTAGGGAAAAGTGTATGGGGAATCTTTTCACTTACACGTAGTCAGCTGTTGAGCATCGCGACGTCACACAAGCATGCAAAAGTATAGTCGCGTGTTTCCACAAATTGCCACAAACGTACGGCAGCACCGTCAATTCGAATTTTGGCGATCAGTTTCATTCCCCCTCGACGAGATATTTTGTCTTAAATAAATTAGCCCTAAACTTTGAATGTTCATAAATATTGCATACAGAGAGTGTATGTAATTGCATTCACTGGTTCTACGACATATACATAAAAATTTCAAAACTTTCTGAATACTTCGAAAAAAAGAGTTCTTTTCAAAGTCGTACACCAGAAAACAACTTTTACGAAACACCCCGCCCGAATAAAAACGTAAGCTCTGTTTTTATACTTTTTTTATTTTTCTTAGCAATTTGTGAGCAGAATTTATAACTTCCCTTTCAGCCCGGAATACGCAACAAATAGGCCTAGATTCGAACCAAAAGATTGAGGTTAGAATCAAGAGAACTAGTTTATAGAATCAGCGGACCTAGGTCAGTACGAAGAGAACACAGGTAGACCCACGAAGACGCAGCATTTACTTTTTGACTTGAGAATATAGGATCCCAGCGAATGATCCCGATTTAATGTAATTTCTTTATTACCACGTCAATGCAAAAGACGCTAGTCAAGTTTTGAGATTTTTTACGGTAAAAATTAAAAATGACTCTAAGAATAGCCAAGTACGGCATAAACAAGATCATAAAGGAATACGACAATGGACTGAAGGCATTGTAAGGCAAGGTAAAAGAAATCAGGAACTAAATGACAAATCTAAAAATCTAAAGACTTTTTACAAAAAATAGAAAAAATAAAAATTCAATTATAAAAACAAAACAGTGATTGACCATTAAGCCCGATAACACTGCTGGTAACGAATTGCTATTTGACTTCGAAGCCACAGCACTGCGTTCCATCATGGTATTCGACATGCCCGTAACTTTCGTGGCTGTTCGTTCGTTCTATACCTATTTATGACGTCACAACTCAAACTCCTCGTAGAAAGGTCCACATGACATATATGGCGTAACGGATCCCACGAAATTCACCCACAAGCGTTCCATTTTCTACCGACGGTGCGTATATGAGGCTTGTTCCATTTCATCGTTCCGTCGTTCCTTCCTTATCGCTTGGTTGCGTCTCTTTTGCCTTTTCTTTTTTCTTTACCTTCAATCCCTCATTTTAGTTTAACGCTTTTTTTTCTTTTATTCTCATATGTTTCCCCGCGCTACTTATTCTACCTTATACTACTCATTCTTTCGGGTATCGTTATTTTGCACTGTGGAATTTCAACGGTATAAAAAATGTTACCTCAAATTCGTTCCAACAGTTACGACTGCCATTCGATAACCATTGCGAGATACGCATTACATGCGTAATACGATACCATGCTGAAATTCATAAATCCCACGACGAGGATTTTACTGCAGAAAAACATTGAATTTACGGCCAAAGGTCTATAGAGGTTTAGGATTTGTTGTACGAATGCGCATGTATGGGGAGCGAATGGACATATGCTATAAATATTTCGTATTTTTCATAATACACTTTGAGGATCATGAAGAAAGGTGGACCCTGAAAAAATACTTACATTAAAAAAAAAAACTACGCCAAGTACAGGAGCTCTGTGAATCCCTCTAACATCAGAGGACTGCCACCAACGAAGAGATCTTTAGCAGTGACTCAAAAGAAGGTATGCAGACTGTGAAGGCACGAAGAAGCGGTGAACCAGTGCGCAATCGACCTGCGCAGACAGTCTGGACCCAGCAGGTATGCAAAAGCAAGGGGTGCCAATAAAACTTTAAAAGTAGGAAGCACACTCCCCGAGTTCCCTGGCAGAACTGTCAAGGCCGTATGAACCAGGCTGAAGAAAAAAAAACCAGCCAGAGAGGTAAACTACCAACGAGGGAATGCTCTGCCGAAACTGCAGGACGAGAGGAAATACCAAGTGCCCCGGCAAGTGCTGCCGCGAACAAAAAATCCCTAGGGATCTAAAAAAGGAAGCGCCAGACATCAAAGAGCTGAAAATGACACCGTCGTAGGATGTAAAAATAGCCGGAGCAAGAAGCGCTGAAAGCCGAGGTAAAAAAAACAGAAGAGGGACATCGATATAATGGAACTGAGAAAACGGTATCAACAATAGCCATAGATCAGGATCATCGAACCGAAGCAGGATAGGAAAACACCAGAACTAGAGGCAACCAAAGAATGTTTCTCCAGAGTATTTAGCGGAATAGACCAACGGAGGCCATGTACTCCGATATTTAAAATTGGATACCGTGGATGAATATGCATCGGCGTGAGAAAAACTAGGATCATCAGCTCACGGATACAAACGTCAAAGAAAAGCTCACGGAAGCTCTTCAGGACGCTCACCCTTGGAAGGTACCGGGAGACGATGGAATCCCGATAGTCCTCTATAAACTCTTGGAAAAAAAAAGTCTGAACTCATTAAAAGGGGAAAAGAAAGTCAGAAAAGAAGATGTAAGAGCACGGATTGTACTAATTCACAAGACAGGCGAAGAGACAGATCCTAGCAACTACCGACCAATCGCGATCCTCAATGCCGATTTTAAACTACTAAAGGCGGTAGTCGCCGATTTCATCAAGGAAGGACTCGCAGCTTGAATTATCCTGGACAAGCATATGGCCAGAGAAGGAGTATAGAGCACTTGTCCATGGAATGATCTGGGGCAGATCATGTTCACAGACAGCTTGATTATCCAAAACTAATTCAAGTTAAATATTTTGTCCAAGTCATTTATTACTACACTTACTGCCTACTGTATGCTGTTACTATAAGAGTGAAATTTTCTAACGTGATAACCTACTTTTTCTAACGAATTTCTGCTTAGTGCTGATCTTTATTCGTTATCTTGTATTTTTCTTGGTTTCTCATTTTTTTAATGGATGAGTATGATATTTTAGGTCTTTTTTGTTTAAGTATTTTTTTATGAACATCTATAAATTTTTGTGTGTCATATGAATATTTTACTGTTATTACATTTTTGCACAGATTTATAAGTTCTAGTATGAGCTCTTTAAATTTAATTTATTGACCTGGAAGCAATTTCAAATCTGTTGCTGATACTTACATGTGAACTTTTATTTTTTGTCATATTGCTTTTATGTAGATCTTCTTCAGTTTTATCACCACTTATGTTATCTTTTTTTTTTTCATTTAGGGATTTATAGCTTTTTTTATTGATTCAGGTTTATTAGTTCTTGCGACGCAGGTGGTGAAATCATGCTGCTTGGTTTTGAGCTTTTAGATTGTGTTGTTGAGATTGATGTATTGTTTGATATTTTTTCCGCTTTGTTATTTGTATTATAATTGGATCTTCCGTTTTTGTCTCTTTTTACTTTTACTTTTATTTTCACTGCTTTAATGATCCTTCATCAACTCACCCATAAATTGCTTTAGAATTAAAATAATACGTTTCTTGATGATCTTAACGTCTGAAATCGAAATTAATTTTTTTTGTTATTATCAAATGCTCATATTTGTTTCTTCGTCTAATTGTACTTTATGGGCACGAACAACACAATTGCAAATTGGGAATTCACGGTATCAAAAGTTATCTTTGAAAAAAAAAACATATTCAAATTACATCAAAAGTACTGTATAAAAAAAGTATGAAAAAATTGGTAGGAAAATATGGACGTAGCATAAAAGCCAATAGTACCGTTATAAAATGTCAATAAGTACGTTGGTACGCACGAAGAGTATAGCAAAAAGAGCGTTCAAAATTGGCTTCAGGTAACCATAATGCTTTTGACAAAGGTCAGTAAAAACCATTGACAAGGTGGCTGATCTATAAAAAG
>JARQSV010000106.1:660004-673597 GCA_030142285.1 Calameuta idolon
CGTCGGGACGCCAATTTGAATGCTAAGGGGAAACCACATCACCGACTGAACGGGACGGGAGAGCGCTAGCGTTTCTTGCACCCAAAGAAAAAGTATTTTCGTACGTGCCGAGAATCGTGCTGCAGCAGCCTTAAGGGTAATGTACACCAACGTAGAACAGCCGAGGCGCATGCGCGGTGACGGTCTGAGCTTCACTTAGGTAAATTACAAGATGAGTAAAGATACTCATTCCGGACACAGGAAGGGCTTTAAGGGAGGCGAAAGAATGCGCGGATCCAGGAGCCATAAGAAGGGTCGAAATGTGAAATAATCGCGAGGGGGGCATGGGATCTTAAATTGGAATAAAATCTTCGGAGATAGGATGGAAAAGAAATGAGAAAAAGGGGAGAGAAGAAGGAAAAGGGTTTTAAAAAAGTAACGCGGGATTTTTAAATAATTTAAAATCGTTGGAACATTAGCGCACGTTTTTAACGGGTGAGAAAGGAAGTAATAAATTTAAACCTTGCAAAGTAAAGGCATTAAAAAATATCAACGTTTTACGCTAACGCAAAAATTGGATCCCCCAAAGTTTTCTTTTTCTTTTTTTTTTTTTTATGTTGATCCAATGGTAAAAACGGTCGCACTGGCGTCCGACCGTCCCAACGTCCTTGGAAATAGCTACTAAAGAGTAATCCGAAACTCCTGCAGACTACATAGCGCCGTCCACGAACTCGACAGATTGACAATAAGGTTGACTACCACATAGATGAGCAGCCAAGGGTATATAGGAGTAAAAAAGCACGAAAGCTCTGGAAGTAAGCGAAGAGAGAAAACCTCGGACGTGCAATGGAGCGTAATCAGGGGTGTGGCAAGAATTCTCTCGAGCAAAGAGAAACCCGAAGTACCGGAGAAGGTCCTGGAAGGGATGAGCCGCTCGCTGTGGCCAAAGTAATCGACCTGCAAAAAAATTAATATACATATATAGGTACGTATTTAGTAAAACAAAAAAAAAATCTAAAGTATTCATAAAAACATATTCTATACTTCAAAAATTTTCATACTTCTCCAGCTTGTCTATCGGCTATTTAAAATATTCGTATTGAGAATTTAATGAGATCAAAAAAGAAGAAAAAGAATTGCTGGTTCGATACTAAGAGAATGGCGAATTTGGCAAATATTTGCTCATTCAGAATTTTTTTTTTTTTTCGTAAGATCAGGGCTTGTCTTGGTTCCCACCGGGCCAGTCCTGAACTACCCATGACCTCAAGAGACCCTCGATTTTCATCATGGAATTTCTAGTATGAATTAAATCTCACGTAAAACGAACTCGAGATGGAGAAACGTTGATGGGGCCAAACGAGCAGGATTATTCAAAGGTTCATTTAAAAGCGAGCGGTTTCAATGTTCGCATTAAAGACTAGGGAGAAGAAAGAGTGGAAGAAAGATAGATGGAAAAGATATAAAAAGAATACACGACACAATGGAGTCAGAGTTACATAGGCCAACCATTGTCTGACTATAGTGCTGCGTCTTTTCTCATTTCGTCTTACCGAGTCAATCTGGTAAGATAACTTCAAAACCAAGTACACTTATATCCTTTACTTCTAGTGTCCAAGTACTGTAGAACTTTACTGTGATAACTTTCATGCAGAATATAATTATCATGCACAAGAAGCTTTTTTCATATTTCGTATTTATTCCGACTACATCAAACAATACGTTGTAGCCTTGAATTCTCTTGAAAAGTACATGTAAACTGCAAATTTATTTTATCCATGTCAAATACTCGACTTACATTAAAAGCCGTATTCTCATGCGCTTTCTAAAAAGAAATAATTAGTACTACAAAAACTTCTGATTTTTTCTTTAAATCTGAACCTAATTGGTTAAGTATTTCATCTTGAATTTTAAACACGGACTTTTAATATTCACTCTCCAGATTTTCGCGCATGCGCCGTTCTGAAACCAGAAGTGCTGGACGTTTACAAATTTCACTGTGCAATTTATATCCGGAATTGAATTTCTCTCGTACATTTCGGTACAAACGATCTCTGCGGTCTTGTCGAAAAAAAAAACCAAGTTATTTTATTTTAACCAAGAAAAATTTTACATCGAAATTTCGATATCCTCGTTGCTATGCGATACTTCGTCGCGATGCTTTTTCACTGAGGAAAATATCGAGACAGGATAATAATGACAGGCGGTAACCAAAGAAAAATCGTCTCCTAAATAGGGTGGATGTCGTAATATCGTTGCCGAAGATCCCCACGGTTTATCACCCAATACGTACTGTATATCAACAATATGAAATATACGTATATCTATAGATTCGAGTACAGAAATAAAGACTGTAAGAACAAAAAAAAATATACAATAAAGAGAGTACATTTTAAATGACAAAAATCGAATGCTCTGACATACCGGTTATAATGGCGTATCGTAAAAACTGTGAGCCTCGCCAAGTGTAATAATATTATATTTATTTTAAGAATCCATAACTTCGTTAATAAATACACGAAGTAGAGGGGTATGAAGTAAAGCAGGGAAAAGGGGGTGTCATCCACCTATATTCACAAGCAGTACAACATAAAACCGGCAGTAACTCCGGGAAACTCAGCTATTAATTACCTTAACAGCCACGCTATATATGCTTATCCATATCCATATACGATATATGCTTATTCCATGCTTGGCGTCTATAATGGTTATCCTCGTCACGTGGTACGATCGTCGCCGTCTCTATCGAAATTTATATTTCAAGTAATACCGATATCACTTTACGTGACAAGATAAGAGGAGGCGTAGAAGGTTAAAAAATTTGAACTTTTTTTAAAGACCTTCAAAGGATAATTAAAAACAAAACTTTTTTTCATTCTTTAAAAAAATGCCAACTGTGGTCTTTTCCTGGACCCTCCTTGGGTAATAGCCTTAAAAGGATATTAGATCCAGGAGTAATAACGAGTAACTTCAAATAGAGCAATTTAAGAGTGATAAGTGATAACGTTTAACAAAGGACTTTATTACCTGAAACCATCAACATGTCCAACGTATCGCTAATGTTCCGAGTATTTCCCAAACTTGTAAACCCCTTGGATTATGTTGTTCGAAGCTTTGCTAAGCGTAAATTCATTAGACGTACACAAGCAGTTGCATTTAGTTATGTTTTCGAATAATATAACTGTGCTTGGTCACACGTCACGGCTTGCGCCGACTGGTACCTTTGGAAAAGCTTTTTCAGTAGCTTTTCGACAAGCGGTAATGGAAAAGCTTCCCGTACGCTACTACGGTACCGTTAAGGGATGATGTTGCGGTTTCTATGCCCACCGGGTTCTCCCTCTTAATTAGAAATAACGCGTAATTGATGCTACTTAACGTTTTCGAGTCACGTTCCTCCATTTTGTTTATATAGAAGGGCATCGCATTAAAACGTCGAGCCTACACTTCGTTATATCGAAGAGCAGAAAAAGAACGAGCAATTATTTACTATTTTTGTCTACAAGAAATACTACATATTTCACGTATATGAAACGAATACTTAACGACTATAATTCGTCGTTATACATATAATACGTGTATCTCAATGTATCGAGCCTCATTGATTATCGCGCAAGTAACTGAACGTCGTTTCGAAGCTTCAATGCCCTTGAATATCCACACCCTTTCTAGATTCCGAATGAACGATCCTGAATTATTGACTTAATTAGCTATTAGACTATAAACCGCTATAAAGGACACCCCTAATGTATGCGAGTTAGTTTAGTCACAGTGGTTGTGCCAGTCATTTAATCTGATCCTAATTGGAATTTAACTACCTACGTCCCAATGGGAAACGTGCAAGATTTTTTTTTTTTTTCTTTACTAAATTCTATCCTAATCTGGAAACTCTAAGACGCTTTAGGTATTACATCTTTAATGAATAATCAAACTTATTTGCGTTATACAAAGAAGTTTAACCTTCACGTGTTAGCGTCCCCGTAAGTACCCGTAAGAGATCAACGAGCTTGGGATGATCTTTGTGGACCCTGCGTCAGTAATTGAAGGTTAAAAGTCGTCTTCCACAGAAAATAGTTTAAACGCTGTTTTGGGTCACGTGACGGATTGACCATCAAAACTTCGTAAACAGTGGTGACATCTTCTGGACTGGGGGATAAAACATTTACGACTAACGTCGTTACGTACAGCGTTTAACGCAGTTGACCAATCACGACATATGAAACAATGCGTCACACTAAAGGTTACTTTGGTAATTCGTCGTCACAATTATATATATATATATATAATTTTGTGACGTCACGACCAACAAGATATCATTTTCGTTCTCCCACTATATGATCATGTTTAATATCCAGTCTTTTAATATTTAAAAAATGAATAAATCAACCAATCATTTTGACATCCAACGAGACGTGGGGAGGAAGAGAAAAAGAGGCAAACTGATAAATTGATAATTAGATGGACAGAGAAAATTTTCTCCTTTTTTAACGGAGGAGAGAAAAACTTTTCCAGATTATATTGCGTCATGAATATAAAAACGGTTTATGAATATAAAAATGGTTTCTGAAAACCATTTTTCAGAACATAAGGATGACCAAGACTGGTATTGATGATGGCTGGTAAATTTTTTAAACGGAACTGTACCGTCTCAGAACCCCCCCCCCCCCCCCCCAAAAAAAACAGAAAAATTAATTATCACATAAATTATAAAGGTGCAGTGAAACACGTCTGGAATGCGTGGCCACAAAAGGAAAGTAGTACTGTGACTAACGTATTCAGTCGCTGAAGTTTATAAAGACTGACGAATTTGAAAATATTAACAAAAGTACAAGACTCTTTGAACGCCCGCAGAATATTATTCTCGAAAACTTCCTTCTCGAGAGATATAACATTAAACGATCATCTGCCTTGATAAAAGTTACGAGGCCACCATCAGTTATAGCAAATGACATTGTTCTGCGGTCCACCCTCGTCAAACTGACGATGGTCGCGACTTTTTTAAGAAACTTCAAAGCAGATTACACCCATCATCCTGCGCTCAGTGACAAAGTTCATGGACAGACAAGGATCGAAAAGGTAATGAAAATTAAAAAGAAGAAGAGGAAAGAACCAAACTAAAAAGTTTAAGAAACAGAGATTGGTCAACTATAAAATATCGCCTAAGTGCATGCTTAATGTTTTATATTGTATATAGATCGCTCTATATGTATATGTATATACTAAAATATAGGTATATGTGTAATGGGCTACCGGAAGCTTCGAGAAGGTTCGTTCGAGGAGGGTTAAATTTACTTCGATGTCTCCACGGGTTTCCATCCATCCCCCCCCCCCCCACCCCTCCCCTTGCCGCCACTCCACCCAATCGACCTAGGTGACTGTCATTGCGAATAAGGTCTGCTGGAACTTTCGTACACAAGTTCAGGAGCACTCAAGTAGATAGGTCAAATATCTATACGTAACACTGTCACGCCTATGGAGTATCCTTATAAGACGAACGTGAATACTATAGCTAGCATAAGATATTCATTATTGAATTTCGAGGATTGCGTAACTAAGGGTAACGGGAAAATGATTTTCCGATATTCGTCTATACGACTTAGATATTGCCTTCCGCGTGTCTGTATCTCACACACGTTCGGTTCAATATTTATGTGCCCCCTGTGTATATATACATATAGACAATACATTTACCACAGCCATACAGGTATATCTATATCTTGCTAGTCTGGTGGCCCATATAATTTCTGTTGATTTTGCGGTTTTCAAATACCGCGTCTTCCTTGCCTCTATTTCTTGAGGGAAAATAGGAAAGTAGGATTGGAGTTCGGCACGAGTCCGTTATAAGGAATGAAGTAAAACTAGAAGCGGAGATGGGAGATATAGGGAAAGAGATGTAGAATCGAAGCCAGCTGTAATCTCATTTCACTTTACGTGGACTTTTACTTACTTACCTACTGACTTACTTATTCGCTCACTCGTTCACTCTGTCATCCACTTACCCGTTTACGTACAAATAACGCATCCTACCAGGACGAATTACATTAGCCGATGGTTCTGTGAAAAAGGAAGAATCGGTCACGTTTTTCCGAAGAACTGAAAACCATCGAGTGGGTGTAACCGCTGCGGAAGTCTTCATCGTCAGCTATAAATTACTTATCTGGTTAATCTAGCGAAGTTTAAGAAAGGTGGGGGTACTCGTAGTCTTGGTCGTTAGGTCATATTTCATCTTGGAACTTTTTATAGAACTTGTATTTTTTTTTTCTTCCATTCCAATTTGTTTATTTTATTCGTCTTCCTTTCATCCTTACAAACTCCCGTAACTCCAAGGCGAGGTCAATTTTTAATCCTGTATAATCTAAGGAAAGTCACAATCTTCTTATAATTTCTCTTCCTTATCCTTTGATGTCACCGAGGCTTCGACGGGAAGGGATGCCAACGTCCTTCGGGGTTGAGTTCGTCCTTAAGGATTCTTAGTAAGTAGATACCGCACTGGAAAGCTAGCGAGCTCGATGCTTTGGTTCATCGAGGTGAAAGTTGAGATGACTGAAGAGATTCTTGTAATGTTGGCACAGTGATCAGGATGACGGTGTCTTAACATTGCGTCCCAGTTTAAATACGGATATAAAAATTTTAATGATACTAGAATTGTTTTTCTTTTTTAATAGTCTTCTTTAAAAAATTTTTATCAGTACTTCAATTTTCATTATATTTACAAACGCGTGTCCTTACTGTATATAGTTCGAGATAAAATAATTTTGATTTATCAATCCTAACGCACTTTGATAACAAGGTAGCAACAGAGCGGGCTTTTTGGTATTGGTTGAACAAGCGATGTGCTTGTTTCGCATTACAAAATTGTTTGGCTTTCACAATGTAAGCAACGACGAGTTACTCGAAAATGTCCAAAAATTGAAGAAAAAAAATCCCATGAACCGCAAAGTCTATAAATTATCGACAGTCGATAAAGTAGTTACGGAAGTAATAGAGAACGACGATATTTGTGCGCCTTTTTGTCTCCATCTGCACGAATTATTCTGATTTCGTTTCTCTCGCTGCGACAGTCGTTGTCGCCTGGACGGAGTACTAAACAGAAAAAAAATATAAGCTCAGAAACTCGAAGATAAAGGAATTCGAGTAGGAAGAATTGATCCGCAAGATATTGAAGAAAAAAAAAAAAAAAAAAAAAACAGAAAGTGGTTTGGCAATACTGAGAAAGGATGGATGAAGAAAAAGTATAAAGATTCGAAAGAGAAAAAAATAAAGCAACCACCCACCCTCGTACAATGTGTTGCACGGATTTCATTCCTTTTCTTTCCCATACTCCCTCAAAGGTACACTTGATAAAGCTGTCCCAGCTAAGACCCCCATTCATCTTAGTCGCATTAGAGTTTTCTCGCGTATACCGCGCCAGCCTCGCTGCCATCGCCGTCGCCGTCGCCGACGCCGCATCTCGGCGAGACGTCGTGAAAATCGTGGAACAAGATTACACGTTGGTACCTCGTCATTTTGAAAGCATCCCTTTCCAAAACCACAGCATGGACTATATCGTGCACGTTACCGACTCACCTGCTCGTAATGAGAGCGAATGAGTCGATTTGTCAGTTGGTACTTTGCTACAACCTATAGGATGAAGGCTACCCGCGCCAAGACGTAGAAGAACATTTATCTTTGGCATCTCGTTGTGGGAATCCTCGACGATAACGAGTTGCAATCTCTTGGCGGTTAGAGACCCTGTCGATCGACCCGATAGATTCTGCGAATAAGACTCTCTCGGGTAGAATATCTGCAGACAAGAAGATTTCAGTCTGGCCTTGATTATCACGTAAGGTTGATAGGGATACACGGTACGATATAGCACTCTAATTATATGTGATACGATTCTTAGATTACTCACGTAATATTGAATTTATTTAAATGTAAATTATACAAAATGTAGTATTTTGAAAATTTCTCTCGACGAAAGGTTATGCTCAGTCTTGCAAATTCTGGAAATAATTTTAAAAAATTATAAACTCATGCTCCCTCAAACCTATAGTACATCTAAAAAAAGTTCCGCCAAATTGGCCCGAAGCGAAGTTCGGTACAGCTTTGAATATTTAGTTTCTTCACCACGTGCGTACAAATTTTCAAAGTTTACTACCCTGTCGTAAACAAACCATTCGGAGATGCTTACCAATACACGGGGTTGCAAACGCCGTTCGAAGCACTTCCTGCCTCGGAGCAGTCCATAGGCCTTTCACGTTGAAGGGTTGCCGTCCTGGAAGAAAAGATCGTTACTCCGCAGCGAGGTTACTTAAAAGACCGTAGAAAATGGGAACCCATCTTCGTGGTCGGGATGCTGCGATCTTCTTTTTTCATCATCCTCCTTCCTTATTGCTCGTCCTCTCTCTCTCGTTCTCGTGTCCTTCGGTAATGGCCCACCCCGTATATTCAGTCGAGGGTTAAAGCACCCATCTCACGTGTCGTCGATACCAACGTAAGCTGGACGTGATATTGTCCCAGGAACAATGCAACCTTTGAACAAAGCTCAATAGGAGGGACGACATAGTTGAAAAGGGTGACGAAGGCTAGCAGCTTGGCAGAGGGTGATTCGGGACGAGGAGGAAAAATAAAAGAAAAAAAAAGGTGCGGTTAAGTTACCCTGGCAAGATGCCAACCAATTACGAATGTAAAGTTATGGTAATATTGATATCGGACGGGAAAAATGGGCGCAATAAAAAGGATCGCGCGTACATTATTCACGACATTTCTCATACATTGCTAGAGCCACGGACTCCGTAATTGAAATCCAATATACCTATCTGTCTACATTCCGTGGTTCTAGTTTATTTTTCTGACCTTCGACATCGCCGAGGCTTAGTACGGGGTCTATGATCACCATGAGAATTTTAAAGAGAGTCATTCTCGAGCTAGTCTCGATATTTATTTCCTTCTGCTGAACTTATCTGCGTGACTGTACAAGGCCGATACGAATACTGAATGCCAAAGGATCTATATCGGGTACACCACCATTGTACTTGTACTATGGCATAATCCATTAACGATTAACGGACTGCTAATGAAATGGAACGTGGATCGCTAAAGTCATATCCGGAAAGTTTCGAAAGGTGATTGGCGATTATTAAATCCACCTCCAAAGTATGGCTAAGGTACGGACAGACGATGAGTTTGCTACGCGATCAATTATTTACAGTCAGAAAGAAGCTCTTCCTGGAGCAAAAGAGTTGATCTCTGGTATCGGCCAGACCGTAGAGACGTCAATGAGGAACAGACGGAAAGTTTCAGGAGATTCTCTGCAAATTACGTTTGAATTATGTGCCGCGCGATAAACTCACCGAGAGAACATTTCTCTGCGGTTAACTCTGATTCAGTTGATTCTATTTTTTCTTTTTTTTTCTCCGTGATCACACTTTGTCAGCATCTCAAACATTCTTTTCACTGGTCTGCGGTTTTTCCTGGTTACGCTGATGAGGTAACGATAAATTTTTTTTTTTGAATTAGTTTTTTTAATTATCTTTACTATTTCGACGTTCTATTTATACAGTAGAATAATTATTTGTTCAAGCGCTCTGCAGTTCCAGTCTCGATAAATAAATCCTCTGGCAAACGTTATGGTATACGTGATACCGATGAAACGTAAACATTAAAGGTATATTGCAGATTGCAATATTTTTATTTAACTCTCGACTCTGCGATTTGAACCGTGCTCGTCGTAAATGAAATTATATATTATACCTTTCGCGTTCACTTTTGACTGATACTTGGCATGGAATTGAAATATTGAAATAATCGAAGCTGTCCGGTAATTCGATTTACGGTATATCTATGCGTTATGACAATAATGATTTTTCCAGAAGCATTTGAAGTAACTTCTTGTCAGACACACCTTAATTAAATTGCTCGCGAGCGTAACACCAGGTGCAGCTGCAACGGGGAGAATAAATTTCCGCAGTTCAATTTTCGCCGAAAACTTATCCCCGCGGCGGCCGACTCACTTTGCGACTTCAAAACCGTCGGAAAATTTAGCTCACGATATTTTCCCAAGAGGCTTTTATAACAATGCCAAATACTTTTGCCACGCGGTACATATGCTTTACACATTATGTATATATATATATATATATATAGACTAACTTGCCAGCTAGACACGAGCAGCTCTTTGTTCGCTGTAGCAAGTGCTTATATACTTTTGTTATCTAAGATTTTTCTATTTCCGAGGATTTATCAGGGGTGCCAATGCAGTATGAAGAAATACAAGAAATGTAGCTGCTCGAGGGACTATGGAATTCCCACAACAGGATTCTCAATCTAGGAGTGATTTGTAGGTGGCGAAGGGGTCGGTATAGAAATGTAATTTGAACTCAGTGGATAAATTCAAAAAAGCAAGGATCGCCAACGGGACGATGGGAATGTATCACCAGTGCCTTTGAAGCAACGTTAGACCAACGAGTTTAATTCAATAATCCCCCGAGTTTCTACGGCTCTGCGAGGTTGGTAATGTATTTATTGGACTATATCGATTCGAAGAGAAGGCCGAATGGTGACGGCGATAGGAGCACCGCCCATGAAAAGGAGAAAAAGGCGCTCAACCTGCGTTCAATCAAACGGGATTTTTATCGGTCTTAACGACTTCCAGGGTGTTGGTCGACGAGAGAAAGAAAAAAAAAGGAAAGGATCCGCTTTCTGCCACCGATCGCACGTCGATCGTCCTTGCGATCATTTTGCTCATTTCTCTTCCTTCGATCCTTTAGCCGATATATATAGCCGTCCTTACGATTCCGTCACGTTTCGTATCGTCCTTCCAGAAGGATTCCAGTAAAATAGGTAAAGCCTCCTACCAATAGCCATCGTTCGAAAGCTCTCACTACCTTTTCTAGCCAGGAAAGAGTATATAGAAATAAAATGATACCTTCCCTTATTTTCCTAGTGGTATCTGATCTCATCCCTGCAGTTACCATAACTCTTTTCTTTTTTTTGTAATGAAAACTGTAAAATACCCATGAATATTTTCGGATCACACAGAGACGTTTGAAACAGAGAAAGCAGC
Organism: Calameuta idolon; assembly: GCA_030142285.1. NCBI lineage: Eukaryota > Metazoa > Arthropoda > Insecta > Hymenoptera > Cephidae > Calameuta > Calameuta idolon. Next base: position 671,025 of record JARQSV010000106.1, read on the forward strand.
GTCTGCTATCCAAATTTCAAATGTCAAGTTATGCAATAAAAGATCTCAAAATGTTCAGGACAGTCGAACTAATTATTTCCTTTCTTTCCCTACGGTTGCCTCCTCCAATGAGGAGATATGCCAGGAACTAATTATTTCTCTAAAGTTTCCACGTAAGCAAGTTCAACGACTAGACCAGGCTGACTTTGGGATAGATTGTACGCGCGACGACCCCCCCCCCCCCCCCCCGCCCAAGAGCACACTAGCGCCCCTTTAGATAACAGCGATAGTAGGGAAATTTTGCTTTCGCAGATCGCGGGTCGATAAACGAGCAGTAACGGAGCTGGTCCGGATCGTCTGATCAGCCACCCAGTGTCGCTGCTCCTCTTTTCTCAAGGTCCCGCAGTCCTTCGTTTTCTGAGGTCGATCGGACCAGGCCGACCCCTGGGAGCAAAGCGAGAGCCAAGAGGAGCCCGCTATCGCCCGTCGACCATCTCAGAAGCAAAATAAATTGTGGTTCATCGTCAGGACTGCCTTCACTCACGGACGCTACGTCTTGAGCATGACGACTGTTTCGCCGCTTGCTGCTGGCTTCTCCGTCGTCAATGTACGTAAAAAGTTCGCCCTGCGATTAGGTTACTAGTGGAGGCCGCATTGATTACCTGACTCTAACGGATGGTCCAGATCCGCCACGTTACCCTATTAACCACCTTAGCGACATGCGCGCAATAGCGCGTCAAGCGTGTCCTGGGCCAAACTAGCAGGCGCGCTACTGCATCGTGTAGAATTGAGCGTGAACAGTGCACAGCTGCCAGTTTGGACCTTATTTTAGTAACGACAACAGAGTCAAGATTTTATCATATAATTGCATGTTATCGAATTGAAGCTATCGTACACGAAATAGTTAATGTAGGCAGACTACACGTTGAAGTGTTAAGCGATGCGAGTCTGGCATTATCGAACGGCACGATGCTGGTGTACTATCTTCGTCGATCCAATAAAAGCACGTCACATTAGTTTCTGAGGTTAATTGAAATTTACGGAAAATTAAGACGCATATCCCCAGCTGCTATTCATTCTCAGGCAGGGTTTGCCGATACTGGTAAAACGGACTGGTGTAGATCTGATACTGAGCGGCGCCGGTTGGTTTGGAACATCAGGCTGAGACTTGCCAGTATGTTGAGCCAAGGTTAAAGGCCATCGCTCGGGTTAGTGCTACGTCGCTGCATGCCTGTGAGGTTATGTTCGGATTGTTATGCGAATAAGTTTCGAGAATCGATTTACGAGTTTGCGGGATGAGACTTGATACTTTGAGAAGGGAATTCTGCATCCCGTAGAAACGCTCGATACTCGTCCTATTACCGTACTCGATAACGTCTGAAAACACTAATGAAAGTTTAGTTTTCACTATTTTTATTCTACCCGTCTTTCCTATTATCGAACAGTCGAGTTTGCTCGCTGCCGTCCGGCTTTTGGCGGTGGCCCGATGCTAACTTACTGATACTGATGGGGCTGATACGAAAAATGAGTCTCCGAGCAAAACCGAAGCTCTAACGCCCATTATTGGCCCAAAGTCGGGTCACTTTTAAGCTCAACCAGAATTGTTAGTCTATACACTCCTACGCACTTCTGTGCCAAAAATAGAATACCGATAACTTGTGTGAGAGAGAGAGAGACAAAGTGACTCTTTGAATTGATATGCTTTGGAGCGAATATTCAAATACACTTGTTAAAATTTTCATTCACGTTTTTCATGCTATCATCTCTCCAATAATTCCTATCGAGATAAATCTTCGAAACTCTGCCTTTCAACGTCTCGAACATTATTCAAAGTATACCCTACGACGAGAGGTATAAAAGGTTATTTAAACGTTTGATCGTCAATATTTATATCATTAATAATAATATTGACGAAATTCAAAAAGATCGCTGCTTCTCTTAACTCACTTTTCATGATATTTATTTAACCAAGAAATTTTAATAATAAAAAATTCTACCAATTTTCCAAAAAAAAAATTACAGCACATTCGTGTTCCCTGCGCTGAGAAAAGAGTATAGTGATTATTTATTAGACAGCCGAGTGTCAGTGTTCAGGATTTGGGTCACATAAGCCTTTACAGTGGTAGGACTCAAACATAAAGTTATTATTACTTAACTACTAGTAATTAAACAGTATAGGAACGTATTCAAAGCACGGTAATCATTTCCGTGCTAAACAGAAACTATGACGTCATATGATAATCGCTGCTATATTCGAATGCATCCTGTCGCGTGTAAAACTTGTTTCATGTTGCAAAGACAGTATCCATTTTTATGGCCTCCAACGTTATTGTATTCCCTTAAACAATCTATCATTAAATAATTAAATTATTTGTACAACATGATTCTCAATGGCAGTAATTAAAAATAGTACCTTTTATCGTGGAAGCTAATAAAGCATGATTTAATAGATTAACGTCGAATATACAAAACTGATAAAAAATTATGTTCACTACTTATTACTATTAGGATGTAAGTGATAAGAAATTTCCTTCATAGTGTATCGACATCATATTCTGCGATAATAATACGCATATCTATCCGTTTCAATGTTA
>JARQSV010000106.1:673697-690848 GCA_030142285.1 Calameuta idolon
GATAAGAAATTTCCTTCATAGTGTATCGACATCATATTCTGCGATAATAATACGCATATCTATCCGTTTCAATGTTACTGCAATACATAGATAGCCAGTACCGAATGAAGTATGCAAATAGAAATAGTAACGTCGCGCAGTAAATAATATGAGAATTCGTGACATACATATATATACTTTTATATGTTCCAAGAGAAACGACTGGAAAAATAAAAAGTCAATGAGAAGTAATATTCTATATGAATGGTTGAAATACGATTTTCAAAATAAAATTAAATAAAGTCAATCATAGCAACATCATCGAGCTAGTTAATTGACCCATTTAATAAAATGCACTATCGACATTTCATAGGGCTCATTGAACTGTTATCATTCTGATATACGATGTGACGAAATTGCAACCTATTTTTTTTTTTTAATATATTTCCAATGCGACAATGTACGTGACACGTAGTCTATAGAAGGGAATAAAATTGGTCCACCAAAATACCATTGAAAATTAATGCTATTAAATTATAAGCATAAAAGCCATTTTTGCTTGCTAGTGTTCATTAATTCAATTTACATTAGCGCTCGGCAGGAACAGCATTTCAACCTCGTCGATCAAAATTGATCAAAACTTGTCGACATCTGTCATTTCCTTAAAGCACGCAGTGGCTCTTGTTTTTAAAATTGTTAACGCATAACTCAAGAGCTTATAAAATTAAGTAATGTGAGTGGTTTCGATCGAGTAGAAACTTTTTTTTATGATACATTATTTCAGGGACAAATAAATGCACAGTTAAGTACAGGTTTAATTGTTAAAAACAAAAGAGTATGTGTATTTACTGCTTACTGTTATACGTACCTAATCAAGCTGCAAGCACGCTAAATTATTGTTAAGTGACTACTGTGTCCCCTGACCGATCATGACTCGAACCACTGAAAGTATCGAAACGTGTCTTTTGAAATTGAATTTTGGAGTTACTGGCTTGATCCGAGTTCCCATAAGGTCTAGACAAGGTATGCCTGATAAGGTATGCCTGATAAGGCATGCCTGCTGCAGCCCTTCTGACAGAGCATCACGTGTTTTGCCTTTCCTTTTGCACATGAGTATTTCATCTAGGACAACGTATGCTGCCCTAATCGGATTTATATTGCTATTACCTATTTAATCAACATCAGCTGATGTAAATTACTTGCGAATGAGTTTGAAATTTCTGTGTCTGTAAATTGATAAAAATTATACAGTTGAGCTTCAAGCGGCTCAATAGCTCTGACCAACGCTATATACTTCTATCTGATCTCTACTTGACTGTAAATAAATGACACGTCGATAAAATGCTTGGGTAAAGAAAACTGTGTATTTCAATAGCGCTGCAGTCTATTTAGCAACCAGAAAAATGTATATCATTAAAGTTAATAAAACGTAATTTTTAAGTTTTTTTATTTCGCCTGATGTTATCGATTTTGCATTTACTTACAAAGGATGCACAAGTAATTGATAACGTAGTTGAATGACGTGCGTTCGTGCGAGTTAGATGTTAGGTCACTGATTCGAATCCCGGTATGGGTAGGAAAATTGAATTCGAAGTAATAGTTAAAGGATCAATACCATCAGCGAGATATGAGTAATAGATGAATTTCCGAAGGAAATATAATTTTTTTTTAATTAATTTTTTTTAGGAGTGGTTGAACGTTGGTAGTTGGACAATGGACCCTTAAAGTAAGATTGAATTTAATTTAAATGAATATTAAAAGCTAATATTTTTCTTCAAAGTTTTTCATGACCAGGGCTAAATGAAATAATTATGACGTAAAAGTGAAATCCTCTATGGGCTCTAACAAATTAGTTTATAAGGGTCCCGATTTTGGAAACATCACATTTCTATACTGGCCCAAGATAGGATATCAATTTCGAGTCAAGATTGAATACCCTACATTGGCACAATTTTGGCATTCCACATTAAACAAAGTTAGAATAGCCTACGTGGGTGCGAGAGAATGGAGCGTGGCATTTATATATAAGCTCAATATATACTACCAAGGTGAGTCTATCTTATTATCAAACTATATTAACTTGGTCCAAGTTAGTGGCTAGCCAAAAATTCTACCCGGCAAATTTGGGCAACTGTACAGTAGTATTATACTTACAATTAGTAATGCTAGAGTAGGTACTGTATCTGCTATCACTGTTTTGCTATTTGAAATGTCAAAATCGATACTGATTAGCATTACGGGTAATTTTTCAAACAAACAATTACCACATAGTGATTTATAGTGTCTCAATAATAGCAAGTTTCATATCGAATGTCAGACAATCGTCGAAGATGCTGATGAAGAAAATATGAAAATCTAGAAATAAAATAATAATTAACATAATTAAATTTTATAATTAAAAAACAACAGAAAATAATTATTAGCGGAAGAAATAGATCATAGATAAATTCGTCCATCGAAAATATAAATCGTCACGACAGAAGCCGTTATAGACACGTCAAGTACAGACGATGCATCAAGTCACAATAATTGGCAATTGTCAAATCAAGCGAACTTATCTGTGTAACGTGTTCGATAGTACAATTTCGTACGCACCTTACGAGTGTACGAAATAGGATATCGGTGAGTGCTCGAGGCTGGCAATTATAATAACTTAGGCGAAACAGGACTGTATCGTAGCATAAAATCAAGTAATTTATTAAAATTATCGATAGAGGGTACAACAGTTTTTTATATGCTTATGATAAATTATAATTGCACTGTCGGTATTGTAGGAAAGGTACGTAGGAGGAGCGTCGCTAAATTTTTTGTAATCTATTCCTATATCTATCTGTCCTGTCTCAAAGAACAGAGGGTACGCCTATCCTTAGTAGGATATCCCTAGTATCACTGTGCCCAACTAGTGGCTATGACACTACGTGCAAAAGTGACTAATCACGTGGAAGATAATGGATTCGACACAAAATGGCGTTGACTGAAATTTATGAGATCGCATGGATCTTCTGGGTTAAGAATTTTTCCACCCGTTATCGTTCGGCTCAATAGCATATGCTAATTGCTGAACGGTGACAGTTTTGAAATACAAATGTTATCCCATGAGGACACAAGGTGAGGAAAACACTTTTATTAATGAAAAATACGTTGATGTGCGTTATCCTTTCGAATTGACGTCACACTTGCTCGCTAGTAAAATTATTAACTTCCAAATTAACTGATTAAATTGTTTTTCTTGACTCGATTCCACTATAGGATTTCATTGGTGTATAACCGGAAGCGTTAATCATTCGTAGGAAGTTGTTGATATTAAATTATGAAGAGGTACGTTAACGTAAAAAATTTTAGGCAATTATTTGTTTCTCTCTGGCAGTGCTTTCTCTTAGAAGTTTTTACGGTAAGAAGATTAGCCCCGTTCGTGTGATTTACGGACGCATGAAAAATTAACTACAGCTACTACGGCTACTTCCCTCTTAAGCCTTCGGTATTCGCTTCAAGGTACACCAGCGTGTCGTGTGTATGTATGTACAGTGTGTGAAAAATATTCGTGCGCTCCCTCTTGTTTAAACCTTAACGGGTGTCGTGGAAAAAAAAATTACCCTCGTAACATAACGATTTGACGTAGGTCCCACGGACCCATAGCGCTAGTTAAGGGTTAAAAACTGTCTCTCCAACCTACCCAAGGATTGAGCTGACACAGATTTTTTGCGATACAGGTTTCGCGTGCGATAAAAATAATGAAACAGAGCTTTCACGTAGAGTTTTTGTTCTCCTCTTACGTTTATCTCTAAATAAGACATTACCGACACGTTCCGTGCTTTGGCATCTAAAGAGAAATAGCGATGTCTCGTGACGACTTGGCGAAAATTTCTTCCGGTACTTTAATTTCTGTACCTCCGGTAGTTCGGTATAGGTAAAATATTCCCTCGGTGATATAACGGCTGGGTCCACGTCCATGGACTTGGGATCTTTGAACCAAGAGACGTGTCTTCCACATTTCTCATTACCTCGGCGAACAAATGAATCTATTGTTGCTGTCCGAAGTCACGAAGAATTGCGAGAGTCACGAGCATGGTAAGAGATAAAAATTAGACCAGAAACTGACAATGGCCGATGGTATTCATATGTATGGACGGTATTGACATGGTGAAAGAAATGAATGGAAATTTTCAAAAAAAAAAAAAAAAAGAAAAATAGCCAGAACAGCAGAACTCAACGCTGCTGCAGCAGCGCAGAGAAAATAATGACGACAAAGCGGAGAAATACCAATTATAGAATCTCGGGAGCTTTAGACCCTGTAACACCGTAATTGCGCCAATTACTGTGCTCCAGTCGCATTGGTTCCGCGTATGTTTCCTTGTATTATTATATACATACGTGTACGTATACATCGATGCAATTTACTGTCCTGAAAATTAGGACGTCGTTGAGTCGCCTGGATCAGCAAGTGGAAGAAACTTCCAACCTTTCACAATAGACCTGATTAGTTAGAAATACTGAACTCTGTGTGAATTCAGTAAATTTATCGCTATGCGATTCAACAGACATTTTTTTTAATTCTTATCCAATAACCAAAAAAAAATAATAAGGAGACGTTATAGACGCATAAAACAATAGAAAAAAAAATATTTATTGCACCAACTTCTAACGCAAATATATTTCTTTAAGCACTTCGAACGGATGTAAAAAGAGATGAGAAGAGCCAAAACTGAGCGAACGAACAAAACTATTGTAAACTAGTATAGATTGTTCGGTTGACTGGTGTTAAAACAGCAGGTAAGTTAAGGAAACACAGTATGAATGAAAATGCTCGTAAACTGTCGCAAAGAAGGTAAACGAATTCGAGATGTTAAAATAACAGAGAGAGATCGTGCTTTAAATAATTAACCCTTACTTAACCTTAAACGTGATCACTGAGAGACTAAATCCTTCATTAATTCGCAGCAGGGAGCTTCAATTCCCAAGAAGCACGTTAAAAACTTGGAACGAACGCGCATTGCGGCGGCCAGTTGTACAGAGAATTAGCACCGATGTCTTTTTGTGAATCAGACAGAATTTACAAAGATCGAGAATGAGTTTGAGTAGCCACCCCATTGCAGGACGAAGGGTAAATCAGAAGAGCATCTAAGGGAGAATAAATATGGATGAATTTGAAAATGGTGCATTTAATCGTATCCAGATTATCGTGTTACTGGATAGAAAATATCTACATGGACGATATATTCGTTATTGGGTACTGGAATAGATATTACCTGATGCGGCCAGCATCCCTATAATTTGCATAATTTTCATAATGCATTAGCAAAATTTACATCGGAGGCGCACCAATGCAAAACTAACCACATTGCCGTGAACACGAGGCTGATGAGAAAATAGCTTTTGTTATTCGTGAAAACGACTAAACCTCGAAGCCGCCGAAACGTCATAGTCTCAAAGTGGTCCTGAGGTACGTGACGTCAACGTTTATCGAACGGTCACCTACCCTATAATCGCGTCGCGAGTGAGAGATAACAAAGAGCAACGGGAAAAAGATTTTTCGCAGAATTCTCTGACCTTCCAATTTTATTTGATCTGCATACTCACGTTTTTCATTTCTCTCATCCCTTACTTTTTATACGTTAACATTTTTGAAATATTCTTCTTCCCACCAAGATCGGACCCCTTCGACAGTCTCAAATTACCAACGCTTATTAGGGTTCCTAATCTTTCGACAAACTCAAACATCTCTAAGTCTATATTCTTTGGGCTAAAGTACATGGCGGATTAATGTGACAGGTACATCGGGTGAACGATCGGACTACTAAAGACTCTTCGGGATCGATCGGTTAAGTAATGAAATTTGAAAATTACGTCCCGCGATCTTACGGCGTTAATTAATCGAAGCTACTTCTTTCTCGTGATTAAAAACTGTATCACGTCGACGCAAAATGGTAAATTATCAGTCCTCGTATCACGATATTGGGGAAAACGAGGGAAAAATAGAATTTCCACACTCGAAGGATTTTTCGAGACGGATCGAGAATTGAGTCCCGTGGCCTACATAGGTACGTATATCTACCACCCTATACACGTCTGCCATACTACCTTATAGCTTCTACTGCCTTCTAACCTAACCAAAGCCAGCATATAGTAACGCCGCCTGATAATATATTATGATTAAATTCAAGGGGTGGCTCCGTCACGCACCTCGCCCATTTATATCACTTATTGTCTCACGCGCGAATCTTATATTTCTTTTCTTATGTGCTTATTTGCCACCCGGTATTACACTATATATGTATATAGTATCATACTATATGTGTATATATTCGATCGAATGAAGCACCGAACCTTTGAAACCTTACATGACTTTTCATAACCCACGCAACGACACACGGACCATGTGAAAATTGTCGCGAATGATTTACCACTCTTGAAATTCCCTGTACTTCCTGCTGAAATTTATCGTACGTAAATCCACCTATACTGTATAGATATTGAAGGATCCTTTCGTAACTCTCAGCTTAAATTTCGGACATATAAGTTGACAGGTAAATGCTTTAAAATTACCTTATCAGTGTGTAGCGAACTTTTCCGTCTTTGAGGCGTCGCGACGTCCCGTCTGCCGAAAATGTCGCGAAAACGAGCCGCGAGTAAACAGGAACTTCACGCTCGCGCTAACAAATACGTAAATCCGTCGTCGCCCCGTAACACCTCGTAAATCTCGCGCTAATTTCGCCCGCGAAAAATTGGCGGCTCGCCAGTAAACTGCAAAAAGTTTCGAGCATTCGGATAAACTTCTGAGCGGGACCAGGACGAGTCTCTGCTAATGCTCGCTGTATACAAGGGGACTACACAAATGAATATATGTGTATACGTACGTCCGTAGTACCTAATACCTAAATCAGCTTGTAGGTACTTTAACTAAAATATATATGTATATACACGTGTTAAAATTTATTATACAATTATTACTAGCAACGTACAATGCTACAATTGGGTCACTAACTGTACAAGTTTTAACCGACGAAATCCCGTAAATTCAGTCCACTTTCAAAACTGGACTTCAAACTGAGCTACAAACGCGGCCAGAATACCTAAGTGCTTGTTACTGGACTACGTCATTTTGTCAATATACAGCGTACCGTGCTGCGTTCGCATAAACGATTATTAATGCCAGGTCAATCCGGAGGGTCGTTGTCACTAACACGCAATGACTGTTAGCAGCTTGAGAATGCAGGTTCCACGAGGTCAACGGTTGCAGATACCAGGGCAGGGGTCGGAACTTTAATTATTAGGCAAAGAAATCAGCGATATACGAACCAGCTGAAACACGCCACAGCCAGGTAAAGTTACGTGATTGTGTGGAAAGCTTCTTTTTTTTCTCTCCTTTGTTTCCTCCCTGACCGAAAGAGACTTATGGCGAGAAGTCACGTCATTCTGATCCGAGCAATCTGTCAGGTCAAGTCCACGAAGAAGAATGAACTCGAACGTCCATGCCTCGCTAGTAACAGCTACACTTGGCTTTTTGAAGGGGGGTTCTTGCCTGGGTCCTTCGGCACCCTTGAAAAGCTTTTCTTCTATTCTAATGCTAGGTATAAGGTAAGCCCACCAGCGTCAAGAAGACGACGAGGACGACAATAGTAGAGAAGAGCTTAACTTCACTTTTCATAAGTTTCCCGTTTCCCCGTGAGACCCGAAACGACAAGGACGAAGGACTGGCACGCAGGATTTTTCGGGAAGTCCTATCCATCAGTCGGAATAAACCAGACTCGAGCTTCCTCGAGGAAGCAGCTTTCATCGATTATCCATATAAAATGACCACCGTAAGCCAGCACGATTTTTCTCTTTTACCATATACGTTTTATGGCTCCTCCCGTTACAGGACGTCTCGACAGGCCTCGTCTTGCTGAGAATTTTACTCGAAGAAATGATTTGTACGCGTAACTCACCACGCGACTCGGTTGGTATACGGTGAGCGGAATATAGAAACTTTTCGAGTCTCCTACCATAAAATTCATCGATGACAATCCGCGCACGATACTATTTACAAAAGTACAGGCACAATAGCGCCACGCAGATTCGCGACGGGACGAGTGAGATCGTGTAAAGATCTCGGAGAACTTTTCGAGAAGTTTATCGAGCAGAGTGGCTTCTGAGAGCTGAAGTATGGACGATGGTAGGAAATAAGGATAAGGATAAATAGCAAGGTACGTGCAAGACTTCAAGAAAATTGGAAGTTATTATCTGCCGGTAGCAGAAGGGCGAACCACTAAGTATTTATTCCGCACTTTGCAATGGCAACTCCGATTAAAGCCAGTTCTAAGCTAACTTATAATCGCTTCGGCTTTGCAAGTTCGAACTTGCGGGCGTAGCCCGGCTGTCTAGGTATACGTGTCGAGGGTGAGTCAGGAACGCTAACAGTGAATTCAAGCGGGGACGAGTCCTCGCTATATATATATACAATATATATATATATATTGTATATATGTATATACAGTTATATACCCAGTCGAGAACTAACCGTGAGAAATTACTCGCGCCTGTTTCGAGGATGCCTTCAGCCAAAGAATGATAATTGCACCTCGTAAAGAAAGCCGATATGAGGTCACGCTGACGAATGAATTTAATCACGATGAACAACACGTAGACATATCGCACAGCGTTCCAATGAATTATACCATACGAGCAGAGACACGCTCCATTGTATTGTCATTTTTTTAAATTCCATTGTTCGTTTTTCAGAAATTTTATCATCGAATAAAGGTACACGTGGTTCTGCATAGGATTTATGTTACGCGTGGTTTCGCACTGAAATAAATTATATTTCTTTCTTGCTGCCATATACACTTCAATGATTCTATGAAAAAGCATGCACGACTTGCTTAGGATTTTCTTGTCTTTTGATCTGTCAAAAAAATAAAAAAATAAACAAGTTTTATCAGTGGACCGACTATATGTATATGAGTATTTGTAAGCAATTACGTAATGCAGTCTTCCGTATACATAAAACATATCAGATAAATTTAAAGAGCATAAGATTTACTGATTTTTCTCGATATATACTTTATATCAATTTATAATGATGCGTTCAGTTCACCGGGACAGATTTACCAAGCTTTCACATTTGATCTAACCTGTTGTACGTTGTGAGTGCACAGTAGATACGTTTAGGCAAACTTCTAGTTGATTCGATGCCGTCTTGTACTATGGCGAAATGTGAAAACACGTAGTTGATCATTATTTTGCACGATTTTTCAGGCTGTAAAAGTGTTTTAAGATCCCGTGATTCCGTAGTTCCGTATGGCATATTATGTGGAAGCGAAGAAAATTCGATTCTGCTATTTTACCTCTTACCTCAAAATCTGTACTAAAGGTTTAAGACGCAACGTTGTGGACCAGGGAGCGAAATGGCAAGATAAATGATCTGTAAATGCAACTATTAGGTACAAAAAACCCATTAACTAAAAATGGATTGTGAAGTCTGTGTGAATTGAGCATCACTGAATCACGGTCGCCAAGTCCGCTATGATACCTTCGTGAGCTGGTCGGTATTGATATTTACTTATATTTTATTAATTTTCTAAAAAATAATTAGAAAATCCGGCTTCGCAAGGATGGAGATTTCATAGGAAAGCTTCAATGGAGTGATCTCTATGCTTCGATTTTTCGGTGAAAAATTTCCTCCAACACTTAGAAAAGTCACTACGCCTCCTCCTGGCCCCTTTTAACCTTACACGGGTAGACCGATGTCCAAACGAAGCCCAGCAAACCTTCACCGCTCTTTGACGTCCCTACAGTCCATAAGAACTCACTCTGGATAGATCAGTAATTCAGTTTAACTATCCAGGAGTCGTGCCAAGCATGATCAGTTCCATGTTCTACTTCGTCCAGTGCAAATGTGATTCTCACTTGGGGGCCGGACGGAGTCCGGTTTATATGCAATGGAAGTTTTTCGTATCGGTAACTTTTTTGACCAAATTATGACCTTTTACATACATTTTGAATATTTATGGGCACTGGTTTCTAAAAATTTCAAGGAAATTGTCACTCCAACTAAATGTTGTTCCCGTAAGCTTCATGTATTTTTTTTTTATTATTACGTACACTTTTAGCTACATAGCAAATAAAATATTGTTATTATTGGTACGCCCAGTAGGGTCAATATCACTTGGTAAAACTACATTCTGTATATTGGTACAGTGCGATGTAAATGACAGCAAGAGCATCGCGTCGATCCGAGTTCAAAATTAATTCAACGACCCAAATGTTTACTATGATCCGCATAATGAGAACGAAACGATTTTGAGGGGCAGCAATCATCCCGCGATGAAAAGTCACTGAAAAGGACGACTCCAACTTCGTTGCACCCGCTAACGGCAAAGCCACTCCTACCGACCGGGTAGAAACGGGTCATTGACTATACAGGGTGTGCCAGTTTCAGTGGGTCGCGTAATTTATCGGCCAAGTGGGACAGTCAGGAAAAGGGACGACGAATAGTCAGACGCTTATCGTGCGACATACCACGCCGTAACGTCCTGCCGATTGATACTCTTGTCAAAGCATTCGATCAGCTGTTTCTCTTACTTTTAATCATCCGATAACAATTTTATGTACTCAGTATAGATACACAATGACACCGGCTGGACACTGACATCATTTATACAGTGTCATGTCAATTGCATTATACATTATATTTCAATGAAAAAAAAATGCACATATAAATTATACCCATCGTGGGATTCACAATTCCCTTAATTAGCATTGGAATATTTGAACAGAGATTTATGAAGTTTTAATGGAATAAATCCAGTTATTCTTAACGTTATCTGCTATTAGTCCAGACTATTTTGAGTAAGAGAAAAAGAATCGTCTCCCTGGGCCCCGAAGTAAAAATTCAGTGTGTCAGTTGGCACTTTATATAATTATTATTGTTCGTTAGGGAATAACAAAATGGATGAAAGTCCACTGCAGAAGAAGTAAGCTTAATACAGGGTTGATGGAGGAACGTGGTCTTGCCCACGGGAGAACCGTAGGCGCGTCCTTAATTCATCTTAATCATTTAACAGGGGACTCAACGTTTTCTTCATTTTCTGCTCATTCCCGGTGTCTTACTTTAACCCCTATCCACTCCCGTACTGGCCCCAGGAGTTATCTTCCTCTAACTACATCCCTCGCCCATCCCGCCATGTTCTCCATCCAGACCCTCATCCTTCCCATTTGTGTTCGCTTACAGAGCCCATTGAACTCAGCCTCGAGGGGGATGAATTTGCGATACCCCCAAATTGCTTCATCAATATCGTCATATAAGAAAAAAGTGTTTCACACGTTAATGGGAGACAATTCCTTTCCTAAATAACCTAACATTCCCAGGAGTCGTATAAGTGGGTAATGGTAGCGCTTACCTATACAGGGTGTTCCAAAATTCGCTCCCTCGGACAGTATGGTATTCTGGAGATATCACAGATACTGGAAACGACTTCCGTTTTATTGAGGCATTCTCAGCGTTTAAATGAGCATCGATTACAGGTGACCAATGAAAAAGTAGCGGGCGACGTAAATAATAAGCAAAAGCTACAAAAGCAACGAAACAAAAGCGAGGAAAATTAATTAAAGAAAAGCCATTTCCGAAATCTGTAATGTCACTCGGGCACCGCGATGCTCACCGAGTGCGCAAAGTTTGGAACACCCGGTATGCTTATATTACACAGATTCACCCCTTAGAAAGGATCGTTAGTCAGTTAAATAAATGTTGACTTTTTCCATAATTACGTATACATTCAATACCAATGAAAAACATATGTACAATTATCCCTCCAATTCTGGCCAATTTGTCCTTAGCGTAAAGGCTGACATTATATTATTACCCGCGGATGATTTATGTCCCTGAATAAAATAGTTACGACGCCATTTCGATTAAACGAAGTCCTAATAAGGTATAATTGAAATAATAACTGATCTAATCATAGGTCCCTTACAGTCATACCGCCAACATGCAAATTACTGTGCTATGAATATAGCCTTAAAACGAGACCCTATAGTTCACTAGGTAAAGATAAATATATTTGCGGCTACTTTTCCAACCACTAACACATCCGCTAATTATTGCCATATAACTACCAGTAACCACCTAACCTTCATCCCTGTTACCGCAGTTCTGGCAATTCTCATCCCCTGTACTCTTTATTCAACCCTTTTTTTTTTTCTCCCCCTACGTAAGCCGCATATGACGTAATTATATGAGTATATATTTTCCTTTTTAGAATTACATCAGGTAATTGTCAGGATCGTGAATAAATATTTTCCAAATAACTAATCAAAATTTTCATCTCTAAATTTCAACCTTTGTCCCTCGTACGTTCCTCGCGCAGTGTAAAAACGAAGGACTGACTTTATCGACCCTCGCAAAAAACTACCTAATGGATTACCATAAGAAGCGACCAATAATTTCAGGGAAAAACACACTACACTGGCGCCCGCTACGTTTCACGGATAATCAAACAGAAGTTTCTTGATGCTTCCAATACGGTCCTATCTCGGAGTCGACTCCGTCGGTCGCGAATTTATCGTCTCCTCTTGAGACGGTGCTTGTCCAAGCCAGGGTCACTCTGCTAAAAATAAAAGCAATGGTTTCTCAAACTGCTGAAGGGATGGATTAAAATGTGCAATTTTCTAGAGTGTCTTGCGTGTCTGGAATACTGCGACTGCAATTCCTGTACTCGCGCATGGATATCCGCTTCGAGGACAGAATCAACGTTAAGAGTGAACCTCGCTGTACATTGGAGATCATATTGCTTTTAATGCGTCAAGAAACTTTCCTGCTTTCGCAGATCAACCTCTGTGCCAGAACGGACTACAAATTCTAGAATTTCGAAATTGCTAGAAGCGAGACACGTAAACCTGACGCGATAATTATGCTTGAATTTACAAGTCAAAGCTGCTACCAATTATGGTAGGTTATTGCATGGGATACGTAACAGGTTACGATTTTCCATATATCGAAAATACAGTGTATTCGTTTTATATCAAAGTTTGCTCAATTAATTATTCTGGGCTAATTGTATATCACATTAACGCGTTAAGACCCACCGTCAACTTTAATTACCATTTGATCTCATGCAAAACAGACGTTATTGTTTTTTTTACAATTTTCACATTACTTTACGTCAGTGGCTATTTAAGTCACTGGAAGTCAGTAATTAGACGTCGATGTCTACTTTCTGGAAAATTAAATCTTCTCAATGATACAAAATGGTGAATAAAATACAAAATTTTAGGCACTCATTCCTTACTGGAAGTTGAGGAAATTAATTGGTTAATCGGCACGAAATTAATAGGAACAATAGCTTAATCGAAATTCTGCTTCCGGGGGACGCGTCATTTTGCTCTAGGTGAATATACCGTGACTGTGATTTAAATATACATATGTAGTCCTTTGTTATTTTATAAGGAGTATGAATACATGAAGCAAGCAATACGATTTAATCCTTTGAGTTTCGAGGAAAAATAATTTTTGTATACCAAAAATGCTGAATCAAAAATTCATTGAATTTATATGAGAATTAGATCTAAAGAGTTCTGAATTATTGCCGCAGTAATCATTTCTTTTTTTAATGTGCGCATATATCCGTGAACGACACACAAAGGGTTAAACAAACCGGTAGCGAGAAAAGATGAGGTTTTTTTTAAAATATCAAGGGTTCGAGCCATTCGCGCTTGAAAGTTATTCACGTGATTTCGGGAAGGAGGTAGAGAGAAAGAGAAAAAAAAAGAAAAGAAGAGAAAGAACGTAAAAGAACATGACAACGTGGCGAAATTATTTCCCAGACGACGCTGTTTGTACGACAAATGGAATTGTAGGAGACGTATTTTCAACTGCGAAAATCGCTATTTCTTTTCTGTCAGATTTTATCAACATCTATGTTATTATATGTTCGCAGAATCGTTGCTTACGAATGTAAGGTTAAAATCAAAATATTCAAAATGAAGAAGCCAATACAGCGGATATGGAGCAGAACTAATTACATTTGTTGACACAAACATTGTTATAATCATCTCAACTGTTATCTATTTTGAAACCCAGAGGCCGAGATGGGACTATCTCAGCCCAGAGGCTGAGATGAAACTATCTCAGCCCAGAGGCTGAGATGGGATGGGTTACGAAAAATTTGTATAATACTATGAAGAGATTTCAAGTTTTGCTATGCTATGCTAATCAATTGCTGCTACAAATTACGTTTATACAATGATAGTCCGGTCATGTTATTACGATGAGATTGCTGAACCTATTTTCAAATAACTGACGAGCAGGATACCTGAACTACAAAATACTCTTTATGTCATTAACTAATTTCGCTAGTTGTATAGATAAAAGAAAGAAAAGCATACAAGTCGCACAAGCACTTAATATACATATAGACTTGAATGCTGCGACGCTGAGGCTGTAGACGTTGTACCAACAGTAATTACATTATCATTATTATTATTATTCTAGAACCGGATGTCTTAACGAGGTATAAGCCGGCACGAAGCTTAAACATAGCTTAAATTTATCGGCGTAAAAGAGGGCCTCGAATTGAGAAACGACACGAACCGAAATAAGATTCTCTTGAGTAATGTAAGAGGAGGGGGCGGATATAAAATGAGAAAAGAGATTGAAACAGGGATAGCCAACATTATCGTATCGAAAAGAGGTTTGGAAAAGTTAATGAAAATTGAAGGAACCGACTAAGGGTACCGGGACGACTGGATCCAATTACCACGATTAATTAATTCATCCTGACACAAGTTACGTAAGATATCGTCCTGGAGTCTCTAGAACGTCCAAGCGCCCACGAGATCTTCGAGGAGCCAAACAAGCTCGATGAGAGGATCTGAAAAATCTACGAGAGACAAAGTAAATAAACTTCTCGTCAATCCGGTAGAATATCTTTCTGAAAGTTTTTCATTCGTTCTCAGGCTCCATCCCGTCTTCTTGCCTCTAAGCCTTCGCTTGCCTCTTCGTTCGCTCTCATTCTTCCCTTATCCGTTCTCTGATATTTTCCCCAAGTGTTCTCACCTCTAGGCACACTTAATTAATGCGCGTCCACAACGAAGTAAGACAAGCCTGAATATCTCATCACGGCTCTCGCGTTCTCTCGTTTCGCTCCAAGCTCTTTCTTTGGGCCGAATAAACAGAAACGACGGGTGTCAGGCGCAGATTAAGTCGTAAGGAGGATCCCCGTTGTGTGTCAGGTTATGGCAAGGCAGCCCAAGACCCGAGAAATCTCATAGTAATTTTACAATGGCTAACCGAGGCTATTGTCCCCTTAAAAGAAACTGATCTTGTCGTCCGTGTAAAGTAACTAAACACGGTAGGTCGGGAATCCTCGAAAAATCTTTGAGTCTGTACGATGCTCATGTAGACTCAAAGTCAAGCTCAGACCCTCGAGAGTAAAGGCGAGAGCAAGGATTTTTATAATTCCAGTATCGATTAACGTCACGACTTACGCCTTAAAAAAATTTAATAGTCGTTTGGGTTAAGCTGAAAAAATAGGGGAAAATAGAAAAAAAAAACGTTAAATCCACGGACAGGCTATGAAAGTAACTTATGGTAGGTGTGGACTACAAAACGGTTCTTTATGAATATTCAATGGCGTTACAAACACAGGATCGCTCTGGAGGATCGATCGAGCTTTCCTCCGTCCCACTCTATTTACTTTCTTTTACGTCCTTTTCTCTATTATACTATTTTTACGTAAGATCAAAAGAGCCAGTCGTCTCGAGCAGCCCCCTTCATGCAAATGACTCTTTTCTACGTACAATTCTTTCTCGTAAAGAAGACAAGGAATAAAATTATGCTCGCTGCGCTCCGCCGACAGAGGGACGCGATGACTCTTCTTTCGGAACACGGATAATACATCTTGACGTTATACGTGGAATCACGCCCATGCCTGATTACCTCTCTCTGCCAATGGCGGTTTCTCATCGAATCGAATGAAAACAAATTATCTTATTCAGCGAAGCGCACCGACTCCGTGGCACCAAAGATTTTCAAATAACTCTAAAACGAAATCGTAGATTCTCAAACTGCACGAATATAGATATATGGGTTCTGCTGTATGTCCTGCTTGGATATTCATACGCCAGATGTAGTTTCTCGTCATTTTCATATTCGGCGAAAAATATATATATATATATTTCTTCTGTCACGGTAGACACGTCAATTTATTAGGATTCACAAGAATTCACGATCCGTTCATCGTTTAATGTTACATTGATATTTAATGCAATTACAGCATCCCGAAATATATGTAACTTAAGTTCGATCGTGGGATCGTATAAAAACTCGAATTTTTTATGTCTCTTTGTTCTTGACTCACAGGCACGTACACACAGCACTTTCTGCCTGTTTTACGATGCGATGGAGAACATTGCGTTATAAAAAGCAGCACTGCGTGAAGAAATTACGACTTATTAGCACGCGTTTGTTTCTCGCTTTGTCCAGTTACTTATTATGATTCGCGTTTTAGATTTTTCGTATCGGCCAAGCATCTCGTTTAATTCTGGCTTTCTCCGCGAGGTATCGCATAGGATTCTTTACCACCCGATAGATCTAGGTGGGTCTCTGTAACAGCGGGATACCGTGACAGCAGGAAGCTTCTGACTCCTCCAGAAACTTTCGAGCGAAACAAGATCGTACCATGGCTCGCTCCACTTTGAAATTGGCTTTATCGTTTAAACGAAGTTCGTCTTTTCGATTTGGGACACCGTTTACATGAGGCCCAGGCTTCCGTGTAGTCTAATTATAGCCCGTCGCAACGCAATTACGACAGAGATGATGAAGCTATTAGCTGCACGACAGACTGCAAAAATAAAACTGGACGGTTGATAAAACTTCTTCACTTTTACGAGATTAATCCACCGTTCGTGGTAGTGGAAGGTGGATGAAGGTTTTAGCAGAAAGTTGAGACCCTGAAGGGTCCCTGAGATTCCAGGTCGCCATGATATCACGATGCGTCGTTTCTTCTTACCTAAGAGCATTCTCGAAATTTTTACCAAAGTCGATGAAAAATTTCCTCTTGGTCGAGTACCTACGTACACTGTACCTAACAAGTATAAGAGGCATACCACTGATATCCTTCGGGATGCTCATTAAATTTTGCACGTTACAAAAGGCATTTTCTATTTTCTGATTATCGGTGTGAACGAGCTTGTCAT
>JARQSV010000106.1:690948-706911 GCA_030142285.1 Calameuta idolon
TGCCATAAGGGCACAAATACAGCACAGATTTCATTCTTGACAAATGTATCTAACGTATGAATAAATAAGCTTGTAACATTTGGAACTGCGAATATGTAATAACCCTTATGCCCTGTGAATAAATAAATGAATAAATTGATAAATGTAACAACATCAATCATTGAGCCAAGACTCATACCTGCTGTAGCAAATGCTGCATTAATAATATATGAAGTTATAGCATATACATATATTTATATAAGGTATAAGCGGTATTACGTTAAGAAACTAAATCAAAGTTTCATAAATAAATCAAGGGAACAACCTATCTATATTTAGGCAAGTAGATAAACGACACGGAAGAGAAGTGCGCATTGAATTTGCACGGAAGCGGAACACATCGGGTTCAGGTAACCATCCGAGGAAATTGGATAATATATAAAGAAATTACTTGAAACGCTGGAAATAAATAATTCCACATCTGGTAAGTCTTCTTTACTTTAACCATGTTTATATGTGTCTTACATTTTCTACTTTTCCGCCACAAAGATATTCCAGCTGCTCCCGCTTGATTGAGTCGAGTAGGTACGTCCCGCTTTGTAATAACTCCCACTGACGACAAGACACCTCAGAATCAATTATGGAGCGAATTTAGATTCCTTTTTATATTTCCAAATTTTATTTTTAACCACGCACTCACGCACGCCGAAGGAAAATCACAAGGATCATCAACCAGCTGACTCTATGACAATCTAAGGATTCCCAGAAAAAGGGGACTTGGACTACGATAGCTGATCGGTATTATAGATATCGCGTTACCGACTGGCTACGCTGCTACAAGGGACGACAATTTCAACGGAGCTACGTCAGGACCGTACCGCGCTGCGGAGGGGCCCTTCCGACGAAAATTATACCGCCAATAAAACGAACGAATAGTCTGCCAGGCACCCGTCTACCGGAAGACGCTCCTGTTAGTAAAACAGACTGCCTGAATGTCAGACAAGTACCGGTAGTGGCGCCACTGTCGTTGTCAACGAAGCTTCACGCTACACCAGTTAATCAGGAGACTGACAATGAGTGTCGCACGTAATGCAAGATTCATTCCGTTGTTGCGATATTGGGTTCCCGGGCATCCTTAACAATTGCGCCTTTTAGTATTGTACCCTGTATGGGAAAAATATAACGTCGCAGAATACGTGTATATAAATATATTCTACGTGGCTTTTCTGTCCTAGACTACCTCTGTCTATATACCCAGCGCCGATTTAATTATAAATGGTCTCCGTTTGGTTGCAGTTTATTTTTTAAGGGAAAATATTAAACCTCCGCCAAGTTCTATTAAGTCTGTGTGAATGTTCAAATGAAACATTAAGAAATGTCATGAATAGAAGGGAAAAATTGTCTGACCCTTTGTTATCTTATGTTGCCCAGCTCGAATTTGTTATGGAGTCACAAACTCTAGAAAAAATATTATTATTGCAATGTTGAGCCCTAATCATAAAATTATAAATTCATATTTTAATTGCGAAAATATCGCAAGCGATTTAAACAATCATTTTTAGTTTTAAGCAGTTTATTTAAATCCACTGGGGTAATAATATTATAGAAGCCGGTAACACGGACGAGTTATTTACACCACGTATCTTTTGGTATAGTAATTGATACGTACTAAACGACTATTTCGTTCAAAGAATTACTGTTTTGCTCGGTTTTTAGGTGTGGATCTGATATTTTTATTTCAGAAAGAAAATAACGCATAAAATACAGAGTTATTTGATTCCAATGGCAGCAGCTGAAGTTTGTTATATCTTCATATAACAGAAATCCACACCGTTGATTATATCATAGAAATGAAATGGACAGGATTACATCAGCCGGCGCGTTTTGCCTACGTGGAGAGAATTTTTTTATAGTAAATATTGGTCTAGAATACGCGGTAAAAATTACTTATGAATCGAGGAACACTGAAACGTGACAGTGTCGTAGATAGGTTTTATAGGTAGCGTGAGAATTTTTATCGAGTGAAATTTACTACGTCGTGGTGGTAAAATTTGCCTGCTTCAGGGTAAAAATTCTTGTGATTGTTGAGAAAAAAAAAATAAAAATTACACCAATCGCGCAAAAGAAGTCAATAGACGTAATAGTTTCTCGTGTGGCAGCACTTCAGGCCCCGATGACTTGTGTACGCTCCTGCAAACCGAAGTTTTTCCGAAGGTGACCTACTATTTCCACCACGGCTAATTAAAATTTATACAAATCCACTAGAAAATTCGTGTAGAATCAAGCAATTTCTCTGTTGCTTTGCAGCACAAACATAAAATTGCGACTGGCCACACATATTGTAGCGTTGATTTAGAACTTTTTCCAAACTGAACTGATTATACGTACAGGGTGGTCCACGCAGTTTATACAGCTGTAAAACCTGTAAAGTATGCATCGTACACAATCGCACGTTTATTTGAACCACAGTACGCGTTTCCACGTGACTTTGGGAATCCTCTTAAAAACTGTTCCCAGTGTCGATCAGCAGAAAACAATGAGGAACGCCATACAACTTTTAATAGTAGAATAAAAATGATTACAGGAAGATCGAAAGGCAAGTTGCGTGAGATCGAAGAAACTCAACGTTCGAGATCGTCCGAAATCTCGAGGCTGCAGAAAATTCTAGAGAGACGCTTGGCACGTCGCGGTATGGAAAAGCGTCGACGTCTTGCAATTAGAGCGAAGGATATATAGCAGCGTCGCATTCGGTAAAAAGGAAGGGAGACGACTGAGTTATATATGGAAAAAAATGTGTAAGGTTCTGTGTAACGCGTGCGTCACTCCTTTGCATTCCAAGTAGCAGATGCCTGGCAGCGTGGCGCTGCGTGGGTCATTCATGCGAGCAGCGCGTGTCGCACGAAGCCGGCTGGTTAACGAGAAAGGGATGAAAGCAGACAGAGGAAAATTGAGGAAGGGTGCCAACAAGAAAGGGGTGCTGCTCAAAGGAGTGGAGAATCAGGAGATAGAAGGCGGCTAGGTACGCGAAGAACTGTATAATAGAAGCACCCCGTTTAAAGAGTTAAAAAATGGTAGTGGAACACAGAAAGGGGACCTGCAAGGTTCTCAAAAGCCCAGCTAAGATTACAAGTAGGTAGAGAGTGGCGAAGAGGATTCCATAGGGCTTACGATGTTTTCCAGGGATGAAATAGAGGGTTACTCGGATAGCTGAGAAAGGGTGAGTATCAATTACACGGTCTCTCCCGTGGAGTTTTCAGGAAATTCACGTAGTAAGTCAAGCCCGGAGACTGGAACTTCGAGGGAACAATGGCCCGAGGCTGGTGCTTTTCATTTGCATATGAATTGGAGGAGTCTCGCGCTCTGGGGATGGTCGAACCTGGAGACCGAGTCAGCGAGAAGGGATGACCAGGGTGGCCACGACCCATGAGGTTGACCAGTCGACGGTTCTGACGCTGTTCGAATTACCGTTCTTCTATGTACCTGTTCGGTACTACTTATGCCAAACCTGACGCCTGAAACCTCTTCCATCCAGACATCCAGTCGTCCCATATATCAGCCCTAACCTCTCCAGCGTCCTTAAATTACGGGTCAATTAAAGCACAATTACAATCCGGTCAGAGCATCCAGATGGCTCGGTCAATCGCGAATAGAGTACTGCCGGGATAATTTCGCAGTTTGGCCAACCTGAAGTGACGTGACCGACCTACCTATGCAGCGAACATTTATATTGCCATCTAGGTGTCTATACTGCCTGCGATCTACTCTGCGCATTCTGTTCCTGGGGCGTCGCTGTGTACTGAGCTTCGCCTCTGTTCAAGTATGCTACTCTATGTGTTGAACTGCTCTCTTGCCGGGGGGTCTATAATTCTAGCGTCCTTCCCAAATTGAATTAACCAGCGAGATGGACCGATGCCTAGAGGGCATAACTTGTGTCGGACTTTCATAGAGGCATACTCGTATTTAAATCATACATGAAATTTACAAAATTCAAAAAGTTTACTTCAACTTTTAACCCTCCTTTTGAAATCCTCTGCTAAGCCTCGAGGTTCTCACGCTGGGTCAAGCTGGTCAAGTTTATTTTCATGTGGCTACCATTTTTAAATTATTTGTCCGATCGAATGAAAAAATTATGAAATATACTTTAAGCGTTGTAGAATATGTTTTATTATTATTGATTCAACGAATCAAGTGATACGATTTCGAAACAAGTGTTTAAGAAGTGAAATTGAAGAAAATTACCTGTAACAAAAAGATTTTTATTCCAAGCTTCGAAGAAGTTCTATGGAGGAGTACAAAAAACGTGAAATTCTAAGAATATATTTTATTTATTATTTAAAAAAAAACATACAGAAAAAACTACTCATGAAAACCTAATCGGTGTTCATACATTAATTGAACAGAATTTCCCAAAATTCAGTGCCTCCTCTTTTAGTCCCAAAAATTCGTAGGTTCTTGGCTTTACTTATTCGACCTAAAAAGCGGAAAAAATATAACCCCAGTGAACGAACGAGCTTTCTACCTTCAAGACTTTCAAATTAATTGAGCGCTTAGTCTATTCCTTTGTGTTCTAAACAAAACCGTTAAATCCTCTCATTATGGAGATCGTCAGGCCTCGAACGTACCAAGCCAAAGTGTGTTCATCGTTCGTTTCATCTTTGCGACGTTGTTTCAGACGTTTCATATTCGTCCCCTTGAGACATTTCGGATACGTGATCTTCCTCGTCCTAGGACAGAACACCGTCCAAGTCATCGTCACGTCATCGTCATTGACAAATCCGTCTTGGCTACGTAAATTTCGTGTCGCCTGCGTGTATGTAACCCATTAATCATTATACACAATGAGCGAAAAAAATCATTAGTACCACATTAGACACATTTACATTTCGTTATGTGAAGTTAAAAAAAAATTTCTTCAAAGCAGAAAATACATCTGCGTCATACTAATGATAAAACTAAACCTTGATTGCAGATGATACTACAGATAATTAATTCTTCAAGCTCTTAGTACATGTCGCATAAAGACGCATTGTGAACCAGACCTTAGGACATTGTATCCCCAAAGTCGGACTATGGGTCAGGCTGGCTCTAGGTGACAACCGAGGATTAACATAGGATTAAGAAATGGGTTAAGACTCTACGTGATTCTAGTATTTAATTGAAATTTAATTAAAAACTTCGAAGTAACTTTGGTAATAGTTAACACAAAATTTTACATAATCCAAAATACATAAGTGTAATTAATTTAAAAAATGTCTATTTTCAAGAAAACTGAAAATTGTATTTCAAATATTTGCATTTCCCAAAGCTTTCGTGAATTCAAAATGTAGCACGGATTGAGGCTATACAACTTCCATTCCTTTGTTCTTTGGATTTGCCGACTGAAGTGTAACACCAGTTTCAGCCTACGAGATCCTATAGGCAGAACGTGGAAGCGAATGCTGGGTTTAACAAGAGGGCGTAAAGACAGACTTAGACATGAACATCATGTTATTCAACGGATTAGCTAGGATTCGTGTATTCGTGTATATGTAACCGAAAACATCTCCGATGTAAAATAGGACGCCAAGTACGCATGGCGGTTCCAGATACTTCGCTCAGAAAAAAACGGTGAAATCAATAGTTGGTGCCAAGTACGATTTCATGAAAGATGTACCACGTTGCACCGCAACTATTTGGTCACTAAGTATGAAGTGCCTGCTTGCCTCAAGTACTTTCAACTGGAAATCGGACATTTCATACTTAATGACGTAATTTATTAAAAGTTTATTTTATTGGTGTAAATATACGTCACTTAATTCTAATGCGCCAGACTCTACCGAGTCTCTTGAACATAAATCTTAACTTGGAGAATCGACTGAAATCGCCAGTTAGAATCTCCAGGCAAAAAATGGGTGTAATATTTTACCTTGAAAATAGGATCTCGAAGTTCATAATGAGGTTTGAATTTTTATCGTAAAATTTCGTCATTTTTTGACATAACTGACAATTTCAAGTCCCAAATGTTGTCAACTCGTTTGACTTTCCTTATCTCATAATCTTAATATCATCCTGAACGTCGTCGTGTAGAATAAATAGTTTCGAACTTGTATTAAATTTTCAAATCGCGTTAATGAATTATATTTTGAATCCGTTCTATATATACTTTAGACTCGTGTATATACGTTTAACGAGATATCATGAAAAGTTACCTGATTCTGACTGACCTGATATTTACTTCAAAAAAGTTATTTATTTATTATTGATAATTAGCCTTAAGTAATGTCAAATCGCAAACAGCTGTTTCACTTGGAAATTGCAAATTTGACGTTCACAACAGTAAGGTTGAAATCACTTCTCATAAATCTCTAAATCGAATCATAATACAAGTCAGATAACCTCATATTTTATCGCATTAATCGAAAGACGGATATTCCCTGAATTTAGGATTGGTTCATAGTAGAAATCTGTAACCTTTTCGTATGTAAATTATTCAATGATAAAAGTTCTGACTGTACATTTCATAGTATTAAGTTTCAAAAACCCAATCTTCGATATCAAATTTCTCTTTAAAAATTTTTTAACCTATCTACATATTTTGGAAATGTGAAAGCATATTTTCAAGAATTCAACAAAAAAAAAATGAAAAATTCTCAGACTGTAACATGTCCATTATAAAATGTAGCTATTATCTATTTTACTACAATCATGAATTACCACCTAAATTACATAGACAATTAGATACTTTTCAAAGAATAAAAAGCATCAGCAAAGCTCCAGGCAATTTATTTCGTGAAAAGTTTTCACTTCAACGTGTTGTCCTGCCAATAGAAATAGTGTCAGCTTGAACCAAGTCTCCAATACTCACTCCCATTTCGTGTCCTTACGAGCAGTCGTGTAGTCTACAGTGTAAAAGGCTAGGAACGAGTTTGCCCGCTAATTTTCGGAGCTGGATGAAAACTAATTAGCCGGGTAAGAAAATTAACCTTAGTAGGTATGCATGAGATCCTTTAGAACGAAGAAGCGTTTCGTGGAAAAAGGTAAGATCGCGGCTTTCATAAGGGATACAGCCCCTGTTTATAACGATCGGGTACCCCAGTTAGATTCGCAATTTCAGCACTGAGATGAAAGCCAATTAAGCCGATTGCATTGATACTGCTGTTGGCATTGCTGTTAACACTCCCATCTGCCACTTTTATGATCCTCCAGTACTCCACCGTATCGTCATCTAATCAAGATACTTGGAAAATTAGGTACAGTTCTTGAAAATCTGCCATCCCCAAATTACACCTTGTGGGGTTAAAAAGTTTCTTCGCTGGGCGAAAACTGTTGATATTAACCAGTAGCTTCTTCGAACCAGGCTGTACCTTCAAATCCAACCGAAAAGAGGGATAGGAAGTAACAGAGTAGCGAACGCCGTAACGAAGGGCACGAGTGGATTTAGAGCGAAGAATCAAAGACAGAGACGTGGCTAAGGAGTATCTAAAATAACAAGTAAACCTCGCTTTAAAAGTTTCGCGAGAATCCACCGTGCCAGAGCTAGAAAGAGTAAGACCATCGTAATTCCACGTTATTGCGATGCTACTACGCCGAGAGTACGTAGTATAAAGGAGGTATAGGTTGGTAAGACCGGGGAACCAGGAACCAGAGTCACGTCCCTGGACGGCAAGGAAGATCGTGACCTATAAACGAATTCTCCAAGTCCCTCGCTGCTATCCTTTCCCCGACGTCGCAAAGATACCTCGAAATTCGCGAACAAACAGAACTATTCGTCTTTATCTTCGCGAAACTATCTCTTGGAATTCGTGGAGCGAGAAACCTTGGAACGAGGAACGAGGAACGGACCACTGAGCGTAACAATAGGCCGTGTATATACAAGAATAAGAGGAATGCAGCGTCACGTTACGCAGCCGGCAGCCACGCTAATCTTCAGATTTATCCCCCGGGACCTTTCTTTATCCCACGATATTACCGGGATTGCTGCTACGCCAGACGTACAGTAACTTCGCAGCGGCCTCGAAGAAGGGAACTTTAATACCATTGAAACCTTCTCGATGCTTTTACCTTTTCTTCCTACCTCCAGCTACTTACTTACTGCCTCCTATAGCTACGGTATAACACCTATATCAGCCATTTCCAACTACCAGAGTTCGTCCTCGACTCTGAGGATTTTCAATATCCCCTTTTCCGGAGATACTACGTGTTTTCGGATGACAATCCGACAGGATCCGACCGGTTTCTTCGGGCTGAATCTCTCCCTACTTATTTTCCTATGCCTTATTCCATCCTTTCAATGATTCTTTTATTTCTAACATTTTATTCCTCGCTGCTTCCTTCATCGTTTTCTCTTAGGCTCTGCACCAGATTTCTCGCCGCACTGAGCCAAACGTATCTGCTCGGGCTTCTAAGAACGTACTTGGACGACAGATTTTCATAATAAGGCGAAACCTTTACCAGGAGTCACTTGTAAGATATACGTATAAGCTTGCTTGAAATGTAGTCCGGCAACTTGAGTATAAGGACCATTTCGTGTCTTGTGAACGATAGATGCGTTTCTTTCAGTGTTGCTTTATTTCGTTAAGGCTACCAACGACAACCCTCTGTATCAGCCTCATATCATTTGCGCCGCGGACAGACCTACTACTGGCATATCGGATACTAGGAAAGTTATCGTACTGCACCCGAATGGGCTGTTCTTGACGCGAGAATCTTGACTTGATTTTCTTTCTGAAAAATAAAAAAAAAACCCATTGCTCAAAACGCGAATGCTCACAAAACTTTCCATCTATGGTTATACATATTTGCCTACAGGATAGTACAGTAGAGTGGATATCGCGAGGAATGTCCTAGATTCCCTAGAAGAATACGCCCTGATCGAAAATATCTTTCCTACAGTCATCTCCGGGACGACTTTCTTCCTGAAAAATTCTACGAAATATATATGTATATATGTATGTTAAGTTCTCAATAACGCGAGAATACTTTCAATGAATTTTGTAAATACGAAAAGCGTGCTTTCTTGCTTTGCCTTTTCTTTACGTCCAGTCAGGAAACACTTGACCCACTCAACGCAATGTAGCTATATGCAATGTTATACGTAATAAGAGGCAAAAATTTCACCGCGAAATTCAACTCACAAAACGCTCGATCGCTCTTACGTTGGTCATTATCTATGTTTCTTTGAACACAGGATGAAATTCCTTTGAGAAAAAAGTTTTTCAACGAGTCAATTCCTACACTCACTGGCTTAACGTCCGACGACGATTTTTCATTTTTAACGGCTAATTCGTTTGGCACGTGTAATACATATGTGTGTTCATTGTCAACGACTTTGAAAAAAAGTGCATTTCCTAATTTCTTGCAATCTTTCTCAACGAACGTTCTAACAGTCGAGACCATTAATTCGTGACGGCAATTGGCTAACACCCGCTTGAACGAGCAGCGCCGTTGTCCAGTTTTTTTTTTCTCGAGGCCTGTTAGATAATTCTGTTTTCTAATGTGATCCCTCGGCTTTGTAACAAGTGCCAGAGTCTCGAGCTCTTAAGAATTAAGCAAAACGAACAGGCTCTCTATAAAAGGCAAACTCCAGTCGAACGTATCAATCAGTTTTCGTACGATCGTCGGCACGGTGATCGATAACGGCTTTCGCTCAGGGCATAATGGCTTTCAAAGTGAGTGTTCTGCTAACGTGAGAATGAGGGGAAAAAAAAGAGAGAATTAAAATCTTTCATTCGTCGCACCACTATACACGCGTCTACCGTTGAAATAAAAAAAGAAGATTCGAATAAAAAAGAAAATGAAAATATGTAGTCTCACGACTGCAGGATTTTCACTGGCGATATTTCTCCTTTGAAAATCCACAATAGCGGATGCGGCTTCCTGGCCCCCTGCTTTGCCTCGGCGATTAAGCATAAGTAGTATATATTGACTGATTCGGAGACGGGTTAGTGCCTATATTGTGCGCCCTCTGAGTTCCCTGGGCTTTGGATCGGGCGCTCTCAGGAATATTACTCCGTGGGGTGAAAAACAAACTCTCCGCGTTATAAGCACCTATCTACCGGGTGTCGTGGGAATAAAATGCGCCGAGGGTAGCTATGTCAACCAAGGACGTTATTGCTTAAGATTAGAATGATGTACTGGAGAATGGAAGTATATTCGCTTTTGGTGAACTAGACTCGAATCCAATTTCAATACCATTATTGGGACTCCTACCGAGTCTATCTTCGGGAACTATAGAATATATTCGACTTACCGGCGCAGGCGACAAGCACTAGGCTTTTACTGCTGTACATAAGCGGGTATACTTAAATTAGCATTTTGATCGTACTCACGCAGTTCGTGCCAATCCTCGCCGTCCTGGCAACGGCTCTAGTCTACGCGGAAGCGGGAGGTCATGCTCACTCCTTCCAGCACTTTCACGGCCCTGTCAAAGGTGACGATCAGGAAGTCACCTGGAAGGACAAGCACGGGCATCATCACCACGACTACGTAGCCCATCCCCACTATGAATTTGCTTACGGCGTCGAGGATCACCATACGGGCGACTATCACGGCCAAAAGGAACACAGGGATGGTAAGTTTGCCAATGGAATTTTACGACACGCTTCTTATCCGCCTCGAGCCTTTAGCTCTGGTCTATCTTTCCTTTTTCTCTATTGTCCTTGTTTTCGACCCTCTCATCCTTCCTCGACTCTCCTACACTCTTTCCTACGATCACTTTCGACTGGCGCCCTCGATATTTCTCGCACCAGGAATAACAATAACGTTTCGTGAGTTTCCCTGCTTCTATCACGAGACGACGCCGTACGTTCCTCACTGACGTTCGCGCTGTGACAGCGACAGGAAAAATACTTTCAAGAGGAAAACTGAAATATTCTTCTGCAACGTCAAATATGCTGTAATAATTGTCTCTAAGAATTTTTCTATAAAATTAGAAAAATTCCGGAAAAGTCCTTGGATGAAATTCGGTATTTAAAAATACAATGAAAATTTCACTACAGCGATCGTGTGAGCTATTCTAGACAGAAATTATAATTTTAATAGAATTAATCGCTTCGGGATAACTGCCCGTTCTAGTTCCAGCGTATCGCCCAAGTTTCGCAAACGTTCCAGTCTGCATCATCAGAACCAAGAGCTCCGATACCGAAGCTCCCTATTTTTCGTCGAGTCCTTAAATACTGGTGTTCGTTGTTCCGGAACACTGGAACAACTGACCTAACATTGTAACTGACCAGCTGATCAATTAAAATATTATGTCAGTTGTTCCACTGTTCCGGAACAACGAACACCAGTATTTAAGGATTCCACGAAAAATAGGGAGCTTCGGTATCCAGCCTCCCTTAACCCTGATGATGCAGATAGAAAAATTTATGAAATTTCGGCAATGCGCTGAAACTAGACGCGATAAAAATCCAGAAGCCGTGAATTCTACTACTGTTTCTGGCCATGAAAGCCTCAAAACTAAAATAATGATTTTACCCAATTTGTCAAAAGAAATCGAGCACTACCAATAACTATGAAAACGTACGAATTCTTAAAATTTGAACAGCAGAGAAAATTTCATGTTCCAATGAAAACGATCTCCAGTAGTATATACATGCGCACTATGAATAAAACGAAGCATTCATTGTTACTGCAACGATATTAATTGGATACGCGTGAAAGGCTGGTTGGGTTTGCAAAAATAATGTTTCATTAAAGCTAGGAAAATAATTTCACCACTGTAAATCGTTTCGTACTTGCAGTAAACGTATTTTCACGAAACTCGATGCAATTGCATTATTTATACCGAACCGACAGACGCGAATGAAAATATCGAATTATTATTGAATGAAAATTGACGTGTAACTGTAAATTAAATATCCATCTAACTCTAATTAAATATATTTCCCAAGGTTGTCAGTGGTCCTTTAATAATTTAAATAATGTTAAATCGCACGGAAATTATATTAGATACAAATAGTTACAATTTGGTACACAACTGTACCAATCATACCCTTTAAAACTCTCTTCGTCAACATTGCAGATTTTTTATTTGTATATAAAAAGACGCTTCGAGCTGCGCACAAAATCATAAAAATTAATATGATTTTTCAGGTAAAGGTGTAGTCGGCGAGTACACTCTTAAGGAGCCTGGCGGTAACGTGAGAACCGTCAAGTACCACGCTGACAAACATGGTTTCCATGCTCATGTTCACAACAGCAATGGAAACGATCACTCTGGCGGTGGCCACGAAGGACATGACCACTAAGCATCCGATTAAGCATGTACACTGCCATACCCAAACTCCAAATCCTGAAATCCAATGCCTTCCTCGTATGTTCTTACATCAACTCACCAAAGGCACCTGTTGTTCCCTACTTTTGTTATGCAGTTTTTTTTTTTATTAACAGACTGTAAGATAAATTAAATGACGCGCTTAAAACTTGAAAGACAGCAGTGTTGAATTTTTCATCCTTATATCATCTACGTACCACTAGGCAAAATGCATTATATTTATTTTTCCCATTAGTCGCAGTATTCTGCTTGCTGTCCGATGCCATTGGTCTAACTGATTGTGAGTCTTAATGTTTTTGCCTTGAAAATAAGACTTTGATTTTCAAAACGAGGTCAACACCATTTTCAACCTAATATCGTCATTTTTGGATATGACTGACAGCTTAAGGCTCAAATTGGTGTTAACTCATTCGAGTTTTCTGATCCTATCATCTTGATATAAGTCTCAATGTCCTTCTGTAGAATAAATAGGTTCAAGCCGGATCTAAAAGTTCGATTCGAATAACTATTTAATGTATTGTAAGCAGAAAATCTGTCGAAATGCAGTTGCAAAGGCATCAAGATCAGAATAGGTTAGGTTAGTGTAGGTTAAAATTAGTGTCATGTATGTAAAATCGATATGGATGATAGGAGGATGAAAGTGGGTGGGGATGACAGGATAGAAGAGCTCGTATCTTCGTATCATTAAACGGCTTCGAATTTACGACACGTTCGCTCCTTCCTTCATTGGCGGATAGCGCGATTTCACGAAACTGTGATATACACGCCAGTCGACATTTCCCTGGGAATACTTGGCAAATTAAATTCACCGTCAGGAAACCCGTAGTACGTAGACCGGATATTCGCGAGAGTAAATTACTTCCTGTTTTCCCCAGTCTTGATCCAACGAGATTCGACACGGCGCGACGGAGCTTGCGCGACATAAAAAAGCATGTTTTCGTTTTAGAAAATATTATGTTTTTACGGAACCTTTCTCATTACTGCAGTCGCGAAAGCTGAACGTTTTTATCGATTCTCCCAGGCGTTTGCTTAATCTGAAATTAATCATTTGCTACATTCAAAATTCCTTTTCATAGGAAAGGTGAAAAATATATAAATCAACATCGTATTCGAATATTTCATAAAATTATATTCGTTTCAGGACTTACGATTTATTTATGTATAGTAAGTATATAAGTACAGTATGTTACATTACGAAGAGAAAATAAAACATCAGCTTAACCCCTTCGCTATCGGTGACGCGTATGAAAAAAAAGTCGTTGTATTGTCCTCCCATTTATTTTATGTCTTTAAAATTAATCTTGATATAATAACATACATATGTGGCGATTAATAAAAGAACTAAGTAAACTTTCAATCTTGAGGACCCGGCCCTTCGAGCATTTGGAGCGAACAATCCATGTCACGGCCTGGCCTGAGCCCGACGCTTCGCTCGTTGGGCCTTATGCCCACCCACTATTAGGGGCCGTTCATATCGACCGCACCAACGTCCCGTTCAGTCACACGGGCCCTCCGATCCATTGAGCCACGACCCGGAAGATGCCACCCGATGACAGGGCCTATGCCCCATGAGAACTGTGTCTATCGACCCTGTGCCTCGAGCACCCAGTCACGGTCGCATATCTTCGCGTTAAAGACATTTTCGATATCATTTCTGTCCCGATGGTCCACACTCACTTTGCAACACTCAGCATCCCTCACATTCACGAATCACTCAGTCTCAGCGGCCGCCACTGACTGCCCACGCGCACGTCTCTCACAGAGACGGGTTCACGTCCCGAGCAATATCCGCGCGTATTAGAGCGACAGACTGAACCGCCAACCTGCCTTTTTTCATTCTGTTCACTTACCCCCCCCCCCCCCCCCCCCTCTATGACCACTATAGGCCCTAATTCCAATCCAGGCCCTTACGAGAGTTAAAAACTCTGGTGTGGGTCATAGATATATTTAATCATTGAACATTTTATTGACTCGGTAACGAAGTATTTAAGTGTATATAATTAAATCGAGTACAAGATAAAAAATATACTCTTTTAGTAGTATATAAAAATAAAACCAAAATTTCTGAATCATACATAACTCATAAATTAATTACACGTTCTTGTATATTGTCACAAAACAATCGTTTTTTAGATTTTAGAAAATATGTGAAAATTAGTCAATATAAAGCTTCAAGCATCGTATCAAAATTCATAAATAAATATAATTTAAGATAAATGATATTTAAAATCAAGTCCATATTGTCCCTAAAAATCTGAACTACCGTAAAAACGACCTTAAAAACGACCAGTCGTTTTGTACCGTATATTCACTGCACAAACGACCATAAAACGACCATCCATCTTAATCTTGCGGTCGTTTGTCAATTAGCGACTTAAAGCCGAGTGTGAAAAACGACTGTCCAGAAAAGCGTTAGCATGGTCGTCAAAAAGTATTATATTGAAAAGACATACTGGCGATTCTCTGGACGATCGCTAATTGAAAGAATGACCATACTGTCAGGATGGGGATCGTTTTGCAGTCGTTTATCCGATTAAGTTTTGTTACAAAACGACAGATTGCAGGGTCTACTAGGAGTGTAATTGATCCTCATGATGAACCTGCTTGATGCAGTAAAAGACAAAATCTGATTCACCCTAAAGCCCGTTTATTAAAATCGATGACGGCAATACTGTTTTACCTCAGTCAAGCATATATAGTTAATACCTGGCTATATGCCGGAAGCTGAGTTCTTCATTTCCATTTTTCAATTACATTTCTCAAAACTGAAACGAGGATCCATTCGTTTTTTTCCCTCTAAATTAAACCAACTTAGATGAACATATCGTTAAAGTAGAATATCGAGTATCGCCAAATACGTATTCGAATACTTTTTCACTGTCCATATTAAAATTACATTACGAGTATCTATGCTAACCATCTTATCGTGCATTTGCGTTAAACAATAGATATACATATAGGGTGGTAAGCATGCAGCCATTATCTTCAATGCGAAGTCTTAAATCCTTCTCTTTATATAAAAATTTAATTATTTAACCAATTCAGAATCGCAATTGCCAATTGCACAGTTTCCAATTTACTAAAACGCTAATGCATTTATTATTTGATTTATCAAATAAATTGCTACTATACTGACGCTAAGTCCCTAAGAGTCGTTCCTGATCCGGTTAGTATTCAATTTATGTAACAATTATCGGCCTGCTAATTATTAAAGAATAATGCCAATTCAAGTCTCAGTAAAATAATTCGAAAGGCAACGAAATCAGCTGCAATCTTCTTGAATTGCACCTTCACAATTGAACGTCCCTCTATTCATAAAATATGCAACGCCGTGCTCTTATTTTCAGCAAAACGGCTTTTACGGAGATACGTTTCATAATATTCATGTTGTCATCAAAATATTCTAAATATTGGATGACTTGTTGCGGCTTTATAGAAATTGAGTAATATCGTAAATACCAATATCTTTTTATCGCACTTGGCAACCAGAATTTATGATCCCTATAATAATCTGTAACGTATTTTCTTAACTCGACACCGAGAGCGAAAAATTCGAGAACTATCTTCGAGAACCAACCTACGTTACCTTCGGCCGTCCACCCTTTGCTCGTCCATCCGCAAGCCAGGCGGGCGCCAGCCAATTCTTTTGTCGCCGGAAACTGACAAGCCGGTATGACCTGGAAGTTCTTGGCGGAACAGGCCCAGCTCCGCCAGAACGAAAGCTCTAACGG